>JACSYO010000092.1:2500-107500 GCA_016806645.1 Ophiodon elongatus
AGTGAGACGACAGTTCAAGACTACAAATGTACGACAAAGACTGCATTAGTGTTTGGAAAGAAGTGGGCCTGGAGGCCTGAGTTACATTATGGTAAATGTAGGATACAGGTATTATGTAGAGTGACCCGTGCAGGAACGATTTTCTCTCTCGAGACCTCATCTTTATGGATTTGTAACATACTATGAAGAGTTAATGTGACGTCTCGGCCTTCACTCGTGCTGAAAGATGACGGGGTGAAGCCCTCAGTTCCGTTACGCCGTATGAGCTGGCAGACCACACTGACGCTCGGTCTGCCGGAGAGGGGATGCAGTATATTTCTTAACAGGAAGAGAGGCTGTTGCTAAAGTTCAAATTTTGCAAACGTCTCTCGGGTCATAAGCTCCTAAAGGAAAAGGCTGCATGTGGAAGATTCGTCCATCGTGACGCATCTAACCCTTTTTTCTTTTTTTTTCTTTTTTTGCTACGTCATTTCTGTCCTGCAGGGCTTTCGCTGTGTCAAAGAAACCCTCTGAGGATCCGAGGTGACGTGGTCAGGATGTTGCAGCCGACGTGACGATGAGGCTCAGACAACCGGGGAGGAAAGACACTTGTGTATGTGACATGCGAGCAGATTGAGGACAACCTCTTCTCTTCGTCCTGTATGAACCCAAACAGGAGAAGCATTCCCACGCAATGCCAGCCCCCTCTGCAGAGTTGCCGTGTCCATTTTGTTCTGCTCTAGTTTGTATGTAGGTCATCTGTGGTGGACCAGAGATGCATCAGAATGGCAGCTGTACATTGCAATAGATGTTGTTTTTGTTTTTTTCACAGTGTGATCTTGGATTTAAAATAGCTTTAATTTACATTAATTCTGATTAATGCTGAAGTACGTTTTTTACAATTATGAAAAGCTTGAGTATTGTAAGTTTTCTTCCTTCCAAACAACCTGTTATTAAAGGGAGACATTACATTTAACTACTAAATATCACCAGGAAACTTCCCCAGTTGATTACTTTCATTAAGACAATTATTTGCTGTATTAAAGGTTTTTTGAAAATATCATGTTTAAATATGTAAATGAGGCATTCTCTTATTAAATATGTTCTAATTTTCATACATTTCCAGAACAGAAATCTGAACATTGGATAAAGCCAGGTTCAAAATCCTGTTGACATATTAGAGTCAAAGGTTTTTTATAAAGGTTAATATCTGCAACACTTCATAAATCAGAAAATACTGTTAACAGTCATTAAAAACTCATTTCGAGAAAACGGCCTTAAAGAGATATTTTGTATAATTACAGATATTTTGAAGACACTACAGGTGAATAGGGTAAAGGAAATTAACTAATAGATATCACCATGAAACTTCACCAGTTGATTACTGACATTTAGACAATAATCTTTTGTATTACAAGTTTTCTGAAATGTAATGTTTATATATGCAAATGATGGATTATCTAATGGTAACTTTTGGGGCATTTAGGAGAAATCTACAGACACAAATGGACAAAATAGTAAAATAATCACCTAAATGTGTATTTTGAATGTTTTCTTTCCACTGTTCTGAAAGACGACACGTTATTCCATCCTGATAGAGGGATCCTCCTCTGTTGCTCTCCCCAAGGCTCCTTCCCCTTTTCTCCCCGTTAAAAGGTTTTTTTGGGGGAGTTTTCCTGAACCGATGTGAGGGTCCCGGGACAGAGGATGGTGTATGTGTACAGATTGTAAAGCCCTCTGAGGCAAATTTGTGATTTTGGGCTACACAAAATAAATTGAATTGAATTATGGAAGCTAAATAGACCAAAATCTAAAATTGACCGATAAAACGTCTCTTTAATAAACAACATCTTGGGATCGTTCACTTCTTGGGGCAGTTTGTTTGAGGTTGATCGGTTCTGTTTCTTCCCTTCAGTGAAACCTCCTCAAACTACCACGAAGAAGAAGTGAGACACAAATCATCTTCACTGCTGATGTAACTCAACAGAGGAGCTCCACAGTCTCTATCATGACACCCAGTGGTGAGTTTTGGACCTGAAGCTTGGAATCAGATGTGGATGAAGGTGACGTACTAACGCTACTCTGGTGGAGGGTTTAAGTTGAAACAACATTTTGGCAAATGCTTTTGTCCAAAGCGACGCATAAAAGAAGAATGTGTACCTTTAATGGTATAATTTTTTATTATTTTGTCTCTATACTTTGATTTCTAGAGACTGTAGAACATTAATGGTTTATTTTTTATCTTTTCCAGTCAGAAATATGTTGTCTATCCAGAATGTTTTGGTTGGACAACATAAAAGTAACCGTTTCCCCCCCAAATGAACCCCTACTTATTCTTTTACTATCCCACGTTTACATTAATATTCTATTAATATTCTGACTCAAAACAGCGACATGTTGATACGACATTACACAAATATAATTGGTATCTTAAGGAAATATATTGGTTTTCTTTTACTGGTCATTTTTAGCTTTTGGTCTTTTTAGCTTCAGTAACCTGTCGTCTTTCAGACTAGTGAAAAGAAAACATCCAAAATACACATTTAGGTTTTTATTTTACTTTGTCTGTTTGTGTCTGTAGATTTCTTATGAATTCACCAAAAGTTACCATTAAATAATGCCTCATTTGCATATTTAAATATAACTTTTCAGAAAACTTGTAATACAAAACAATATTGTCGTAATGTCAGTAATCAACTGATGAAGTTTCATGTTAATATCTATTAGTTACATGTTTTACCCTATTCACCTGTAGTGTCTTCAAAATGTCTGTAATTTAACAAAACATCTCTTTAGGCCGTTTTCTCTAAATTAGTTTGTTCTCAGACTCTGATCCAGAAATCTCCTCTTCAGTAGCTCTTACATCCACCAAACTTTACACTTTCATTCCTCTCGATATTCTGAAGGTTTCTACTGAGGGGTTTGTTTATATATCATATATATATATCAAAAATATACAAACATTTGGTTTGTTTTTATGACAGTTGACAGTATTTTCTGATTTATGAATTGATACAAAGAGAAATCTAAAATGTAAAAACCTTTGACTCTAATATGTCAACAAAATGAAACAAGAATTTTGAGGCTGGCTTTGTCCAATGTTCACATTTCTGTTCTGGGAAATTATGTAAATGTGAAGATATTTGATAAGCTAATGCCTCATTCGCATAATTAAACACAACATTTCAGAAAACTTGTAATACAAAAAATAATTGTCATAATGTGAGTAATCAACTGGGGAACTTTCACGTTGATATCTATTAGTTAAAAAGCTCTGGATTATAAATGTATTATTGCCACTATAATCTGAGCTGTGATGCCTTGAATTTACGCTCCTCTGGGGTGTGAATGTCTTGATCATCGTTCGTCGAAACATATTTGCATCGCCGTGTTTTCACAACAGCTTTGTCCAGTGGTCATATCTTAAATAATCATTTGTTACGCAACAATAAAACCCTTTCCCGTAGGTTTATTGTGTTTACTTTACCGACTGGAGCTGCACGGTGTTGAGAGGCTGCCGTCGACGTTTTGTTGAATTCACATTATTTATCTCTTATATTTGTATGTTTGTGGACGATGAACTGCCTAAACTCAGGAATCAGGTTCCTGTTGCACGTTCACTTTAAAAGATTGACCGAATAATGTGGTGGCCCGGTTTCCCCCAATGATATAATAATCAATGAGTTTATCCAGAGCAAACATAATCTGCCAGAACTAACTGCACTCCGCGGGAGAGTTATTTTACACCTTGATCATGTAAACTATCAGAAGGATCATTTGACTATTTATGCTTTCAACACCTTTTTAAATGAGCTAAAAGTGTCTTTATGCTGTAAAACTAATCAACAGAATCACAGCAATCACGTGTGACACAAGAAACCAGGAGGGAGAAAAACACTAATCTGAAAGGTACGTTTTTACAATGAAGAAAAAAGAGAAAAGGTTGGGGCATGGAGAGACCTTTACTTTTATTATTTATTATCTCAACAAAACATTGTATGGCGCTAGCTTTACCCCCTCCCCCGACATACTGCATGTGTGTAATGTGTGTGTGTGTGTGTGTGTGTGTGTGTGTGTTTTTGTTTTTGTAGGAAAGCCATGGCAGCTGATCTGGACGTGGTGAACTTGTTTATAATTGCAGGAGGAACTCTGGCTATTCCCATCCTGGCCTTCGTTGCTTCCTTCCTCCTCTGGCCTTCTGCACTCATCAAAGTGTACTACTGGTGAGGTCGATGCCTTTCCCTTCATACGTTCAACATCTTATGAGCCCCAAATGATAATTATACCCCAAATATTTGACAGTAAATTACTGACGACGAAACGTGCTTCTAATCAAAATACATGTCATTTGAACCGGGAGACACTGAAGGTAAATAAAGTTAAAATCGAACCAATAGATTCCATAAGGAAACTTCCCCAGCTGAGTACTGACATTAAGAAAACTATTTTTTGTATTACAAGTTTCCTTAAAATGTATGTTTAAATATGCATGTAACGACGCACCGGCGTTACCTAGACCACGGATAGTGTGTGAGATGTGGTGTGAAGAAGGACCCAAGGAGGACACAAGTTTATATGTATTTATTGTTGGACTGTGGATGCTGGGAGCCATGTGCTCAGCTGGGACATAGAGAGGTCCTTTGTTCTCCTGCCAACAAACGGACAACTGCAGTGAGTGACAGATTGAACTTGATTGTGGTAAATTTCTATATATGTATATATATATATATATATATATATATATATATTGCAACAACTTACCTCTGCCCGAGCACCCATTTATAGTTCCAGGAAATACCAACTGGAGGAAGCGGGTAGGGGGAAGTGAAGATATGTGTTGCTGTGTTTATTTAAATATAACTATGGATTTATAATTTACTTTATTTATAGGAAGTATAAATGGGGGTAAATTAATATGGATATTTTGGGGGTTAGTAAAATCGTGTAAATATTTATTGTACATATTTTGGTATAGATAAACTGACCTCTAGATGGTAGGTCTGGTCTAATTGGAGTCACCAGGGGTATAAAAAGAGCTCAATTTGTTTGTCGAGGGGAACAGGTGGAGACCAGTAGAGACTGGCAGAACCGTTGGGTGGAGGGTAAATGTAAAGAAAAATAAAATTAAGCTTCATCCGAAACTTCTTTTTGACTCCTGATCGGCTCATTTGCCTCCATGGCCGCTCGGGCATCCTAACAATGCAAATGAGGCATTATCTAACATTAAATGTTCTATTTTGCATAATTTCCCAGAACATAAATGTGAACATTGGATAAAGCCAGGTCCAAAAGTCTTGTTTCATTTTGATGACATGTTGGAGTCAAAGGTTTTTACAGAGAGAATTAAGGATATCTCTTTGTGTAACTCCATAAAACAGAAAATACGTTGGACTGCAATAAAAAAAATACATGTTTTCATTGTGTTTTTAGCAATAAAATGTTGTATAAATCAGACTATGAATGATATGTGAACAAACCCCTCTGTAGAAACCTTCAGAATATAGAGAGGAATGAGACTGTAAAGTTTGGTGGATGTAAGAGCTACTGAAGAGGAGATTTCTGGATCAGTCTGAGAAAAAACTAATTTAGAGAAAACGACCTTCAAAGAGATATTTTGTTAAATTACAGACATTTTGAAGACACTACAGGTGAATAGGGTAAAATAATTAACTAATAGATATCAACATGAAACTTCTCCAGTTCATTACTGACATTAAGATGATTATTTTTTAAGTTTTCTGAAATGTGGCAAAATGAGGGATCATCTTGACGCAAATAGACAAAATAGTAAAATAAACACCTAAATGTGTATTTTGAATGTTTTCTTTCCACTAGTCTGAAAGACGACATGTTACGGAAGCTAAATAAACCAAAAAAAAGAGAAAACGCTCAGTAAAAGAAAAACAATGTTTTTCCCTGTTGTTTCTCGCCTTAATATCCAGTTTCCTTTTAATTTTCTTTCTTTATATGCGTGTCCAGTCTTTCATTGAAGCTATATTATCTTTACACTGAGCCTATATCCTTTTTGTTAATGTGACCTTTTATGAACATAAACTGTGTGATTCCTCTTCAGGTACTGGAGGAGGACTCTGGGCCTACAGGTGCGCTACGCCGACTGCGGCGGCTATCGCTTCTGCTTCGCCTACCGAGGGAAGCCGGGGATGAGACCCTCCATCTTAATGCTGCACGGCTTCTCCGCCCACAAAGACACGTGGCTCACGGTCGTCAAGGTCAGTGGGGGGGTCAAACAAAACTGTTTGCTGCTATGTGCTCATGACACGCAACACAAGTCTTTGATAGAAACTTGTATGTATTTTAAAGGAGCAGTGACAATAAAACGTAACGAGATCCCAGGACGTTAGTACTTTTAATTAGAATTCAAATCTTATAAGCAACTGTGACACTTAATAGTGGCTTTTATGTGAAATTTAAACCTGGAGAGTCTTTATTTAAATTTATGTGGTTTGAATTGCCCTTTTTGATATTTCCAGGTCATTTCGAGGCTGTTTTTCTATTTTTATTCAGTTGCTTCTCAGATTGCAGTTATTACAGCGTTTCTTGGCTTCCATGCATATATTATACATTCGTGGTTTTCGTCTGTGTACCTTCTTCTCTCCTGCTGCTCCAGTATTTACCAAAACATCTTCACATCGTGTGTGTGGACATGCCTGGTCATGAGGGAACGACACGCACCAACGCAGAGGATTACTCCATTCAGGGGCAGGTCAGACGGATCCATCAGGTACAAACTGAAGAGAGGGGAATTCAAAAATGCAATTCATTTGTCTGGTACCTGAAATCATTCCACTGAAAATCTTTTTTTGGGGGGTGGGGGGGGGGGTTGTCCCTCGTCCTTTTCAGTTTGTGGAAACTGTTCGCTTGAACAGGAAACCGTTCCATGTGGTCGGGACCTCAATGGGAGGAAATGTAGCCGGAGTTTATGCAGCCTGCTACCCCTCAGAGATCTGCAGCATGACTCTCATTTGTCCAGACGGTCAGTCTGTCTCTCTCTTTCTCTCTCTCTCTCTCTCTCTCTGTCTGTCTGTCTCTCTGTCTGTCTCTCTCTCTCTGTCTGTCTGTCTGTCTCTCTTTCTGTCTCTCTCTCTCTCTCTCTCTGTCTCTCTGTCTGTCTCTCTCTGTCTTACTGTCTCTCTCTGTCTGTCTTAGCATAAATAAAAGCTCTTATATATATATATATATATATATTTTAATGCTATATATTTTATGCTCTCATATATATATAAGAGCATTAAAAAATGAGAACGAATATAAATAAAGGACTTTGGGAAATAGAATGTAAATGATGTATATAATGCTACAATATATAACACAAGTAAAAAAAAGTATAAATGCAGTATTAATGGAAGTATTAATACTAGTAAAAAGGCCCTCTCACGTCTTCTTTGGCTCCATAGGGAGCTTTTCAAAGTTTGAGAAAATGACCCTGATGATGTCATAGTGACGTCATCTGGTTTATCTGGGCTTGGAATCTCCGAAACCTTCGATACAAACGCGACTATTGAGTTTGAAAGATGGGGGCGTTTAGATGGTCCACCTGCAGAGCTCTGCCTCTTACATTAGTCGTCTCTTTATGAGACTTCACTTACTCTTTTGGGTATGTCGTCTTTCTAATCTCATATTTTCAGTCTTATACTTCCTACTACTTTTATGACAACATTAGTCTTTCTTGACATGCACATTTTTTATTTAAAACTTTTGTAATTGATGGCACAATTCAAACTGGATCAAAAAAGTATATTTAATCTATAGATAAATTCCCATGGTAGTTCACAGGAAAGGGGTGGGACTTTATCTCCCTAATTTGTTTTACAGTGGTGAGCAGGGTCGTCCTTCAATCGGAGGATCGGCGGTTCGATCCCCGGCTCCGCTAGCCCATGTCGATGTGTCCTTGGGCAAGACACTTAACCCTAAATTGCTCCCGTAGCTGTGCCTACGGTGTGTGAATGGGTGAATGATGTCATGTAGTGTCAAAGTGCTTTGAGTAGTCGGAATACTGGAAAAGCGCTATACAAGTACAGGTTTGACCATTTACCATTTACAGGAAGAACACATGATAGGATTTTGACATAAAAATACAAAGAAATTGAGTTTGTTAATTATTTTAGATATGTTATCACCAGGGCCTTGTTCTAAAAGGGTTAAAGGGGCGTTTTACATTTAATCTCGACTTTAAAATATAGAAGTTGAAAAACACATATCTTCCTGTATTCTCAAACTCCTCCACGCTCAAGATAAAATAAAGTAAAGGTACAGTAACTTCATTGATCGACATAAAATCACCTCATAAAACGAGCTAAAACTTTTTTAGATATTTTTTTCACAGCTTGCGTTAAAATGCTTATGTTGGTTACAAACTCTTTATGGCTTCTGAGCAAAAAGGAGTTAAATTAACTGAAAAAGTAGAAGTTTATTTGCTTCACACGATTATGTCTAAAAAGTGAAGCCTCTTCCCATTGGCTCACAGACCTGGCGTCGCCAGTTGGAGCCTCCAATCACCAGGCAGGGAGGATCTAATGGAAGACGCCATTGAGTTGCATTATGGGAAATGTAGGAGCCAACATTTTAGATGTTTGGCCCACATCTCTGGTTCTGCTGCTCTTTTTTTTTTCATGTGTTTCTGGAGTCTCCGAACTTAATGGAAGTGCAACACTAAACATTCTTTAAAAGCACATGAATTCATATTGAACATGGATTAATTTCACGCCTATTGTTTGATCACTAGTTTGTCTTTAAAATAAACTACAAGACCTGACATGATCATAACACACACACACACACACACACACACACCCACCCACCCACCCACCCACCCTTAATTCCTTTCCTTTATGGTTCTCTCTGTTTTATTTTCCCAAACATTGCAGCCATCATCACTTTCTAATCAGACAAAAAAACAAAAACTTATTTTATCCTGCAGGTATAAGACACCCTTGTGAGACCAAATTTGACAATCACCTGCAGGACTTGGAGCACAGCAATTACTCTATAAACATCCCGCTGATCCCCACGACGCCCGAGGAGATGGAGGACATGTTCAGACTCTGTTCTCACGTTCGCTTCAGAATCCCTCAGCAGGTCAGGAACCTCGAACGCATGACAGATGATGAGATCCACCTCACGACGGTATTCAACGTCTGGGTTGCTGCTGTTTTTAAACATGTGCTGCATGTCATTGTTAGATTCTTCAAGGGCTGGTGGATGTTCGGCAGCCTCACAACACATTTTACGAAGAAGGTTGGTTCACAATTGTTTGGGGGGGAGGGAATTTCACATGTAAGCGTGCAGTTTAGTTCATACAAGTAAATGTGTTTTTTTATTTTATTAGTATTTATGGAGATTGTTGGTGAGACATCCAGATACGCCTTACAGGAGCACTTACATCTGATCAAGGCTCCTTTGCAAGTGATATGGGGCAAAAAGGACCAGGTGAGGTTGCTGTCTCTCTCTCTGTCTCTGCCTGTCTCTCTCTGTGTCTGTCTGTCGCTCTGTCTGTCTCTGTGTGTGTCTCTCTCTCTCTCTGTCTCTCTCTAGTTGTCTCTCGCTGTCTCTCTCTCTCTAGTTGTCTCTCCCTGTCTCTCTCTCTGTCTCTCTCTAGTTGTCTCTCTCTTTCTCTCTCTCTCTCTCTCTCTCTCTCTCTCTCTCTCTCTCCCTCTCGCTGAAGTAGCAGCTTTTGCTTTTAAACTAATCCTTAAAATCCATGATTTGTGCAAATTTGTAACTGGAGTTCAGGTTTGTGGCGCTCCAGGATCTGAATAGGGTCCCCTCAAGACACATGATCACGGTCCCCCCCTCGTGTTTGTCCAAGGTGGTGGACGTCTCTGGGGCCGCGGTCATTGCAGAGGTGTTGCCTGGATGCAGGGTGGACCTGCTGGAGAACTGCGGACACTCTGTGGCGATGGAGAGGCCCAGTCGGACGGCCAAACTCATCCTGGAGTTCATCATCTTGCAGCAAGACGCCAGGGGTGGCACGAAGAAAGGCTCCTGAGCCAAATAAAGACTAATTAACAGAGTCATCTCCTCCCAATGCACTGCTTCACGTGTGTATGTGGCATGCATGTGTAAACAGACTCTCAGCTTTAACATGTGACAGAAAACAAGATTTAATTTGTGTATATATACACATATATATATATATATAGTGTTCTAGGCTTTGCATTTATTAATAAATATTTGTATGGTAACCTGCATCATGATAATAAAAGCCTCCATGCATGTAGCTGTGTGTGTGTGTGTGTGTGTGTGTGTGTGTGTGTGTGTGTGTGTGTGTGTGTGTGTGTGTGTGTGTGTGCGTGCGTGCGCGCGCGCGCACGTGAGTGTGTGTATGTGTTCATGCAGAGGTGCCTGTGGTTACAAACAGCACCGCCTCTCTCCTTCAAAGCCTCCTTGTGTGCGCAGTTCTGCTGCAGCCCGGAGTCGAGCACAGCTGCCCGGTTAACGGCCAACTCATCACTGACGGTAACGTTAAATACCAACCGCTTCTGGACAACAAAACATGACAAATAGGCACACAAACGCGCCGGTGAGGCTTTTGTTTTAACGTCTGTGTGACTTCCAGCGGGTCTGATTGAGACCCGGATGTGAGTCGTAACGGCAGTTGACGCTAACGGCTCGTTCGGCTGTTAACGTTAGCCGTGTTAGCTCGCTAGCTAGTTTCTAGCTTGCGAGCTATACGATAAAAACCCTTTTTCCACCCCGGGACTCGAGTTGTATTTGTATATACTTAACATATCGGTGCATCCTCGATGGATTCATAACTCATTAGCAGCATTCATATTTAAGATATATAGTTATATATTTTGCTTCCTGTAGTTATTGCTAAATAATTTAGTAAAATGTCAGTTGGTGGGTTTATTGTATCCACGTGACGTCAGGTTTCGAATTCAAACCGGTAGGAATGTGGTTTATGTTGCTATGATGCGTGAACAGACACGTGAGGGTTAAAGGTCATTCTAGACATTGTAGTTTATATTCCTGAGCACTTAAAGAACTGTACCACCAAGATGATGATGATGATGATGATGAAGAAGATCATGTAATATGATCTCAAACGGCTACTAAATGGACCTGTAGTCAAATACAGACTGCTGCTTTACCAGCAAGCACACTGTACAGTTCTTAAACAAACACGTGTCCAGTTGCAAATGATCTACCTTGCGTACAGGTAGATTATACGGTTACAGGTAGATTATACAGGTGCAGGTAGGCTCTACTGGTAAAACACATGATTTGACTGAGTCTACATGATTGTGTTCGATCGTATTCTGCATAACTGTGTTACAGCTCATGTTAATGTGACTGTTTTTTCACAGGTGAAATTGAATTAAGCCAAACGCGTATCTGTTCCCTCTCTATTTTGGTTCTGACCAAGTGGGGTATTGTTCTACAAATGGATAATGGAGACTGGGGCCATAGGGTAAGAGATGGATAGAAGACGGACCAGAATGAGAGCAATTTCAGATGTTTGTTTCTGATGATGTTGAATTCACTCTGTTGTCAGTTTGGTTTATATTTAGCATCTAAAACTAAGGCAGTCTCATAACGTCCCTGCAGTAAGACCTACTCTCACCAAGGTTGTAATGTTGGGATTTTGTCAAAACTGCTTAAGTGAGGTGTCGATTCAACCTCTTGATCGTTTTGCTGTTGAATTGTTTTGCATTACACTGAAGGGTGTTTATTCTCACTATAATTCAACACCACAAACTAGCTGATTTATTGCAGAACTTTTGTATTACACCCAATGTATTATAGCTAGGTTGACAGCTGACATTCACACTACTCATGTTATCACCTACAACTGCAGGATGCAAATGCTCATTTTAAACCACACAAAAGCACACTTGTCTTATCGTCTTCCCGTTCCTTTTTTTTTGCCCTAGATGAGTACTCCTGTTACCTTGAACGTGGGAGGCCGCCTGTACACCACCAGTTTGTCCACCCTGCAGCGCTACCCAGACTCCATGCTTGGTGCCATGTTCCGGGGAGATTTCCCCACAACTCGCGACTCCCAGGGGAACTATTTCATCGATCGCGACGGGACACTTTTCAGGTACATCTTGAACTTCCTGCGGACGTCTGAGCTCACTCTCCCCCTGGACTTCACGGAGACGGACCTCCTGAGGAAAGAGGCGGACTTCTACCAGATCGAACCTTTGATCCAGTGCCTTAGCGACCCCAAGCCGCTGTACCCTCCCGACATCTTCGAGCAAGTTGTGGAGCTCTCCAGCACCCGGAAACTGTCGAAATATTCAAACCCGGTGGCCGTTATCATCACACAGCTCACCATAACCACGAAGGTTCACGGCCTGCTGGAAGGTATTTCCAACAACTTCACCAAGTGGAACAAACACATGATGGACACCAGAGACTGCCAGGTGTCGTTCACCTTCGGACCATGTGACTATCACCAAGAGGTGTCCCTGAGGGTTCTCCTCATGGACTACATCATGAAACAAGGCTTCACAATCCGCAACACGCGCGTGCATCACATGAGCGAGCGCGCGAACGAGAACACGGTGGAGCATCACTGGACTTTCTGCAGACCGGCTCACAAAGTGGAGGACTGAATCGCAGCGAGAGTCGTTGATTTGTCTCCATATTACACAAGTCAAGAACTAATTTTGTTCTGTTTTGGTCATGTGTCACTAATAATGTTTAATTTGTTCTCCTTATTTTGATAAATGTGGTTCAGTGGCACAAGACTCAAAGTCCAGACAGAAAGCATAAAAACAATGAAAATGTGAATTCTTGATTTATTCACCTGTTGGAGCTCAGGAACACTTTCTTATCTGTGCTCCCACTACTTATTTGACATTTCTAGAAACATTTATTCTCTGGGTTCATGTCTACGAAACAAAAAATGCAATTCTTATTCTTCTATCACGGTTGTATTTATTTAGGAACACTGTTGTACCCAAACAATGCTAAACATGTGGGTACGTAGATTTCTTTATTTTTTTTTAGGAGTAATTTTGATTTAATGTGGTTCCAATACCTGCATCTGTTTATTATAAAGTCAGCGATAAAGCGATTGTAAACAGGTAGCTGTGGTTTAAGACTCTTCCTACACACAGTAGCAGATCTAAGTCTTAATGTGCATTATTGTGCATTTACATCTCAGTTTGAGGTAGAAAGAGTAGATTGTCAAAATTTGCTGTCTTGATCGTGTTTTGGACTACAGACACTGAACAAATAACTTTTTTTGGATCCCGTGAAGCTTTTTTAATAATAATAAATTATGAATATCTTTAGCCCAATTTACAGTAGATCTTAAAATTAGTCTGTTAGCTCTCTTATCTCCTTGTATGGTACTATTTCTGAAGACCCTAGTCGTCGTTGCATGTGTCCGAGTGTCTTGTGTTCGAGTGTATCTTTGTGCAGTTTGCAGTATTACGTCATACTGTTACAGTTTAGAGCTCATCTCAACAGTGATGCGTTTGATCATTCCAGCCAAAATAAACCCATTTGTGCATTTGTCATTCATTAGTTTTGTTTTATGGTTAAACTTTTAACATTAATTTGGTATTTTTTTGCACGGATATTGGCCTACTATGTGTCAGCAAGTCAAACATCCAACCACTTTAAGAGCTCCTCGTAAGGATGTACGACTAAGTTCATTCAGATTTGCGGAAACTTGGATGACTTATGAGAGAAATGGTGTTATTAACCATTTTGATCAGCATTTGAGCAATGTGGCATCATTTAAAAAAAATATTTTCACAAAATGTTCCTGCCAAGTTACATTCATAATTGTGATTCAAGTGGAATCAGTTGGCCTTCATGCTTTCACTTTTTTTTTTGTTGCTTTAAAGCACAAATAAAGATGTTAGCTAATAATGCCTTCAATAACATTTTCGATGTTAGAAAAGTTTAGTAATTGCATATCTGAGTATTTATTGGTTGAAAATAAGTGGAAGCACAGACATTACTAGCTGTGTGAAACTACATTTGTCACATAAACGTATTTGTTATGTGCAACTCACCATTGGATTTCCATCCAGTGAACTGTTTTGTAGATTATTTATTAAATCACAATAGAAAAGGCAAAAGAAAACATGGACTTTTCTAAAAATACTCCACTATATTTATTTGTGTTCAAGTCTCTGAAGATATGAATGCAGTTTTAATTTTTTAAATAAGAAAACATTATGGTAATGTCCATGATGCAGGTCTCATCTTCCATACCAATACCAGGGTAATATTATTTTAGTAACTACTTTTGACCAAGTCAGAAACGGGTGAAAAAGAAATTGAAATTAGGTGTAAATTTCAGCACAATTAAAACATTAATTTAAACTCTCATCCATACTCATTGATGGGCTGGACATCACAAAGCTTTCAAATAATACTAACTGTCACACTATTGAAGATTCAGCACAGGCCATAAAGTGTGTTTTTCAATGTTAGTTCTGTACCATTGGTCATTTATTTATTCAAACAGACATAACATGCGTGTTTGTGTCATTGCTCTCATGCTCTGTTATGTTACTTCCATAGACTGAATAGGTTGCTATGCATTTTAAAGGGCAGACTGCCTCTGGAAACCCTTTTATATTATTTATTTATTTATTGTGTTAAAAAAAGACAGAAACGTAAGCTGTTTTTAAAAAAAAAAGTTTTATTATTAATTTAGATTAATTGTATCTTATTTGTTTGCATTTCCATGTATTACTGACGCTTAACACGACCGGATGTGACGACTCTTCCTGGATGCGCTCGTTTTTTTCTCCTCCGTTGAGCGGCCGTTGGCTCGTGTCTGGATTCCACGCAGCTCCGCTCGTTTGCTTTACGCCAGGAAACCAAACGAGCGCCCCCTCTCCCCGCGTCCATTGCTCTTGTAACGAGTGGAAAGGACACGCCAGGAGGTCCTCGCCTGTTCACCCTTCAAACAGCAGGGTTTCCCCCCGCACTGTAGCCTGTCTACACCCAGCGACCATGTTTAATAAGAGTAATAATATCGAATTCCTCCTCAACCTCGTCCCGGGCAAACGACGCCTCGGGACGTACCGGTTTCTCCCCGTCTTCTTCTGCATCGGAGGCGTGATGGAGTGGATCATGATCAACGTGAGGATCGGGAAGGAGACTTTCTGTGAGTTAAGTTAATTGATTGACTTTGTTTGCGACAGCTTAACTTAAGTTTATTTTTTACTTGGCATTTAAGTTCGTGACGTCATATGACGGCGACTTGTGTTCGCTTGTTAGCCCCTCAGTTGAGTGTAAACGAGTGTTAAACACAAATAAAAGATATATTATACATGTTATGATTTGTCAGTATAATTACTTAAAGTCAGGCAAGCTGCTTCACTTCGTTTCAAACAATTTCCATGTTGCTTGTTTCAGTAACTCACTGTTTGCTGAGGGCCTTCTGTCTACAAGCACAGGACAGATCTGGGACCCACAACAAAACCTGTTGACCTTTTTTTTTCTTTTTTTTTTTTTTTTAAAATATGTTCTCAAACTTTCCTCGCCTCCTCTGCTCCTCTCACTGCCAATTGGAAATGTGGAAAAAGTGAGAGAAAGATGGAAAACCAGTGTTTTTAAGGACACAGTGCAGGCAGGCAGGTGGCTGTATGCACAGCTGCTAACAGAGGAATAACATGTCACAATACATCTTGACTAATTACCTCAGTATTGATGAAATTATGTTTTCTTTTGTGTATGCATCTGTGATTCACCACACAAACTAGCCGTGGCTGATATCGTCTCAAACTAGCAGGTTATCAGTGAGAGTTTATATAATTAGTCCCTAATGCAGACTTTAATATCAGGAAAAGACAACATACTGTACATCATTGTACTATGACGACATGATATTGAGATGATCGTCTCCAGTGGTGGAAGAAATACCACAATTTTTATTTAAATACCCCTTCCTTTCAAAATGCTGGGAATGCTGGCAATTTGAGTTTTGAGCTTTAAAAACACTTTATTTTCTGCAATTTATGGTGGAAAAAAGTTTTTATTTCTGTAAAGGAAGTCACTAAATTCAAGCCCGGGTGAAAATAAAAATATAAACATTTAATGCAGTAAGGCTCTCGGCATTCTCTATTGCTTTCAAATATTTATTCTCCTGTAGATCAACTCTTTTAATGTTATCTCTGCTGAGTCGGCACACGCGTAGGCGTAAATTAGTCTTCCCCCTTTTTTTTCTGTTTCTCTTTGACCTCTTTAAATGTGCATGTGTCATCTATTCACCTCAACGAAGAAAATGAAAATCATTTAAATTAATTCATAAACTTCTGGACTTTAGTTGCTCATTTGTGTTTCAGCAAGATTTCTGCTCATCTTCAAAACTTTCTTCACATTCAAAACGTATCACATTCCTCTGGGGGGAAAAAACTATTAATTAATTAATTAATCTACCTGATCTATAAACCAAAACTAACAGAATAAATCTCACTTTTGTGTTGTCCACGTAAATGTAAACGTCACCACCTCTGAAGTGCAGGCTAGATCCACTTTATAAACCAGGATAGCAGCAGTGTTTGTTTGTGCTAGTGAGCGATACTTATTCTATAAGCCCCTTTCAGTTGCGATGGATATAAGCCAACTCAAATCACAAATCAAATTCCGGTCGATATTGAATCAGTCCTGTCACTGGTTGTAGAAATCCGAGATAAAAGATCAAATAGCTTGAAAGAATATCGAACAGTTTTCGATAATATCCACTAATACTGTGTGTATATTATCAAGTACAATATTAGTTTTTCTGTGTGAAATCACTGCAGCGACCACGTGGGCGCCGACAGGCTCACAGAGCGCAATGTTCTCATCCAGCGTTCGTCGCTACACCTATGAAAAATAGTAATTCGTAGATATCCCACAAAACCATTTTGTGTTATTATTGACCTTTGACCCAAGAGGCCACTGTTTGTTGCCCAATAAGAAGAGGGATTTATGTTTAATGTACCTCAGTAGCACCACTACTGTAGTTATTTTAAACCAAACCACAATCTCTTCCTAAACCTAAGTTAGTTTTTTGTGGCCTAAACCTGACTGAGTTGTGTCCTGTGAAGATAGAAGTTTATTTTGAAAAGACTGTATTTATGTAACGTACGAAAAATATTATTATCATATTTATAGAAGTACTATAAAGCAGCATAAAAAGTAAAGTACCTCAAATGTATCACTTTGGGACTCGCATAAATGTACTTTCCACCACTGCACACATTTGCTGTTATTGCACATGTTTGAAGCTGCACCTGTAAAGAGTAAAAAAAAGCTACTGGATCACTTTCAAGATTTAAAAGCTGCTCTCACTGAACCCACAACCATTTATTCCAGATGTGGCACTTCAGGAGAACTAAAATGAGTCCAAATCCTCTCGTGTTAAAAACAACCTGTCCTGCATATTTGATCCTGGAGTTTTCTGAGGCCATTTAGGGACACAGGAAATTGTTTTCCTCTTCAGAGAACGGTTTCCATTCCTCAGCTTGTTTGTGTTAGTAGTTTCCTTACTGCATATCTGTTGCTTTTATTCTTTAAAAAAAATATATCATAAACTGAATCCCAGCTGTTTTTTGGTTTCTGTGTCCTGGCGTAAACCTTTGCTTGAAAATCTCAGGTGAAAACAAATGGCATTCAACATGGCTCAGCTCCATTACGTGCACCCTTTTGATCTATAGCTCGCCTAAATGAAGAGCAGTCATTATTAATAGTATTAATCACTCCCTGCTTTAACTGCATCAAATCTGTCTCTATTTCAAGTGTCCCACTCAGTCTTTTAATCCTTTTCTTTTTCCTCAGATGATGTCTACCGCAGAAAGCAATCAGAACGGAATTACCAGCAGAAGATAGCAGATGGTTTGGTGGTTCTTAATGAGCCTGCAGCCAAGTGAGCGGAGGGCGGATTTAAGGTGGACTAAGGACACGGTCTTGGACTCTGGTGCTCTCTCACTTATTTCACTACCTCATACAGTTATGAAGGAGACAAGAGTGCTGGAGTGATGGAGAGGCATGCAAGTTTATCTTTTAATATGATCTTCAGCTTCAGAAACATTAGCAGAAATAAAAAAAAAAAAAACACTGGTTTGAGCTCAAACGAAATAATCTCAACAATGGTCTTGTATTGATTTAAATGGCATAAAGATCACAGAGCACCTATCGAGACAAAACCGTCTCAGCTAAATTGCAACAACATAGAAAATACAGAAAGTCTTTGTATGTCAAAATCTGCCGGCATCTGTGCAAAAATCATCCGAGATGAGAAGCAAACCTTGTTTAAATATTGTTGTTCTGTAATTATATGATTTCTGTCCTCTTTTTACAAGAGATCTTGCACTGTACAACAGGTTTGAGTACATAAAATGTAACGTAAGAAACTGCAAACGGTTTACCTCGGTCAAAAAGCATGCTTGGGTTATTTCAGTTGTACCACCCGATGGGGAGAGACTGCAGACAGATGAAGCTGTCGGGGTGCATCGACAGCGCGACGGGGTTCCCGTCCAGCCTCACCTCGTCCATGTTGGTGCGGATGTAGTGACTGGTGTTGCCTTTGCAGAACGTGTCATCCGTTATGGTCGAGATCTTGTTGTTCTGCGGAGGAAAAGGAAACAACGCTACAACCAACCGCTGGCTTTTTCTGACGGGAAGAAAGAAATGTAATTGCTTCCACAGAGCTCCTGTTAACTCCGCGTGTGAACTCACATGCAGGTGGACGACGTGCAGAGACTCTGGAAGTTGGGGCACTGCGGCCAGTTCATTGTTGCCAAGGTAAAGATATGTCAGCTTCATGAGTTTCTGCAACAAACAAAAAGAGCCATATTTCAGATTTTCATCATTAGGATTAGCGTAAGCAGTGGCTGTTCTATAAATATTCTAATATGTCAACAAAAACACTAAAAATTAACACTCAAGTTGGGGAGTGAAACATTTCTACCCTTTTAACAAAATTAATTATAAATTAAACAAATTTCATTGCAAACATCGTGTGTGTATGTATGTATGTATATGTATATATACATACATACATACATACATACATACATACATACATACATACATACATACAACAAAAATGGTAATTCTTGCTTGATTCTTAAATCCTTGTCTAAATGACATGAAATTATATATTTATCAATCCTGCACTTTCATACATGAAATACATTTCTCACTCTCTCACAGGAGGGATTTCTACTTTCGCCAAGCTTTAGATTTTATTTCTTACACCATTAATCCCAGTTCACACTCAAGCAAATACAATTATGGTTCCTGAACTGTTTGGAGATGCTTCTGAAGATTTTGAACCAATCTTTACTATTCTCCTGATTCGGCTGCTTACTGCATTAAACATCTAAACGCATGCAAAGCGCATCATGTCTGCAGCGTTCCCCCCAACATGAGCTCAGCGTGCTGACTTACTTTAAAAGCGGTCGCCTTCACACCCTGAGTCTTAAGCTGGTTGAAGTTGGCGTTGAACGACACCAGCTTGACGGGCAGCGCGGGAAGTTTAGTCAGCCTGTTCTCTGCGAGAGTGAGCTCCTCGAGGTGCGGGAGTTTAGAAAAAGCTCCGTCCTCTATCTCGGCGATGAGATTCCCGGTGAGGTCGATTCTTTTTAATGTGGCTGAGGGACACAAAAACAACCAAATAACAAACACAAATGACGTGAGCTTGGAAGATGACATTCCCTGAAGAGTTAACTATCACAATTACCCTTTTTAGTTTACCCATGTCTGCGAAGTCCTGGTTTCGTATTTTCTTGATTTTGTTGAAGCGCGCGTAGAGATACGCCGTTTCCCTTGGCAGCGCCGGGACGGCCGACATCTCGGGCGACACCTCCTCGCAGTAAACGGACCCGCTCAGGCAAACGCACAGCAGACAAGTCGGCAACTCTGGAAAGACCACGATGTTTTTCTCATCACCTTTTTTGTACAGAATACTTCTCCTTCTCTTTCCTTATTTGTCTTTTATAAAATAAGTTGATTAATCTCAGCGACGTGACTGTGCAGCTTAAAAACAAACTACACTACTCACAGTTGAGATGAGGACACTTAATCGGCCCCGTCGTTACATAATATGGGGCTTTAGCTACATTCACAAAAATGTGGAAGAATGCCTCAGCAAGTGTTGCATAATCGGCTCTGAGACTGTTGTTGAAAACTTTGATCCGTTTAAACAAACCTTACCCTCGGCTTTTGGACTTGCTGGTTCGGCATCTTGAAGGGCATCGTAGTTTTGAACGTTCACGGTTTCTTTCTGTAAAAAAAAAAAAAAAAAAAAGGAGAAATCTTCTTAATAGCTTTTCTTTACCTCCCTGACTCAAGACTATTGTGCATTTCTTCCACCCCATTTAGACCCCAAGAGATATTTTCACCTTTGGTTTTCTCATGTGTTTGTCTTTTGCTGCAGAGGACAGCATCCACGGGAGCATCACAGATGTCAAAATTAAAGTCCTTAATTGCATCATTGTGTCTTGTGTTGCTGGTGAGAGAAGAGAGCGTCTGTCTGCTGGGCTGCGATCGGAAGTGCAAGTGAGCAGAGAGAATATTTTTCCATCCAGTTTTTTTTCTTTTATTAAGCTGCCAGCCTGCTGCCAAGTTAGAAAAGGAAACGGACTTTAACTCAACACATGCTGTGTTTGTTTTGCCGTCAGTGGTCAGGAAGATTCTAGAGACACTGTATTGTTTTTGTTTGTTTTATGTAGAAAAAGGACAGGAAAAGTGTTTAATGTTGAGCACAAAGTGCTGATTTAAAATGCATAAAGGTACACGTAATGAACGCTGCTTTTAAATTTTACTTTGGCTGACAAAAGAATGTTGTTACTGGAAAGCGAGAGAGAGAGCGAGAGAGGTCCTGAATTTTAGTAATTAATGGGGAAAAAAGTGAACTGTAGAGAGAGAAGTAGTTTGAATATTTCCCCTTTTTCAGCGTCCTACTTGAGTTCAAATACCAACTCAATAACGGCAGTTATTCTGGTCTCTTCAGGAGACGACTGTTCCCTATTAGCAGAAAACAAACCGTTTTTTTTAAAAGGGTGATGGAATATTTGTCTTGTTTGTTTTTCATCATGGAGTTCTGGTGTGCAGCTGTGTCCCTTTTTATGCATTGGGATGAAACATTTTAGCGTTCTAGCAACTGCACGTTGACAAAATGTGTCCACAAAAGTTTCCTCTTTGTTTCCTCGTGAATACAGGTATCTTTTCTCTGAACAGACAGCGAATTACATCATTATAAAACTCACACTTGGAAATTAGACGTGCTTCGTCTTCCGCAGAGAGATAAGATAATACAACTACTAACGAATACTTCACATCCTGTGAGTGGCCACTTATTGTCAAAATATAGAAAATAACAATTGGCGCTGAAACTATTTGTCGATTCTTTGATTAACAGTCATTCACAAGCCCATTTTTTTTTTAAATGGAAAAAAAGCTAAACAACTCTGGTTCCAGCTTCTCAAATGTGAGGATCTCATTTTATAACAAATTGAATATCTGTGGAATTTGGACACGGAAGCTTGACGATGTATCCCTGGGCTCACTATTTTATAAACTATGATTAATAAAAAAATAAAGGCCAAACAGTACTATTGTCTCAGGCAAAGATCAAACACGGAGCCTGCAGGAAGATGTCATATGGTGTAAAGATGTTTTTTCGTCTATTGCTTGTGCTATAGGGTGATTTATCACTTTCAAGCCCTCTGCACCGATAAACATCCGAAGCTGCTTCAGTGTCCTCGAGCAAATTGCAGAAGCCGTGCTCAAACTCTGAGACTGACCTTTACCTTTGACCTTGCTGTACATGATGGAAAGCAAAACAGGGGGCTTTCTAGCATGTACAAAAAGCGCCTCAGCTACTCATGTGTCCACAATATTAAAATCAACAAAAGGCTTCCAATTTCCTGCCCAAAATTGGTTTATATAGCTATGTAACATGTTTACATGCAGACGGCTCTCATGTTAAAGCAGAAATGTGTTGTCCAAATCTTGGATAATGTTAATTTTGTTTGAGTTGAATGCAGCTACGTTAATATGAATTCTTTACTTTAAATACATTTGAATTAAAACAACACAAACATCCTCATGTAACCATCTCAAACCCCAAAAATAAACCGTGTATTGTAAAAATTGTCCTTTTTTTTTTAATAATAATTAAAAAAAATCCGTTAGATTATGACGTAGGGAGCACAAAAAAAGGTGCGTTGTTATAAAAATATCGGCTGCATATTAATTATCTTATTTAGCTTATGACCGGGGGCATTACGTAAGGCAGATGTGTGGCGAGAAACGAGGAAACAGAAGCGGTTGCGAAGCGGAAGTGGTGCTGCCGCCCTGAACGAGACGCCGAGGAGACGGAGGACGAGGCTGAACTGACCAGAGAGAGAGAGCGAGAGAGAGAGAGAGCGAGAGAGAGAGCGCGAGAGAGAGAGAGAGAAAAAAAAAAGCAGGACTTAAAGTCGCCAATATTGTAAGTGTAATAACGTCGTACCTATACGAAGCGCGTTAGACCGCCGCATTCGCACGAGGATCGGCGTCAGAGTAGCCCGTTTCCACCGCGTTCGGTTGAACCCGTTTTCGAGGAGCCGCCGTGACGGTAACGGACCGAAGCTAGCGGCGGTTTGTGAAAAGGCAAGCGGGGTTTAGCTGCACGAGCTAAGCGAGCTAACGGACGGATTCCATGACACTTTGTTCTGACAGGCTCGTCCGCCTGGGCGGGCCGTGATACAGCTGTTGGAAATGAATTAAACGGCTAAAGACATTACAGTAGAATGTATATTTTTATTATAGAATGTTCATTTTATTTAAAAAAAAAAAAAATTGGCAGTTAGGGTTCACCAACACCCTAGCCGTTTTTTTTATTTAAATAAACGAAAGTCAGCCGTTGCTCACGCTGGCCTAGCTAACGGAACGGTTCCGTTATATAGCCGTTAGCCGCTCCGCTCGCTTTGCGTCGTCACGAGTACGACAGATTAGCCGCAATAACGTGATTTAAATCCCGCTTGGCTCGCTGCTGTTAACGGGAGCGCACACACACTAAAAAATAAAACGGAATTGTGAATCGTTTCGATTGCGTTTTACCGAGTTAACGTTGACGTCGGTTAGCGAGAATCTACCATCCCGCTAGCGACGCTAGGAACATAAGGGGGAGGGCATTAGAACACCCTGACCCGGTGAGGCGGCGGTTGTCGGTTGGAACACCGTTCGAATGTGTGCCACATTTAACGGTTGATGAAGCAGATTCAGTCATAATTAGGTTAAGAACTGTGGTCAGGGGCGAGAAAAGGGAATGACGGCAGCTAGCAGCTAACCTTAGCTGTGTGTTTGTGTGTTTGACCCACTTGCCAATGGGGCCCAATTCGCACTGCTTATACTCACTTTCCATTGGACACAGCGTCTCCCCTGCTTTAAGAGTCCTGGTTTGCCATGCAAAATAAAATCAGTTCATGGCACTTGTGTATAGCTACACAGAAATGTCTAGTGAATGGACAATGTGGGAGCTATTCCCTTTTAATTGACTGCACATAACCTGTACTATTTTCTTTCTTCCCCCCCACCAGTTTAGAAAATGGATAAGAACGACCTGGTACAGAAGGCCAAGCTCGCTGAGCAGGCTGAGCGCTACGATGATATGGCTGCAGCCATGAAGTCAGTGACGGAGCAAGGTGCAGAGCTGTCAAACGAGGAGCGCAACCTTCTCTCGGTTGCCTACAAGAACGTGGTGGGAGCACGCCGCTCATCCTGGCGAGTCATCTCCAGCATCGAGCAGAAGACCGAGGGCAACGACAAAAAGCAGCAGATGGCACGTGAATACCGGGAGAAGATTGAAGCTGAGCTGCAGGAAATCTGCCATGATGTGCTCGTAAGGGTTTTCTCTCATTTCTTTTGGCGAATGCAAACGGTCCCCGGTTCATACACTCGTAAAGATGGCGCTTGTGTGTCATTTAGCCAGATTGACACAAAACTGATCTATCTCGTTGTTGTTTTCAGGGGCTACTGGACAACTTTCTCATTAGCAATGCGACTGCCGCTGAGAGCAAGGTGTTCTATCTGAAAATGAAAGGCGACTATTATAGATACCTGTCTGAGGTTGCATCCGGGGATACTAAGAAGGGTAAGTGAGGACATGATCAATATTATGAATGTGCTATAACAATATACTTAAAGCTTCATTAATGAATATTTTATATATATAAAAATATAAATAAATAAATAAAAGAATGGGTCAAATTAATGTGACGAGCCCACAGAGCATCATCACCCAACTGTGCAGTCCCTCTCAGCTCGGCGTCACATCTTTAAGATAGCTTTCTTGGTTTTACGGTCCACAAATTTATTGTTTGATTCCCTCTCACAACAACTCTCATCCACTTTGTTTCTAGCAACGGCAGGCAGCAGTTGACATACAGAGGGCAAGCTGTCAAAGTTGGGCCACATATAGTGAACACAGTGGAGCATTTAGCGCCGAAAGAGACAGATATTTTCCTCAGGACATAGTAGTGACTGAAACACAGCTTAAGAGAGAGTGACTTAAATGTGTCAATCAGACACAAAGATTACTCCTCATAAATGATGGTGTTTCTCTCATCTTAATATTTAATAGGCAGCTGTTAGTAAATACATTTGCCATTTAAATTACATGGTGACAACACCGTATGCCATTGTTTGCTTGTTTGGCTGCCCCCAAGGTGGCCGGAAAAATACGTAACTACGTAAATACTGCTTTAAAATGTGTTTGAAAAATGGGTATGGTCAATTTTTTTGTTCATCTTTTTCTGCCCCAAAGATACAGTGGATAATTCCCAGCAGGCGTACCAGCAAGCTTTTGACATCAGCAAGGGGGAGATGCAGCCAACACACCCTATCCGGCTTGGCCTGGCCCTTAACTTCTCAGTCTTCTACTATGAAATCCTCAACAACCCGGACCAGGCTTGCGCTCTGGCTAAGGGGGTATGAACTGAAGACTAATGTCATAGTTTTGAAACCGTTAACAGGTTGACTGTAATTTTCTTCTGTAAGATTTGAACACAACACAAACATCATAAATAGCCAGAAAGCTTAAATACATTTTGAATCATTGGTAACCATCTATCTACCGATCATCAGTGATATTGGTGAGAAGAGGTGCCTGCGAAGAACCCAAAGAATATTAAAAGATAATACAGCTGGTTGTATTAGCTGCAGAAGTATCAGCTGCAGTCGCCCCAGAATTCAGAGCAACTCTAGTTTTTTTCTTTTTCTTATGTAGCAAAATGACACAACAGACTGCATTTCGTTGTGCAATCCTGTGTTGTACAATGACAATAAATTAACCTTGTCAGGTAGTTTTGATACATTTTTCCTTACCCACTAGCTCAAAGAAATGTTCTATTTGCATAGTTGGTGTCACACAGTGTTTAGAGGATGCTGCCGGATTATTCAAGTTTAAATAACAATTGCAATCTTTGTATTTCAGGCATTTGATGACGCCATCGCTGAACTTGACACTTTGAACGAGGATTCTTACAAAGACAGCACCCTGATCATGCAACTACTAAGGGACAACCTGACCGTGAGTTTCCAGCCCCAGGCTGTTTTTTTCCTCCCGATTGATCCCGGTGTATTACTCAAAGCAAATCCTAACGTCTCCCTGTCTCTGTTCTCAGCTGTGGACATCAGAAAACCAGGCAGATGAGGGAGAGACCGGAGATGGGGAAAACTAATGGAATTGCACTGTTAATCCACCTACACTCTTATCTTAAACACAGACAGCTTATATACATCCCCCTCCACTCCATCAGCTCCTCCCACTTCTGTATGACAAGCAGCCTGAATTGCTCCTGACCAACTAGTTTACCCCTCTCAGTTCACTGTGAGGTGACAGGGTGATTTTCAGTTCGCGGATTCAGTCACTTTGTGGAAACATGTTGTATTGATTAGTGAGTCCATGTTGCTGTTGTTTTTGTTGGCGTGTGTGTGTTTGTATGTAGTGAGAGAGAGAGAGAGAGAGAGAGAGAGAGAGAGAGTGTGTGTGTGTGTGTGTGTGTGTGTGTGCGCGTGTGCGTGCGTGTGCGTGGTCTGGGGGTGGGAGGGGGGTTGTTGTGAATTCTAATCGTCCTTCCAAATCCCTTTGTCCCAGCTAGTTTGTTGTGCTTTTTTTTTTTTGTTACTTTCTTATTTGTGATTCCTCATAATATTTACAGGTTTTATTGTATGGTAATTATACTGGCAGTTGATTTCCACCAAACACTGTGATGGTAGGCGTTCCATTTGCTTCACAACCCCAGATTCTTTTTCTTCTTTTTTTTTTGTGTGTTTTGAATTTTTCAGGCACACGTACAATCCTGTATTAACAACCAACTGCAATTCTGCTGTGGGCTCATACAGAAAGGAGGCAGGCTGTATTGTGACACTGACATCTTGGTGTAATGCTCCTTGATCATGTTCACAAATTCACAGTTTCAAAGTTTTAAGGGACCCCTTAAATTGTCATGTTAGATTTGTTCAGACATTCCACATTATTAGGCTTTCGGAAAAGGCAGTGCTCCATTTTTCTTTTTCTTTTCTTTTCTTTTTTTTAACTTAGTATGGATTGTCATTGTAGTTTTACTCACTGTTCAGGTGCTGCTTGATCTCAGTACAATGAAAATTGTATGTGCGTAAATGTGGTTCCATGTATTTTGCAAGATTGACTATCATCTGTATGTAAAACCTAAAGTAACCTTTTATTGATGTTAATTGAAAATGTCTTACCACACTGTATCAACCCTGCTTGCAAAATATTCCTCTTTAAAGCGGTTGTTTTCTCCAAAAAAAAAAAAGAAAAAAAAAATCTGTGCCTGGCTTTCTCTTGCAGCCTGTGTGGCGGCATCTGCTTGTTGTTTTTTAGAAATCTAAAAAGGGAAAGAGTAAGACCAGACAAACTTTAAATAGTTAAATCCTGACGTCAGTTTCCACCCAGGTGCATCTCTCTGCTTTTAAGGATGGCTGGTGTGAACGATCGCCTCAAAAATCAGGTCTATTTTGAAGGTGCAATTTTGGGAAAAGTCCAAGTCATGGAAAGAAGCTCAGTGTCACAATACCATTTATCACCACTACATTCCACATATTGTAGTTGAAGACACCATTCCACATTATAGCTGACGGTCTGTTTACTCTGACAAATGCTCCAATTAATTGAAATAATCTTCTGTTTGAGAAAAAAAAAATCATGTCAGTTTATTATTATGCTTGATGAAAATGCAGTTAGTGAATGTGGAACGAAGCCTGTCTGTATATCAGGTATCTACTTGCTTTGTTTTTACTGACAAGTCTTATGGCTAAAAAAAATTTGCTTCTGTAACAGTCTATTACCCAGTGCACACACGTGGTTGTGAAAATTTTAGAATAGCTCTAAAAAAAAGCAATGACGAAATGGAGATAAACAATGGTTGGTGTAATTCTAGCTTTGTGTTTATGTATCTTAAAACCATTCTAGTTTCACTATACATGTAAGAAATAGGAAAGTGTCAAAGACCATTCAGTGAAATAAAGTTTCGTTTAAGATAACAGGCAAATTACGTCTTCTTTTTTTTTGTTCACAAAGGGGATTTTAATATGATTTAGTAGTTCATAAAGACAGCTTGAAGTCACTGAGGTTTTTGGTGACAAATTGTGGATGGACTGTGATTTCAGTCAGGAAAACAAAAATAGGACTACTTTTCATCGCGGAAGTATCACGCCAGTCTGCCCTCTGGCTTAATTGAAACGACCCTGCGCGGAGGAGCTCTGCAGGTGTTCCACGGTCGTAATTAAACGAAAACAAGCTCGGAGCCCATGTGGGAAACGAACGAGCCGCTACCTGAGAATCGTATCATCAGTATCCGGACGCGTTAGCTATTAAAGAAAGCCGTAAGTAACGTTCATTTTTAAGCCATTTTAATCGTTTTCTGTAACTTGAGAGTTGCTTCGACTGCAGCAGATAAAACTTTAACGTGAAGCGCTCAAAGAAGGACGTAACTTTACGTTCAGCTCGTTTAACTTCAGCTAGCTGGAGGGTTTTGGGAGCAAGTCGATTCATATTTTACAATCCTTTAAAAAAAAAAAAAAATGTTATCCTGTAGCTTAATGTGTTTATTCAAGTTATGCCATAATTAGGTGATTTAAAAACTTCGGTAAATGTTAATTTGTATCAGGCGGTTTTTCTTTTTTTGATTGCGGAACTTTTTCAGCCCCCAGCATTTAGCCACACCCCCTCTGGGTGCATTTAGCCACACCCCCTCTGTGTGCATTTAGCCACACCCCCTCTGTGCATTTAGCCACACCCCTTCTCTCGACATACTTATTAGCTATTCTCATTTTTATATCAAGATCTTTCTTAACCACACATGGTTTATGATGTACATAATTGGCTAAACAAATTAAATGGTATAATTGATTCAACATGATTATTTTGGAAGATGTTTTTTAATTTTATTTATTATTATTGCATTATACTATATAAACAAGTAGGGTGTGCAACTCGATGCGGTTCGGATCACATCACGGTTTTGAGTCAGGGATTAGATTTGCAGATGAAAAAAGGGAACAAATATAAATTTTAGAGTTTTTGTTTTGATGTGGCAGCTGGTAAACAAGACTCTAGATATAAAAGAAATAAAAGTTATGACTTTGATAAAGTCATCTATTGTGATTATTTGCATAAAAAAACAATTTAAATGAATAGGAAATAAAATATATATTTTTATTGATTACAAAAATTAATCCTTGCATTGGTAGTTTTAATTATGTATTACAAGTAAACAGGCCAAGAAGTTAGACAGGCCATAATTCTGTTTCTGAAATGTATTTAATATTGCTGTGAAAACTTCTTCAAACAACTTTATTTATTCAGGTTTCTCACCAAAATTACATTCACAAGATTACATTTGAACATATCGTGATGAGGTTACAAGTTACCTTCGTTCATAATGTAACTTAACTGAACCTCCGTAAGTTAGCTGTTAGCTCCGGTGCTGCTAACGTTACTAGCTTTCCTTCTATTGATTTCAACACGATTTGTTGTTCAAACATGAAGCATCAGGGATTGGCGACTGGAAAACATTAATGTTGATGATGCATTTTTTTTTTTTTTTTAATCATCGGAAAAACTTTAACATTAATTATTCATGTGTGGGAACCATTCAATAATTTGTTTAATAAAATAATATTTTCTTCTCTGGAAAAATTCTTAGCTTTCTATACATGTTTAGCTCTCTCCAAACAATACTGTGGCTGCAAAAACAAACAGCGTTAGTCGCTGGTTCCTCATTTAAGGCTTCAAAAGTGGAACAAGGTCGGAGTAGAGGAGTCCAAGCAGTTTGACTCATAATGCTTATAGTGGTTGTTACGAACATTTAAGACAAAATGTGTGAGTCTGTAAAGGTAGATATTGTTGCTAAGTTGTTTACAAAGGTTTGCAGGGATGTAGATCTGTATCAAATAAACTGGCTAATCAGAGGATATAGTCCATGGGGGTCAACATTTAAACAGCATGTTTATTGTAAAAAGGAATAAAAAATCATACAATGTAATACTCATAACGTTCTTCTTTGTTGAACTAGCTGTCACCCACGATGAACAGCAGTGGACCAGCGTATCCCCTCGCCTCTCTGTATGTAGGCGACCTGCACCCGGACGTCACTGAGGCCATGCTCTACCAGAAATTTTCTCCTGCTGGACCCATCATGTCGATCCGTGTGTGCCGCGACATCATCACCCGCAGATCTCTGGGATATGCCTACATAAACTTCCAGCAACCGGCTGATGGTAAAGTACCCATTTAAAAAAATATATATATATTTATCACTGGAAAATTAAATCAACATACTTAAATGTTTGTCAAAGTAATACACTGGACGAGCCACTGTGCAACACGGTGTCACCCACTGTGGATCCACAGTGGCGGTCTAGAAATGGGCAACAACTGAATTTGAAAGACAAAAGTTAAATCAAATTCAATAGAACATCCCGTGTTGTGTTGATGATGCTTATGTACACTGAACAGCATGACGATGCAAAGTAAAACTGGAATTCAGCTGATATCCTCAAATATTGCAGAAATATAAATGAGAAATCAGGCTTTTTTTTTTCTTTTTTTTTAACCTAGAAAAAAATGTATTAACACTTTTTTTATCAAAAACAAAATCGCCAGACAAGAAACCTAGTGTGGAAAAAAAAAAAAGAAAAAAATCAACTAATGTCGCTCAGCCAATCCGATTATTCTGTTTTGGTAAAAGGAAGTTGAATCCCCCACAGAGCTGTGACCGAAGGGTGTTTCTCAAAGTCAAGGAAGGATCCTTCAGCGGGTGAATTTCAAGGACGCTACAACATTGAATCCCACCGAAAGGACCGTTGCAATGTGGAGGATCCTTCCAATTCTACTGAGGACTTGAGTCCTTCGTTTAGGAGATTTTGAAGGATACGTGTGTCCTACGCGCTCCCAAAACACCCACAATCCTAAGTGCACCGTGCATTTCCTGTCCCCTGAATTGGAAAATGGAAAACCCACATTTGTTTTTATTGCCATTCCAGTTGCTGTATCTTCATTCGTAGATCTTCACGGCCAGATGAAATATCCTTCATATAGTATGTGAAGTGTTTTTTACAATTGGCGAGGTAAAATTATTATTTTTTATTTATTCTGGTTTCTTTTCTTTCTTTTTTTTTTTTAAATAGACCTACATGTTTTGAAACTGTGTATATTGTTTTGAGGAATGCAAAATCAATATTCCTACTAGAAAATGTTATTGTACTGAATTTTCTCAATAAAGTAATAAAAAAAAAAGTCCATCTCTTCAGCGCACCGGCACATTCGCCAGACTTTTCCAATGTGTGCTCTCCGAATGCACGGAAGGAGTCTTGCTTCTACCGGACCCTACCTAGACGGACCCGTCCTACTAAGGAAGCATCCTTGACTTTGAGAAACATCGTCTTGCATGATGAGTAGATGCTGCTCTGTCAAATATAATGAAAAGGAGGACTTGGTGCTTATGTTATCGTTATTGTTGTCTTAGCGGAGTGCGCCCTGGATACAATGAACTACGACGTTATCAAGGGTCGGCCTATCCGTATAATGTGGTCTCAGCGTGACCCGGGACTCAGGAAGTCTGGTGTGGGAAACATCTTCATCAAGAACATGGATGAGTCTATTGACAACAAGGCGCTGTACGACACCTTCTCAGCCTTTGGCAATATTTTGTCCTGCAAGGTAAGTGTCCTTGGTCGTCGTCTTGATTACTGACTGCATGGTTGATATCGCACTATTTTAATCTGTGTCATGACGATATTAATATATAAAGTACTTTATTACACTTTAGTACACTTTATTAGGCACACCTGTTCAATTGCTTGTTAACACAAATGGCTAATCAGCCAATCACATGGCAGCAACTCAATGCATTTAGGCATCTAGACGTGCTGAAGACGACTTGCTGAAGTTCAAACCGAGCATCAGAATGGGGAAGAAAGGGGATTTAAGTGACTTTGAACGTGGCATGGTTGTTGGTGCCTGACTGGTCTGAGTTTGTCAAAAACTGCTGATCTACTGGGATTTTCACGCACAACCATTTTTAGGGTTTACAGAGAATGGTCTGGAAAAGACAAAATATCCAGTTGTGTGGACAAAAATGCCTCGTTGATGTCAGAGGAGAATGGACAGAGTGGGTCGAGATGATGGAAAGGCAACAATAACTCAAATAACCACTGGTTACAACCAAGTTATGCAGAATACCATCTCTGAACGCACAACACGTCGAACCTTGAAGCAGATGGGCTCCAGCAGCAGAAGACCACACCGGGGGCCACTTCCTGTCAACTCAGAACAAGAAACTGAGGCTACAATTCGCAGACGCTCACCAAAATTGGACAATAGAAGACTGGAAAAATGTTGCCTGGTCTGATGAGTCTCGATTTCAGCTGCGACATTCATGTGGTCGGGTCAGAATTTGGTGTAAACAACATGAAAGCATGGATCCATCCTGCTTTGTATCAACGGTTCAGGCTGGTGCTGGTGGTGTAATGGTGTGGGGGATATTTTCTTGGCACACTTTGGGCCCCTTAGTACCAATTGAGCATGGTTTAAACACCACAGCCTACCTGAGTATTGTTGCTGACCATGTCCATCCATTATGACCACAGTGTACCATCTTCTGATGCTACTTCCAGCAGGATAATGCACCATGTCCCAAAGCTCAAATCATCTCAAACTGGTTTCTTGAACAGGACAAATATGTTCACTGTACTCCAATGGCCTCCACAGTCACCAGATTTCAATCCAGTAGAGCACCTTTGGCATGTGGTGGAACGGGAGATTGGCATCATGGATGTGCAGCCGATAAATCTGCAGCAATTGCGTGATGCAATCATTTCAATATGGACCAAAATCTCTGAGGAATGTTTCTAACACCTTGTTGAATCTATGCTAAGATGAATTAAGGCAGTTCTGAAGGCAAAAGGGGGTCCAACCCAAGGTGTACTTAATAAAGTGGCCGGTCAGTGTATATCCTGATATGGCAAAATCACACAAACAAAACTGATGATCAGTGCAATAAACCCATAACATGTAAAAAATGTTAACTAAATCCATAACATGATTGATGCAATCAGGGTTCGACATTAATGGTTGCCATCAGCAGCCATTTTGAGAAATTGGGAACCAATTCTCAGGCTTTTAATATGTTTAAAAAAAAAAAAATAGAAAATGTAGACCTCAAAATATATATATTTGTTGCATTAGTGATGGACCCTTTACAGCTGACGTCATGATTACGTTGCGGTGTAGGCTGGCGAAAACAAAGGAAAGACTGGAGGCAAACTTCGATGTTCTCAGAGGAGTGGGCTTCAGTTACACGTAGAAATGACGCCTTGCTGTGTCGTTGGGTGCCAGAATTGATTTTGCAAACATCTGAGATGATGAACTGTGAACCGACTCTAATGAGCGACGATCTCGGCAAAGCACGTCAGGGATGGAGAGAAAATTTTGCCTTCTGCGGACCTTCGCGCGAAACGGATGAGATCAACCAGGTCCACTAGAAACTCCTTCAGCTCGGACTCCAGCGGGGCCTCCGAGAGCGACCAGCCCACCAAGGACAGACCCTGATCCGGCTTCTCTGCCGCCTTTGACCTGCTGTCAGAATCCCTGACGGGAGAAGGAAGAGCTCAGCGCCTGGCAACAGCAGCAGCTCGTTGCAGTCATTTTAACTTTACCTCACCATATCTACTAACAGAAAAGAGTCTTTATTGCTGTTACAAAGCTGCATGTTGATAATGGCTTTGGTATCAATAAGATATGGTCAATTCTCACCTTAAGTGCGTTGGTACAGGCGTGTTTTTAAAACCGGATGAACTGAACAAAAAACTAAATGAAAATGCCAAGGCTTGGTAGGCAGCGTATTCTGGCATCTATTAGCTGGATGGAAAATTGTACTGCGAAGTATTCACAAAGATCTGTCCTAGCCCAATACAAGGTTACACATTTTAAACTCAAAATGCAAGGTGATTATTTATTTTTTGCAGCAAAAGCTCTGTAATTTGCATGTTTTAAAGCATTTTGTCTTTGTAGGTTGTTTGTGATGACAAAGGGTCCAAAGGCTATGGATTTGTTCACTTTGAGACTCACGAGGCTGCAAACCGGGCCATTGATACCATGAATGGGATGCTGCTGAACGATAGGAAAGTGTGAGTAAACTAAAACAATCTAAATAAGTTGGCAAGGAAAGTAAGTTAAGGCAAAGAGTGGTGCAGAAAATATATATATATGTGTGTACATATATATGTACGTTAAGTATATATGTACGTTAAGTATATAAGCTGTAAATGAATGTTGGATGACTTTTCCATGTTTTCTTTGCTCAGTCAAAAGACAGGTAAACATTTGGAATCTGGCATTGTCAACCCAAAGGCCCCTTTTCTGGGTGAAACATGTCAGTTGTCCCTACTTCGGTCAGTGAATAAGTAGGATCTGTGTCTAGGTCTGTTGTCTTTGTGTGTATTGTGGTTTTAAGACTAAAGAGCCAAAGTGAGATCATCAGAAAGCAATGATGTGTACACAGTGTAGGCTTTTCATTCACGATGGGAGGAGAAACATTCATATTTGTTGTAATCTGCTGTGAACAATATTTACAGAAATTAGTTTTGTCTCAAATATTTTTTTGTGACTGCTGTCTTGAAGTTGCGTCGTTTGTTGATTTGTGTTCTTGACGTTTGTCCTCATGAACTGTCTTGTGGTGTTTTGGATGCTGTGTGCTGAAGCCAAAGACTAACTTCTTAAAACTTGTTTTCTTTCTTTCTGTCCCGTCACTATTGTTCCCTCGGTGGTGGGTTCGGTTCCGTCTGCAGGTTTGTTGGCCACTTTAAGTCCCGTAAGGAACGAGAGATGGAGTTTGGCACCAAAGCTATGAAGTTCACCAACGTCTACATCAAAAACTTTGGTGAAGACTACACTGACGAGAAACTCAAGGAAATCTTTACTTCATTTGGTAAGAAAGCACATTTTTCTTATTCTTAGTGTTGCTCTCCTACTCGGTTAGGGGAACTTCTCTGTGATGGTTGAGTGCCACAGCAGTGATTCCCAAAGGGTCTTGTGAGACTGTGGTGGGTGGACCTTAGACCTTTTAGGGGTTTTTAGGTTGAATGCATCAATCTAGTGCACTTTGAGAGCAAAATGAAGGGGCTAGATCTATGAGGGCCAGATCTATGAGGGCTAGACCTATGAGGGCTAGATCTATGAGGGCTAGACCTATGAGGGCTAGATCTTGGTGCTCTTGCAAACAATGTTGTGCTTTAGCAGTAATGGAATGTAACTAAGCACATGTAGGCTACTTAAGTATAACTTGTAACCTACTTTACTTGAGTATTTCTATTTCATGTAATTTTATACTTCTACATCTCAGAGATATTGTACTTTTAACTGGAATACATTTATTTAATAGCTACTTTGCAGTTTCAGATTTTAGATTGATCATTTGAAATATCTATTGTACTCTTGCTAGTTTCTCGAGATTACCAACCCTGCCTTTAAGTAGTATTTGATAATTAAGTGTATAAAGTCACTTTAACCTGGGGTCTTTACGAGCAGAACCAGAGCCGGTGCGTCGTCACAGAGGAAATGCGCCCAGCCCACTTGATGAGGTGTAAAAATTATTTGGTTCCTTATGAAACTGTGGTGGGACGATGGCGGTCTGCCACAGTCTGGGTAATTTAATGGGAACCACTGCACAGTTGGTATTACAGTTTGTATAAAGCCTTGTTCATACTCGCGCTTGCTGCCGTAGCGCGAGTATGAACTTATCTTAACACTTTGCATCTCAGTGAGACTGTTTTGTGCTCAAACTCTCAGGAAGGACTCTCAGTGTGCGAGTGATGAAGGATGAGCGGGGACGTTCACGAGGATTTGGCTTTGTGAACTACGCTAACCACGAGGACGCTCAGAAGGTAAAGTGTGCCACGTTTGTATGTCCACCCAGACTGGATGTGTGCAGCTCATCATATTGACATTAAGGCAGCATTGATTCATGGTTTATGGACAATTCAGTGTGTTGGTAGAGAACAATGTGCCAATTACTGTATTCGCACACAATCAAGATAATTTAGCGTGCTGGTTCTGAGATTTAAAGTTGCATTAAGTGGGACAGAGACTCACAAAGCTGCTGCCCAGATGCACTCTGGGCTCATCGAGACATCGGAAAGAATTAGCATCCCATTGGAGTTGTGTGTCTGGCCACCAGTTGGGTGTAAGTCAATGAAGTTCTCGTCTTTTAGCTCCGGTTTGATCTCTACCAGCGTTTCAGGAAACAAACCTGAGAGTTTGCCAAACTGTTTGCTTTACTTTGTTGCCCAGCCTTCAGCACACCACAGCTGCTGACCTGTATGTGTGGTTGGTGTTGCTCTTCATCTGGGTTTTATTTTTCATGCCGTATTTCTTCTCCCGCTCACCTGTGATACTCACTCGCCTAGTTTCAGTACCCCCAAAAAAATCTAATGTATGTAAAATACTATTAAGGCTGACCTGAATGCTTTGAAGCTTCCACCGTCGCCATGGTAATCGACGTACAGATCAGCATTCGAACGCATCGTTGTTTTTGTTATTACCTCAAATAACCCATGAAATAATTAGTTATTAACCAATATTAGTAATAATTATTATTATTATTGGTTACTATGACCCTTAAAGAAATGACAACAGAACTATAATAATAAACAATAATAAACCCTATGAAAAATAGCATGTAACCATAATGTGTTATATAATTTATGCATGTTAGTTAACATGTTAGCAGCCCTGTAGCATGTTAACTTAACTACTTAATGCTAAATGTCTAAATACTAATGTCCTTTGATTAGTAACAATTAATGTAAACTGTAGGTGCAACCTTTAACACACATACTCACTTATATTCGTGTCAGTATTGTTTAATACAGTAGATAAACAAAGGTAAACAAACGGTCAATTTTAATACAATATACCATTACAAGCCTTTATTTTCTATATTCACATCGGTTACGCTCTATTTTTGTTTGATTATAGGTCTACATATGAGAATTAGTTTTACAGACTTGCTGTAAAATAAATTATTTTATGTGATTATTTGTTTTAGCTGTTTTTGTTTCAATGAAAAGGAAAATCCTTGAAGAGTTTTGTAATCTTTAATTAGTCAATAAATGCAAAGTAAAGTACAATATAAGTAAATAACGTCCGCAAGTTTGAGGAAGGTTTGACGGCTTGTGTTGCCGTTACAATGCACCGGGGCTCTCCGGGTCTCTAGCCCGATGGACCGACGACGTTAAAAAGAAACCTGTTGATGCTCCCCTTGTTTTCCCAGGCAGTTGAAGAAATGAATGGGAAGGACATCAGTGGGAAGATCATCTTCGTTGGTCGGGCTCAGAAGCGTCTGGAGCGCCAGGGAGAGCTGAAGCGCAAGTTTGACCAGATCAAACAGGATCGCATCCAGCGCTACCAGGTGAAGACGTTTTAAATGGTCTTGCTTTTATCCATTTAGAGTTGATGTGTTTGTTATTGTTATATATTTGTTATGTTTATAGTTGACATTTGTGAAGAAATAATATAAAAAGTTGGTTCATTAGTGTTCACAATGGAGGCCTTACCTTAATTGTTTTATGTAGATGTTAATTTATACATGAAGAAAATAATGGTAAGAACTTACTGCATGGTTATTTAAAGCCGTTGCTGACCATTTACGCAGAAAGGTGACATGAGTAGACTTACAGAAGGTCATGTGTGGACTTAGCAAAATGTAGCAAAGTTAAATTGCATAAAAACGGACAAACGAAATGGTTGTGAGGCGTGAAACGTTTCTTTCCCTCTCCTGACTCCAGGGGGTGAATCTGTACGTGAAGAACTTGGACGATGGCATCGACGACGAGAGACTCCGGAAGGAGTTTGCCCCTTACGGCACCATCACCAGTGCCAAGGTAATGGGCCGCCTTTTTGTTGGTTCATTAGGTAGGAATAAAACTACAACACAGTAAAGAAAACCTGCCCAATAAAACTTTACGGGGATACTTGACGCAAAACGTACCCTCTCAATATCCAGCACTCGCCGCCTTGTAGATATTTCTCAGTTCTAAAATGCTGACGTGGGCGATTTGTGATCGCTGCATTGGCGGAGCTTAATCAGGAGTTTGGTTTAATTTCAGCTCAGTGTGAGTCTTTACTGCGTTTTGCTTTCATTTACTGTCTTTCACGCTTGTTTCGCTCCTCGTCTTTGATCTCTGTTCCGCCGAGAGAGGGAAGTAAAAAAAAAAAAAAAAAAAAAAGAGTCCACGCAGACTGAAAATCAACCGTGGTTTTGTTGGGTGGGGAGATGCAGTGACTTAAACCAAGTGAGAGTAGAAGAGCTGTAAGTACGGAGAAGTCAGTTGGCCTCGAGGCGAATTCAGAGCTGCTGTGGGAAAACCTTATTTTTGTAGAATACGGCTCAGTTGAAATGCACTGCAGAAGGATGTTTATGTGCTTGAGTGACTCACGGATACCGCTATTGAAAAGATGCAGCTTTTCATATTAGACTGCTGTCGTCTGCTTTTTAAAAGCACTTTCTAAATTAAAAGGGAGTTTAGATTCATCTGACTGTTCGTGTTAATTGATGTAGAAGTATCCATGCGCAGCAATATTGAAAATTGAGGATGAGATTTGTTGAGCTGCATGGAGAATCGTTGACGATCTCACCGTGAGGCCAGTAAAGATTCACACCTCTAGCAGACACTCGAAGTGAACTTGAATTCCTTTTAGTCTCCACGTATTTGAGCTGAGAAACGTTTTCACAGCGGAGGAGAAAGTTCTCGTCCACATCCATTTGTATGCTCGGTATGTTTGACGTGTTTCAAACAGGGCGAGTAGCATAAAATATGTTATTTCTAATCAATATAATAGACAAATGAATACATATTAATGGTAATCTTTTGTATTTGACAAAAAAACACTAACAGGACCTCTAAAAGCAGCAACAAGCACACGAGTGATTTGTGTGTCGGTTTAATTTCTGCGGCTTCGGGGAGGAAATGAGGCGACATGCTGGAGAGGAATCTACTGAGCTAATTGTGTTTTAAACTAATTATTTTTTTATAATGACAGGCACATCGCTCTAATCTGGATTTAGAGAGATGTGCATCGCAACTGTGAAAAGTCCCTTTTCCATTCACATCTGATGGATAAACAAAATGTACTTTTTGGACACATCAAAAGGATTAAAATAATTAATTCACAATATTTTTTTATTTTGCACCATTCTAATTCCTTAGATGTAATCATTTTTTTGAAAAATATTCAGACTACATAAAAATGTTATCAATATAACCTTTAATTATTTACGATAGTTTAGCAGAACTCCATAAAGCTAAAACTACATTCAGTTTTCAATATTTGTGCGTCACATAATGAATCTCAGCTTCTTTTATTTCTTTTGCCCTCAAGTCTCAAGTCAACTTCAGTTAAATCCTCAACTCAGTCAGGTCTCGCAGCAGAAGAGTCAGTCATCTTTGTTTTGTGACTTTGCGTCTCAGGTATATGAAACGTTTCCTTGTTGGCCTGCAGGTCATGACGGACGGCTCCCAAAGCAAAGGCTTCGGCTTCGTCTGCTTCTCTTCGCCTGAGGAAGCAACGAAGGCGGTGACCGAGATGAACGGGAGAATCGTTGCCACCAAGCCGCTGTACGTGGCCCTGGCTCAGCGGAGGGAGGAGCGCAAAGCCATCCTGACCAACAAATACATGCAGAGACTCGCCACCATGAGGACCATGACGAGTCCCATCATCGACTCGTACCAGCAGGCCGGATACTACATGACGGTGCCGCAGGTATGCACGGTGGACCAGTGACGAGCACAGAGGGAATCTGAATATTCAGGGTGTTGAAACATGGTCTTTGATTGCTGATGTTTAGTCGTGATGTTCTCACTCGTCTCCGGTCGTCATGCTGAATGCGATGTCTGAATTTCAAGATTTTGCCGTGGCCACCAAGTAGTTCAAAAGAAGGAAATTTAAATCAAACCAACCATAATGTGGCAGAAAAACATATCTCTAAAATGAACTGGATGACCAACCTCTTGATTTCTATTTAAAAAAGATGAAAAAATATTTTCTATTTATTTAACTAAATCTTATTTGTTTGCATTTTAGATTTTTTTTTTATTTTAAACCCAAAATTGTATTTGTCACTTAAATGCACTAAATTATTTTGTCAGATAATAATAATAATAATGTGAGCAATTTGAACAAAAAAAGTGTTTTTCTAAGGAAACAAATTAGTCTTATTTTATTTTTTTTCGTATATAAAGTTTTGCTCTTAATAGAGCAAAGATAGATAATAGACCAAAAGTATTTATTGTTCTATAAGTCTATTAATTGAGGCAATAATCGGTGACTAAAATAATCAACGGGACTAAGATTACGGGATTAACATTACAGGAGGTGGTGAATACGACTCGCTGTGTTAAAATGAGGATGAACTAAATGACCTCCTCAGAAAATGACAGGTTGTGGTCTGTAATGGATGTTTTCAGCAGGACGAGCCAATAGAGAATATCAGTACTTGGCAGTAGCTGACATTAAAAGAGCTTTTTCACTGATGATATTAAAGTCACTGAGCAGGGCAGATAATGTTAACATGACCCCACATCCCCGAGAGAAACAAATCCACGGGGATATCGACCAACTTCACCGGACTTTACAGTTAATTAAGGATCCTGCTGGTTTGATGAGTGTTTTGCTGTGAAACAAGTCTGATTCATCTATGAAATAATTACTTGCGTTGACTGTGATCCAGAGGTTGACCTGTAATATGTAAAATCATATATTCTTGCAGCCTCCAACTCGCTCCTTCTACAACCCCACTGCTGTCAGCAACATCAGACCAGCTCCTCGCTGGACCGGACAACCGCCCCGACTGCAGGGTGAGCGGGTCGTTTCTTCCTGTTCACCTGAACACATCGACGCATCCGATGTGTGTAAATGTCCCGCGTCCTGTTTTTTAGGGCCCTACTCAACCCAGTTTGTTGGTGCCGCCGTCCCCCGACGTGGATCGACCCCCATCGCTACGGTCAGACAGGCCTCCACCCAGGCTCCACGCATCATCAGCTCCTCGCAGAAGACAAGTGAGTAAGACGACAGGATGAACTCCGTCTGCGTTGGCCGGTAACCATAGTGACGCGTCGTCTCTTCATTTAGATAACATTGGCACCCAGACTGTCGGAGGCCGTACTGACGTGTCCGGTATGACCAGAAGCGGCCAGTACAAGTATTCGTCTGCAGTGAGAAACGTCCAGCAGGTCGTTGCTGTACCTGCCCCCATGACAAGAATACAGGTACGGTACCAGGGCCGGAACCGAACTGATGACCAGCGCTGTGTCGTGTTAAAGTTGTTTACATGGAGTTTTTCTGTTGCACTCCTCAGGTTTTTCCTGCTCCTCTGATGGAGCCCCCGGTGCACATTCAAGGCCACGAGCCCCTCACCACCTCGATGTTGGCTGCAGCTCCGCCCATGGATCAGAAACAGCTTCTCGGTGTGCCATCGTTCAGCTGCCCCCACCCCCCCTCTTCTTTTGTGTCGATTGTAGAAACCTAATCCTCTCTCCCTGCTGCGACGCATAGGTGAGCGATTGTACCCGGTGATCCATTCCCTTCACCCAAACTTGGCTGGAAAAATCACCGGCATGCTGCTGGAGATCGACAACTCGGAGCTGCTGCACATGCTGGAGACCCCCGAGTCCCTGCACGCTAAGGTATAGAAGGGTCTACACTCGTTTCATCACTTTTGCTCCGATCCCCTTGATCTGGTTTTCACCGACAGCGTGGCTTTACACACACACAGACTTCCATTTTAGCTGCGCCGAATCAAAACACGGTGCTTTTGATCTGCGTTTCCTTCACCAGTTTAACCACCAGATGCTCCGTCTCCAGTCGGCCAAAGTCTGCGAGAACAGGTCGGACTCTTTCGCTTCCTCACGGACTCTGGTACGGTTTGTCTGTTGGTGTGAAAGCAAACGAACCAACTAAAGGATTTTACATGAAGTAACATGATTTAAAAAGCCAAACGACTTTAATAAAAAAAAGTACCGATCATCAAATCTGTTCAGGAAACAACCGTATAATCGATCTGTTTAAGGCCATGTATAGAACCTATTTATGCAAATGAACACGTATGCTCGTCAGTGCAGATATTTCCCCCCATAAATAAGTAAAAAGCTGTTAAAACTGCCGTGTTTGTATCCGACTCCGTGTACTTGGTCAGTTCACGAAGTCCATTTACCATTTACATGCGGTCAATTTGGAGTCTAATAATATGAATCAATCTGATAGTTATTTCTTCGTGAGCTCTCCTGTGACGCCAAAGAAAATAAACGTACACAAGAAGCATTAAAGTGCCGCACAAACTTCGGTCAGTCACCAGAATTTGATGAATGACGATTCCCTCTCAGTCTCTAATCATGTTTACTCCTCTTGGTTTGTAAATAAAGGACCCGGACCACAACTAAGGTGTCGTTTTTGCTCTTTTTGTATTTTCTCTGATTCGACAAGCGAGATAAAAAGTGTTAATTAGTGCGTTCTAGTGATGCTGGTCAGCAGACTTTGCCACCTTTTTAAACCGTTTCCGGTTCAGTAAGTTCTGTGGTATCGATGATGACTCTGGTGTCTTTCTCCTGTCCTCCGGTCAGGTGGACGAGGCGATCGCCGTGCTGCAGGCTCACCAGGCGAAGGAATGCTCTCCGAAGAAGTGAAGAGTCCTTTCAGGTCAGCAACAACGACACCCGACTGTTTACGACACAGGGCCGTTCAAGGTTTACGGTCACTACAAATTTAAGTTTGAAGTGTGTGTTTTCATTGGCGGTGTTGCTCATTCTGCTGTCTGTCGGTTACGATCTGACCGTGTTGTGTTCAGTTGCTCAGAACATGACTCCATGAATCCATTCAATGAATGCCCTGTTGTGGAGAAGTCGCCCTCCCTCAATCCCAAAAGGTTTTGCAGATATCTACATCAAGGCGCAGTGTTTGGTTAAAAGGCCGAGTTATTGCCCTTTACTCTTAAGTTTGACAATAACATCAGGAAGTGAGGACTTTGGTTTTAAAATGTTTTCCTTGTGACGATCATAATTGGATCAGAATCCTGCACAGCGGTGTTTCACAGAAAGTGTGCCGAGTTGCAGACATTAAATGTTGCCACTAAAGACTTTAACTGTCATTTTTTTCTAGATGCCAACGACTTTCTGGAGGAGGGAAAAAACAAAAAAAAGAGTAAAATTTAGAAGAAAAAGAGAAAAAAAAAAGAATATAGGAAAATGTCAATGGAGAGATTTATAAAGTGAAACACGATTTTGTTGTTGCAATACCTTTTGTTGGAAGATAAAGTTTACAGTATATGCATTAAACCCGTCTGGTGTCATTTGTTTTTGTCACAAGAGAAATGCAGCAATACGTCCACTTGTACTTCTCTCCGTTCCCGTGGGTTCAGGGCGAGTTAGATTACTAAAGCGGATAGTCGTCAAGTATAAAAAGGAAAGAAAGAAATCTTTCTGAAAACGCCTCCAATAAATCACAACTCTCAGCTACTTACTCATTGTGGTGTGCCAAGCTGTAATAATAATTGTTAATAGTGATAATATTTATGATATTGATGTATCTAGCACTTTTCAAGCTTAAGAAAAAAGTGCTTTCCAGAGTTTTCTTCATCCATCGTCCATCAAAGGAACTTGCACATTGAGTCGGATGCGTTTATTATTCTACTTGCTGTGAAAAGTCACGATGTAAGACAAAGCCCCGTTTGGGAACAGTGCTATCCTTTGCACCCACTTCAAATCCTTGTTTTATCTTGTGTATAATCTCCTTCTGCGGCTCTGAGGCAAACGGAGACAACGTCCTCTCTGTGCTGAAGCTCTCAGGTAGGACCATCCTTCTCATTACCAGCTGTGTTGTATTTAATGTGGCTGAATATTGAAAATGTACAAAATAAATAAAAATTCAGTGGCCTATTTAGCTTCGTTATGAACTTGGACATGATGTGCGATACCTGAAGATGACATCACAGCCCATTTAAGGAGCTCATTTATCTTCTTTGTTGGCTCCCACAGAAAAGACACGCGGGGTTGAGGGCGGAGCGGATGGAGACGAGGACGTCGAGGTAGGTGGACCGAAAAATGACAAGAGTTTTATGGTCCTCCATAAAACGTTGGAGGACAGACTTGAGAAGAACTGGGAGGCTCACCAGACGCAGCTGAGCCGCCTCCGAGATCCAAGACCAGCAGAGGATGCTGGACCAACTCAGTAAAGCAAAATATTGTCTTTATACTTTGACTATTGTTTTAGTAAGTGTAATATGAATTTCATGATGTAGTGTGTCATAAAAAAGACATTACAATATAGTATATAAAGTTCTGTATACTGTAGCTTCCTTCATTTCAATTTTTAAAAATATCAGTATAGTATGTCATGAAAAATGTATAGTATGCTCTGAAGATAATGTCAGTGTCCTAGTATAGTATTCCATCAAAAATATCATAAAAAAGGTCAGTGTAGTATGCCCTGAAACAAATGCCATAAAAATGTCATACTAAATGTCATAGTATAATATGTTCTGAAGCAAATGTCAAAGTGTCATAGTATATGTATGCTCTGAAAAAGTCATAAAAATGTCATTGTACAATATGCTCTGAAATAAATGTAATTAAAAGTGTAAGAGTATAGTATGCCATAAAAATATAATTGTCATAGGATAGTATGCCATAAAAATAGTATGGTAAGCCATACATAATACTGACTTGTATCATAAAAAGTCACAGTATAGTTTTCCATAAATAAGAATGTAATTTTTATTGTATAGTATGCCATAAAATATGTAATGAAGTCATAATAAAAGTTATAGTATAGTATGCTCTGAATGTAATACATATATGGTACACTTCTCCTGTGTGGCCCTCATTTTCCTGCTGGCTCCCTAGATTAGATCAGCCATCTGTAGTAGTATTAGTAGTTGTACTAGTTATTGTAATGGCTGTATTAGTAGTATTAGTACTTAAGTAGACGCACGAGTATGATGAATGTTTTCCTTTCTTCTCTTCGCCCCAGATGAGTGGAGAGTTCCAGATAAAAACTGAGGATGGTCACATGTTATGCTTCTTGTGATCAGGTGTTGATTTAAGTTGTAAAAAATCAATTGGATGTCTGTATTTGTAGCTTTTTCTGTATGAACGATCTGTTTGGAGAGAAAAATCTGAAGAATAGAATCTTGACAAACTTTTAAAATATGTAATGCTTTGAAACATGGTTTCTTTATATTTTATTTTGGTGCCACATACGCTCTGAGAATAGTTTGAAGTGCGGGTATCAATGGAGGCGTGGTCGGGTAGTTCATGATTTGGAAGGTTCCGGTCCTCAATTTTTTTAATGGCATATTTGACTGACATTTATGTCCCATTTTATTGCATATTGTCCTTTTATTGCAATAAATAAGGTTAATTTTGCAATTGGTTGGCTGCCGAGAGACGGATCAGGACACTAGAAGCACATTTTCCCCCTCGGCACGTGTCCTTAAACACGTGATTCTCTACCGCTCGTCTGCTGGGAATTAATAGCTGAAGGCCAGACGCATGACTTTGCATCTGAAAACATTGGCTGTGAATCCAAAGGCCGGATTCCACGTCTCGGCCTGCTTCACGCCTGACAGCATTGTCTCTGAAGCTGAAGGCTGGCTTCCACTGAAGACAGAAACATTATTCTATTGAGCTTCTAGAAACATCTCACATCATTTTCTGTTGGCCTGTTGTCTCTGTGGGATCTGACTGGCTCTACCATTACAATTATCGTTTGTTTTGATGTGTGTAAAGTGCTACATAAATTGAGTTAACGTCACAGGCTTCATGCCAAGTGAAAGATAAGAACATGAGTTATTGATTGGTATAACTTAATGTTAACATTGCATTAGTAATGGTCACTATTTTCAGATTGAAGAACTGAGCCCACCAGCAGACATCCACAAATAGATTTTTGTCCAAAACGACAGCTGCAATGCCGGTTTAAATCCAAATTTGATTAAAAAAATTATTTAAGTGCCCAGTGATAGAGAAACACGGGGTCCAAATTAAGTAAATCACATTTTTCGAATTGAATACGGTACGAGGAACTCCCAAACAAATGGGACAAAAGCGTAAAATGAATTGTCAAATTTGCCAAAGTTTATTGGGAGCCTTCATACAAAAAATGAAATTATGGCTGTAAAAAGTTACAAAGGATTATTGTTGACATTGATATACTTTTGGCATTTAAGGCCTATTAACCCAACACAGTTTTGTAACTCTTTGCAATTTATTTTAAATCTAAAACTGTTGATTTAAACAAGCAGATAAGACAGGAATATTTAAAAACATACAGACCAATAGATAACTGCAGATTACTTCTCAGTGGTAGTTTACAACACAAACCCACAAAAAATTTGAAAAGCAACTCAGAGAAAAAAAGAAAAGAAAAGAAAAACCTGCCTAATATTCAATTGTGAACACAAGAACTTGAGGCAACTTTTATTACACACTGCCAACTAATTTCAATGAGTCTGTTCCATGACTGCAAACAAATGTATTTACACTGACTTTCCTTCGCATGTCTCAGACTATCGACGTGCCGGCATTAGAAGCTGCTTCGCCGTTACCGAGTCGGGGAACAGGTTGTGGTAGGTCGGTAGGGGAACGTAGGCGGCGGTTATCATTTTGCCTGGAAGAGAAACGAGAACACGGAGTTGTTTAGGAACTGGACAAACTTTCCCTCCACGTTCTGTTCCTTATGGTCACATTTTAAAAAAGGGTTTGAAACCCAAGAGGAGCCGTCACACACCTGCAAACCAGCGCCCATGAAGTGCGTTCACAGTCGCCATCGCTGCTGGTATTGATGGACACTTCACGTACACGTTACCCTGTGTGGGAGACGGCAAAAGATTAGAAGAGGTCTCAGGATCCAGTTCTCTTGTCAACTGGAACATGGAAACCATCATTCCCTTTGAGCCACTTGAGGTGGAGTTTGTTTTTGTTATTTGGGGCGAACGCAACTCTTCAGAGAGTAAACTTACTTGAGCAGAGTTCTTATCGACATAGATGTGAACAATTCCTCCGTGTTTGTTGCACTCCTCAATAACATCATCTTGGATCTCCACGGCCCAGGTGGGATCGTTTTCCCTGAAAGAACAAGTTTGGGAATGTTAAAAACACGATGGCTTCAAAACCCCTAAATTGTTGGTATTCCTTAAATGTCAGTTTTGAAAAGGAGAAGTTCACTTTTTTTATTTTATATACCGACTGGTTCATTTGTACACGCAGCGTTACTGGTAGCTGTAATTGTTCCCCCTGTCCATTAAAGGTTATTTTAAATGAATGAATAAACAAAATCTCTGCAGTTTGTCAGACAATCAATATGGGCTCTCTTCTAAAGTTAATGGTTTTAATGTGAAATTCTTTCTGTACCTCGACTCAGTTTCCTCCCTGAGCTGCAGCAGAAGGCCGGTAACAGAAAGTAGGAATTGTGTACCATTTGGACAACATTTTAGGATTTTCATTACACTTGATTTGCTAAACTCAGACTGCAGTTTAGCTTTGGTTGAACTTCGGGATGCATTTCTACTCAAAATGATCTACATCTCTACTGAAATCGCTCCATGAAGAGATTTATCCACCACAAATTATGGACAGGCGGAAAAATTACAGAAACCACAAACTGCACATTTGGGAGAAACAGTGAACCGATCCAAATGATGATATTCTTACGCTTGTGGGTTGAACAGGTTGGACAGCTGGAGGCAGTGTGTGGCCAGCGGCTGTGATGGGAGGTTCAACGCTTGGCTTTGAGATGGATTTTGATGAGCTGAAACAAAAAGAGAACGGTTATTTGTCACTGAATATTTAGATAAATAAATGATGTAGCAACACACAAAATGTCTTCCCATCATCTAGAGCCTCACCTGGTTGAGCGGAGATGTTCCCGAAGGGGATGGAGCCGGTCATCTGTAGAGCCTGCTGAGCAGCAGGAGGGATCTTCAGGCCGGTTCCTGTGGAGGGAAAACGGGTTTAACTTCAGACATTTGCTTCGTGACACTGACAGATTGTGACATTTAAGAAACTGCCCGCAGTCGGATGAGAAGATCAATATCCTTTGAGACCCAGCAGTCAAAAAAGGACGACAACAACAACAACAACATTTTGACTCCTACAGCCAATCGTGAGTTCTCAAAAGCCTTAAAATGCCTCGCTTTTGACCAAAAGTTCAAAACCGAAAAGGTTTAGAGTTTACTGTGATGATATATAACAAATAAAAGCAGCAACTCCTCCACGCGAGAGGCTGGAACCTCAGAATATTTGCTGTCGATTGACTATCAGTCATAATTAACCATTTCAGCTCTTTAAAAATATATTCAGTGGGAAGTGTTTGCGATTACAAACCTGCAGCAGACGGTCAGGTTACAAAGCCTTCATCAATGACGTCATTATTACAATTTTCACAGAAAGGACGAAAAGCGGAGAGTATCCTGGTACTTTGAGCTCTGGGAGGCCACTAAACATGTATTTAAGAAGCGCCATCAATATTCTTAACTCAAAGTAACGGAGTATATCTAAGCCACAGATACGGATATGAACCGTTTCAATGGTTAACACGACCGTGACCATGCACTATTATTTCATTTTTACCAGCTGGCTTTTTATGATTGCATTTGCTGTACGGCCGACACGAAGACAACGCAGGTAGTTACGAACCTTCTGCTAGTCGGGCCATGAGCTGCAGGCGGCCCGTGGTGCCGAGGTCGATGCCGGTCCTCTCCAGCTCGTCGTTGTCCAGGAACGAGCTGGCTGTCGATGAGTCCGAGCGCTCTGTAACGTGACCCACTTTCATCGGACGGCCGGCCAGCTCGAAGCCATTCAGCTGCTCCAAAGCCTTTTTAGCGCATTCTGCATCTGCAAACTTTAAGAAGCAAAGCGGTCAGAATCAAACGAGCGGCACGCGATCGAGCAACGTCGACGATAAGGATGCTTCGCTCACCGATATGAAGCCGTATCCTTTGGATCGGCCGGTCTCGCTGTCCATCATCAGCTGGATTCCCTCAATCTTTGGAAACAAAACACGGCAACACAGGAGGATCAGGTCACGAACGCGTCTACAAGTACACATTTTTTTAAATTAATAACGTATTTATATGTGAAACTTGCTCCTGACCTTTCCAAAAGGCTCAAAGATTCCTCGAAGCATTTCTTCGGTGATGTTGAAGTGCAGCGAGCCCACGTACAGCCTCATCGGACCCGAACTGCCCTTCTGTAGATTGTTGGCAGCGGCTGCAGCTCTATTTTTCTCTGCCTGTAATTACACGTGTAAAGTTATGTAATTAAGTCAATGCAGCATATCAGTGAGGAAAGTCCTAATTTGTCCAAACCGCAAGGTTGAACAAAGGGTTTAATAGGGAGGCGTTAGCTACTAATACGCTGTCACATCAGGCAGAAATAGTCGAAGACGCCCACCTGAGAGGCCTGGACGATGATGGGAACTCCTAGAAGCCTCTGACCGGTCAACCCAATAGCCAGCGGCACAGAAGAAGACTCCACAAACTCTATGTACGCAATGCCCTTTGACCTCCGGGAGTTTCTGTCTGAGATCATTCTCACATCTCTCACCTGCAGAGAGAGAGAGAGGGAGCAAAAAAAAAAAAACACGGACAACGTAAGAGATCACTTCCACACAGACGCCGGATTAAAATGCGACAATGAGGCGAAAACCAACTGACTTTTCCCACAGCGGAGAAGAAGTCCTCCAGGTCTCGAGCTCGGATTCTCGCAGCGAGCTGCATGCAGAAAACTGTGCGAGCATCCCGCTCCTCTGGTGTTAGGTTGTCAATTGGTTGCCTTAAAAAAAAAAAAAAAAAAGAGAACGTGACACCCAAAGTTAAAAAAATAATGCCTCTGCAAATGTGAATAATGGTAAAATAATGAATTGTGAAAAATTAAAAAAAAAGGTAAAATCAGACATACTCCCTGATTTTGTTAAACGGCCCGATAGCATCTTCAAAGTTTCTGGAATAGAAACAAATTTTTAAAAGATCGGTTAAAAACCTCAAAGTGAGTTTGAACAGAAACAAAAGCACTTGATTTCAGGGTGCTGTAACAAAATCAGGAAATGAACCAACCAGACTGAAGGCAGTAATGTGAAGATTCGTCTCACCTGATGGGACTCTTCTCTTTTTTGAAGGGGCTCCTACTTTTTGAACGTTTCCGGCTAAAATATAAAGAAGAATTACCGTTTCAGTTTGAAATGAAGCTGAAAAAGAAGCGTTTCGATGCACATGCTGTTGTATTAGAAAAATATATATATAAATCAATCTTTGTAGTTCAACATTCTTACTGTCAACAACTGTATAACCTTGTATATTTAATCTTATTTCTGTTTTTAGGTTTGTTTTGTAACATCTGCCTCTCGGGACTACAGATGAAAAATAGCCTCTTGGCTAACTGTCGCATTTACAGAAATGTTTTTATTAATGTGCACTGTCCCCTTATCAAATAAACCATTAAAATAAAAAATGGATGTCTGTATTTGTAGCTTTTTCTGTATGAACGATCTGTTTGGAGAGAAAAATCTGAAGAATAGAATCTTGACAAACTATTAAAATATGTAATGCTTTGAAACATGATTTCTTTATATTTTATTTTGGTGCCACATACGCTCGGAGAATAGTTTGACGTGTGGGTATCAATGGAGGCGTGGTCGGGTAATTCATGATTTGGAAGGTTCCAGTCCTCAATTTTTTTATGGCATATTTGACTGACATTTATGTCACATTTTATTGCATATTGTCCTTTTATTGCAATAAATAAGGTTCATTTTGCAATTGGTTGGCTGCCGAGAGACGGATCAGGACACTAGAAGCACATTTTGTATTTTGTAAAAAAAAGTGATTGCTAGTTTCCCAAAGAAACTAGCAATCAAATAAATCCCTGCTCCAGCTTCTAAAAGGCACAGAGGCACTTTTCACAGAAGACAGTTTCACACGTTGCCGTAGAAGAACACACGTGTAAATTATTCCATTTAGTTGCTTCAGTTTCAGGACGCCGGCGTTGAGCATGTTGGCTCACCGTCACGACTCCCTTTAATAAAGCCAAAGTTAACGCTGTGCTTCTCCCGGTGCCACGAGCCAAAACGTCTGCTGTGAAAAAAGCCTTTGAACAACTGATGATTCTCGGATCGCATGTATGTGACTTTGCATACTTGAATACCTTTTTTCAAAACACAAATACATAATAAATGGGAACCTTTTGAGGTGGTATAATCTCAGAACCCATCTGACGATGATAAGCCTCGGGGGGGGGGGATATCCGACCCAAGACTTACTTTTCGGCGCACCGCTCGTTTTCAGTCCGGACGAGCAACTTGAGACACGAGACGGGCTGAAAGACGACGCGTGCGACCGGATAGTTTCACAAGTAGCCAGTTTACAAGCTAGTTGAAAAAAAACGATATCCGGTGGGTTCCAGGTTGTAAAACCGAACTCTATGAGTGTCGTAACAAATAGACGTTCCAGCAGAAATACTGCATTGGATTGAGCAGGTGCTCCTAATAAAGTGGACACAGAGCGTGTAGGTCATCGAGTATAAAAGGTCACATACACTGGGCTCTTGCGAGCTCTGTAGCGCCCGGAGCGCTCCTTGCTCCGGGAGCCGCTGCGATGGCGCTCTCGGCTGCGGCTTCGTTTTCTTTCTCTGCTCTTGCTCCTCTTCTTGCTCTTCTTTTTGTCTTTGCTTCGGCTCCTTCTCTTCCTAGAGCCTGGGCTTCGACTCTTGCTACGGCTCCTCCTTTTTCTGAAACATGGTACAACACTATCGTCGTGCAATGGGCAAACGCATACTTTTTTTAAATGACACAGATCAGAATCACACGGACAATATTTTCAGATAATGCATCAGAACTTACTTTGTTTTTTGGTCGTCATGTCCATTTGCATGAGAGGACTTGATCTCATCCTAAGCAAGGTTGATAGAAGAACATCATGAGGACGTAGATGAAACATTTCAAGTCGTCAAGGTAAAGGGGATGGGGTGGGACAAGAGAAAATGCAGAATATATTGAATTAATAATTATATTTCAAAAATTCCTACTGTCATCCCTGGACAGTGTCCTTCCACCACCCCAATTGCTTCCTTCCCACTCCTGTTTTTTTACAAGGCTGCTCAGTACTTAATGCAACAAAGCAAAAGTTAAGGGAGCGTGTCCAACATATTAGCTGAGTTCAGGAAGCTTTGTCAGAAGTCAGATCATCTCCACCATTCCCCTTCTTATAGGTCGTACCAATGCCACTATTTGTGCCTAATCATGTGACCACGCATGGCCCACGACCACTAAAAGAGATCCTGTGTGGTTGTTGTCAGTCCAGTGATCTTCACCCATTTTCGTTCTTGGACTGTAAGAGCTCGATGCCACCTCTGTCACACATCTTGCCCTGAAGCAAACAGGGATTCACACTTCTTAGTAATATTGACGCCCAAGGAAAGAAATGAATTTTTAAAAAAAGAAAAATAAATAAATCCATCAATTCAGCCACGTGTTACACTGCCATTATCTTTAGTTTGCATACGTAATATTTCTAACCTTTTGACTTCAGAAGGAATTATTAACTACTGAAAAGCAACTTTATAATACAATGATGCTAGATAGAAGAATCTATTTTACAGTCATTTTAATAATATATATATATATCAATATCTGTGGTATCGTGTAGCATGCAAAATCAAGATGCCGATTCACATTACAGTTGACTATGGCAAAGAGGCAGTATTCATATTTACTTAGAAGAGAAATTAATAGTTCACCTGTATTTTGCCACAAAATCATGACATGGCTCATGTATTCGCACAATGACGCTCCACAACTGCAATATCTGCATTTACAAGCATACTGACGTCAAACTATTGGATTTAAAACAGTTATAGATTGATACAAACACAATGAAGTATCCCTTATCAATTTGTGGATAAGTATTTTTCTTAACACAACTTAATAAACTTCAAGATGACAGAGTGATACATTTTTTTTTTTTCTCTCTCTCGCTCAAAAGCAACACAGTGTACGACGTTCCAGAAAACGGCTCATAAAGGACTGCACATTCAGAAACCGTGATGGCATGCAGATTGTAAATCTGAATACTGCCTCCTTTGCTGGACAGGTAAAGATGGGCTTATCAACCATTGGCATTCACCTTGTTGCAACCGAATAGGGATTGGCTGTTCTAGGTTGAGTCTCTTTTAGTCCTAAGGTGAACCACAGTACATCAGTATATGCACAATAACTACCTTCCTTTTTTTCACAGTTCACAGTGGAATCAAAGATGAATTCATGGGAGTAGAGGTGAGATATCATTAGGGAAGTCTATAAAGAGAGATAGATGCGGATTTATTTATAATTCTGTATTGCGTTTGAAATACTCAATTACACCACACAACAGTCAAGTAAACTTTGTCACAGTAGCAAATATAAAAAAAGGACTCAAGAGTCAATCAGAAAACAGTGAAACAGGCCTCATATCTCTGTAATCTGCAACCCACCTTTCTGAATGGAGCCTCCAGCATCGCCTCAACGTCAAAATCATCAGCCATGATGATCCTGAGAGAGAAAGAGAAAGAGAAAGAACACGATTAACTTTACAAATATTAAAACTATTAATGAGCTTTGGCAAGACACTAAAAAACAGTGATGTTTCCTTCACTTTACATACAGATGCATGGATCTTTGTTATACCAGTCTGCGGATTTATGCGGTTAAACAATAGAGAAGCACATTTATTAAATGCCTTTAACTTGAGCTTGTAACAGAGTCAAAAATGTTTCCTTTGTGAGGTTACACAGCAACATTATTGGTAAACACATTGTTTTAGTGAACTAAACGTAGACTTAGTGGATGAAAGCTAGATGTACGTTTATTACATGCCTTTAACTGGTAAAAACATTCTTTTAGTGAACTAAACGTAGACCTGGTGGATGAAAGCTAGATACACGTTTCTTTAAAATAAGTGTGCGGTAGTTAACGTTAGATGGCAGCAATGCGAGACCGAGTTTGACCGAACTTCCTCGCGATTTCCCCTCAATGTAATACATTTAAATCCATAATGAGACCAATTTCTGCATCAGATGAATCCTCCTGACGCCACAAAGAGCTCAGACACACACGCGTCTCTTTAAAGATGACCAAAAGATAAAACAGGCGTCGCGCTCGAAGCTAACGCGCTACATCGCCGTTAACCGTTAGCTCATGTCGATGACCCTCATTCATAAAAAAAACCCGTGTTCCACTACACCGCTCGTGTTAATATCAGTAAACACGTGCGTTACATCACCGATCGTCCAGTTTTAAAAAGCCGTTGGTCCCAGATGTTCGTGTTGGGGAGGAAAACAACACGCGCTGACGCTGAAGCCAAAAGCCAACATGGCTAACAGGGTTTCCGCGGCAGCGCGCGAGCTCCGTTAGCAAACATTGACGTTACCGTTTGAGTTTTGGTTGAAACGACGTGTCGAAGTGAAAATATCTTGGGGACTGTGCCGCTGCAGAGACTCCTCTTGACGCCTCCCGCTCGGCGGATCAGACGCACCTACGGTGAAATCACAATTGTCGAAGTTATGTAACCCTTTCTCTTCCTTTTTTTGGTAATGTTAGCAACTGTCCGTGGCAGGTCGTGGGGCCTGGATGCTCTCCTTCCTTCTTCTTCTTATCTTCTTCTTCTACGATGAGGGTTGTTTTTTTTGCGGTAGCGGCGATGTCTGGTTTGGCCCTATTGCCTCCTACTGGAGATGTGCGGTACTACACCTAAAACAACAAACTGGGGGTTTCTCTCCAACTCTACAAGGCTGCACAGAACAGTGTGCCTACACTATATTAAATAACTTTATGTCTTACAAACTCGTCCACATACATTTCTTATATTTTACTTATTACACTTGCCACTTTTATAGTATAATATATACTTCTTTTAAAGTACTGTTATCTGGTTGTTGTTTACCATATTTATCTTTAAATTATGTCTCGATTATTGTTTATTATTTTTATTGTTTTATTGTTTTATTCTATATCTATATTTATGTTTATTGTTATGCACCGTTCACCGAGTCAAATTCCTTGTATGTGCAACGTACTTGGCAAATAAACGTTTCTGATTCTGATTATAGATCACAAACATCTGTAAGGTCTTATGATAGCAGCAGATCAGAAATGTAGACAATTATCTTACTTAACAAGCAGAATATGTCAGAATTAAACTCACACAAAAACTCCCAAATCCAATGTATTTTTCTTAAAATCAAATCAAATGAATATCCCGAGATAAGGAGTTAAATATGAGGTATCCTAAATATCTAATGCCATCATCAATATTGTCACTTTACCTTTTATAAAATGACCGTAATTAATTATCCCGTGGGGAAATTCAGGTGCTTAGAGAACAGTATAAAAATAAATAGATGAATAATTACCAAACCTCATGTACCATAAAACATTCATTTTCCATAAAAATTGACGAGACAAACAGATTAATGTTTTACAGTTTATTGGTGTGCCAATATATTACAAAAAAGTATTTCTGTATATGCTGCTCAGAAATTGAATTCAAACTAGTCAAATACTTAATCTGTGTTAATCTGTAAATACTTAACGTAAAAAAAAAGACAGACATTTCCATATTTTTGTTTCTGTTCATGAGTTTCTATGCATTACATATCTATGTAAACTCCGAAACATGAGGACTTGGAACTTTTGCTGTTTGCTGTTCATTACATTTTAAAAATGAATCTATATCCCGTTACATTGGTGGGACACAGACCTACATATGGTGAAAACGGTAAGAGCACTGATACTTAACTTTATTAACATAAACAATTATTGTTTATTAACATAATCTGCAGTTGCCACAAACCTGCAGATTTTTGCTTTTTGGTCTGGAATCTGATACATAAATATTAATTTAAAAAAGGAATTTTCAGCTATTTAATGTATATTTTATCAACTATATAATTTGGAATAATTCGCTTGTTGTAATATATAAACTGGACTGTTTAACATTATAACAAACCATAGAGTTTTAATGCTTTGCATCAATACACATAGTATTTGTACATTTTGAACGGCTACGCAGACAACTTCATTACATCATATTCATTTAAATACATGATAATAAAACACAAAACATCTCGTTAAAACATGGATGTATAAAAAGAAGTGGACACCGCGTTGGATGAAGCAAAAACAAGTCTGACTTCCGAGTGTGAACTCAGATGAAAATACCCGGATCTTCCGCATTACGGGCCCAATTGGAGCATGCGCACTAGCATCTCCTTTAATCCCGCCTCCCAGCCTCGTTCTCAGCTTCAGAAACATGGACGGAGGAAGGACAACACCTCTAGATTCGGCAGTTAGAATATTTTGACAACTTTTAGAAGCTGATTATTTAAATGAGGGATATTTCCGTACTGGGAGGTTGATTTTCCTCAACATAATCCACCGCTGAGTTACAGACGACTCTTTCCCCAAAGTTATAGGGAGGAATTCTTTTTGGGCCCCGTCACGTGACGAACCCGGAAATTGTAATTCCACCGTTTGGCCACTAGTAACAACAACATTCCTCCTGTCAAACGCGACTCTGGGCAAAATCACCTTGGCGGGTTTGAAATCCCGCCTTTCCTCGCGAGAACAAATGTCAGTTTTAATTTCACGGCTCGAGGGCGCCATCTAGCGATGAGTATAAATACATGTCATTGGTGGCTCTTCTCACTTTTATTTCCTGCTAGATTAAGCTAACATCACCAAGGCTACCAGACCTTTAACACCTACACCTTTAAATATAAATTAAAACAACATTTGTTTATTTTTTTATGTGTTTTTTATGTGTCCACATCAATGTTAACTCTATAAGACTTTAACAGTACATCTGTTTCATCTCAGTACTATTCACATACTTGTATTTGGTCTGGCAGTTGTCAATTAATTATACTCCTCATTATTTTCATTCTCCTGTGCGTTTGAAAAAAAACTGTTATAGCATCTTTTTTGTTATTTTATATATTTTTTGTTGACATCCCATGAAAACCAGACGGTGCATCTCAGAGATGTTTTCTTTAGTTTGCTTCAGAGCTTGAATTATTGACATAATTACTATTTCAATAAAATGCACACGGTTTCAAAAGTGTTTATTTCACATCAAAAACTTAATTTCCTGTTATGTTTATTGTAGGACAATAAATAATAACATAGCTGGTTGCATTAGACAAAGAGTACCGGGCAGTGTCACTCCACTTATTATTAATATATGATCATATTTACAATGTCATGGATATAAACATTTAATTAGTTATTGTAGCACCTTGCATTACTTATAAAGACTAATGCATTGACCACACTTGGCTGCTGCATGTCAGGCAGCAGAATCCTCCATTGTGTTATGAGTGAGTTGAAGCGGTGAATCGTAATCCGGAGGAACCTCAAAAAACAGCTCATCGTCAAAACAGAAGTTATCGGGCGGCGGTGCGAGGTGTGGCAGCTTCAGGACGAAGCCCGTGAGGACGCCTCCCAGCGCCGACACTCCGATGGTGGAGAACACAGCTGCGACCTGGTAGAGAGCCTGCTCCCGGGCAGACCTCCCCAACCCCGGCTTCAAACCGGGGATCAACATCTGGAGCTCTTGCAGCCTCGGGTCCCCCTCCATCGGCGCTCTGTGGGAAAAGATCTCGTACATACTGGGGCCGTAAACCTCCTCATTGGCCATCAGAATGGCACATATCCCCGCGGCGACGGATATAAGTCCCGTCAGGCCGTGCAAATTGTGTATTCCGCACTGATCTTGGATCCGGAAGCGCCGGGCCAGGAAGGGGGTCAAGTACTTGTAGCCCAGCATGCACGCGGTGCAGCCCATCACTCCCAGAGCGTACGCGGCCGCGGGCGAGATCATCATGTCCACCGTCGCCCCGACCGTCACGCCTCCAGCCAGGGTCACGTTCTGAACGTCGGCCATGGTGATCTTGCCGTTTCGGTTCAGCATGGCGGAGAGAGCGAAGGCCGTGAGCGTGGAGGCGCTGAGGCCGAGGAAGGTGTGGAGGACGGCTCTGTGCTGGTCGTCCCCCTTCAGGGTCAACGCTGAGTTGAAGGAGGGCCAGAACACCCAGAGGAACAAGGTCCCCATCACCGACAGGATGTCGGACTGGTAGCTGGTGTTCCCCTTTGCGTGGCCTTCGTTCAGGCAAGGCCTGTACAGCACGAAAGAGACACCCAAGCCGAAGTAGCAGGCGAACAGGTGAATAAGAATGGAGCCCCCTGCGTCGTTGATCTTCAGGTACTTGAGCACGGCCCACTCGGTGCACGCGAACACCGGCACCTCCAGCAGGGCCATGACCAGCAGCTGCAGCGGACTCGTCTTCCCCAGCACCGCGCCGAAGGAAATCAGCACCACGGCGCACGCAAACTCTGCGTTCACGAGGTTGATCACCCCGAGGTGGATCTTGCCCTCGTGGCTGAACTGGAAGTAGCCCTGCACCAGGACGGCCCACTGGATGGCGAAGGTAGCCGTGAGGAAGTTAAAGACCAGCCCCCCGAAGCCATAGAGCCGGAAAAAGGCCAGCAGGCACCCGAAGCCGAGGAATATCATGACCTGTATGTCGGTAAACACAGGGTAGTCCCTGTACACCGCGTTGTCCATGGGGTTAGTCCTGTTAGTCTGAAACCTGGCATCCGCGTGCTCATCGTAGGTGACAAAGGCAGCATACAATGCAACGATAATCACCTGCGTGACAAACACAAACACGGGCAACCTCACTCGAAGGCTGGTCGCCTTCGCCTTCATCCTGGCTGCTGTTTGGGACAAATGATGGTACTTTCTAGTCTGCAGCCAGCGGTTTATCTGCTCAGATAAGACGGGTCACAGACATCGGTCGTTGCCACTCTCTCTCAAACAAACAGAAGTAATATAACACTGCGGCGCGGACTTTGGCCCGTTGTAATAAAACTTGTAACAGTTTTGGTGTATCAGCGTTTTTTGTGGTTACTCCATCGCACAATACAGCAAAACTTTGCATCTATTACAAGATTATATACATACTGTACATTACCAGAGTGAAAACCATTATCAATGCATTTAGCACAAACCTGTCTCTTCTGACAAAATTCGTACAGAAAAAAATATGCATCATAAGAATTTATATATATGGTAACATAATTTATGTCGCCATGTGATTACCATGTTTTTGATCCTGCTGAGAATGCGGCCGGCTGATTTCCATTCGGAAACATTGTGAGAGAGTTCGCTGACCTGTGACCCTCTCTGTCGATCAGTCGGGGACATAATGACAAATTTTTTTTTTTTACTTTGACTGAAATATTTTATCAAGAAGAAGATTTAAAGGAGCCGTCTGCGAGATTGGGAGCATTTCTGTTGCCTCTCGGTGGCTCTCAACATGGCGACGGCTGAGCATGCACGGCCGGCCCGGCCATGTCAGCAAAACAAGAGAAAGCTCGGATAACAACACACAAAACAAAAGGTGATTGACCTCACTCTCCACTCAGGGAGACATTACTCCACTATATATATATATATATATATATATATATGTATATATCTATACATATATAGATGTATACTCTTTACATCGATAACAGTTGTTTGCTGCCATATTGAAGAGAAAACTGCACACTTAAACGTGTTTGTTGAGCCGTAACCTAAATGATATAACTGTACTGGGATGAAACGCATCAATGCTGGTGTTAATATTGACATATATCTGTGAATTTATAAAAATCTGCATTTGGTGGAAAACGGCTCAAAACGGCATCAACAGATTTAAATGGGCCGTAATCTTTCGAGGCCTATTGTGAGACAGAGTCGACTACGTCATGAAATGCATTTAAAAAAAGATTGTTCACACCCACTGAGCATCTCCCTCCTCAGCTCCGTAAACACTTTTTAGGTGTTTTTTTAAATGATGTGAAGCAGTGAAGTTACACTTCACTGCTCTGAATCCCATTTATTGCACCTTTAAGGTGAGAACAGACGACTGATGTAACAGTTTGTGTCTTTCAACACAATTATACAACTTCTTTGTCGCCGACCATTTAATAGAACATGAAATCAAATTATTTTCCTGAATGTTTTAAAAGGATGGACCAGTCTTGGTAAACCCGTTTTATTTGGGAGTAGCTTAATCCTGTATTTCTGACTGCCACTCAGAGTACGGAGAAACATAATGCAAATGACTGAACTGAGCATCTAACCGTATGATTGTGAACCTTTTTTTGGTTTATGTGCCTTCTTTTAAATAGCAGCAGAGTTGCTGATTAGCAAATGTCAGCATGCCAACACGCTAAACTTAGATGGTGAACTTTAAACCTGCTAAATATTAGCATGTCAACAATGTCGCTGAGAGCTTGTTTACATGAAGCATTTAGCTCAAAGAGCCGCTGTTGACTCTTAAGACTCTTTTCCTTTCACTTCAGAGCAACATGAACACTTACTTCCACATACAAGTGGCTGTGGCCTTAGTACAGTCGACATTTGCAAAATAACAAACCGTAAAGCCCGTGCAATTTAATTAATCTGTAAACAGAAGAAAATCATCGACACTTGAACCGTCACTGTTGTATTAAAATGATTATAATTTATTGCATTTTGCTGACATATAAAATGGTTTCATTAAACCATTACTTGTATGTAATTGCGTAAGACATGGCAGAACATGAAACAAAGTTTGTTCATCATTTTAAAAGACAATACAAACTATAAAACCCGTGTTAACACACATTGCACGTGTTATCTCTAAGCCTAAAAATCACACAGCGATTTACACGTCCCATCTTCACTCTATCCTGCTGTTCAGTTACATACGCCGTCCTCACTCAGACAAGCATCAGGTATCGCACACACACACACACGCGTTATAAATTTGACCGATACATCAACCTGTAGAGCTACATCATCGTCTCATGAATAAAAAATAAACAGTTTCGTTGCTGCTAATGTTCTGCACCCACACTTTTCAGAAGGGAAACACGGAGGGCTGCATAGATATTCACCAAAAAGAGGACATATCAATATGTGTGTGACGAGGTGAGGTTCAGTATATGCTACGGGGTTGAAAACAGTACAAATAATACTTACACGTCTTATGATTATCTGGAAAATATACTGAATGCTCTTTGCGAGAAATTATTTTCTAAGTGAAATACTTCACAGCACTAATAGGCCAAGGGGAAGAGGGAAATACAATCAAACTACTGTGTGCATACTGTACATGTTTGGACAAAAACTTCCATAATAAACTATTACGCTTTGTTGCCGTATTGATATTATAAACTATGCACATTCTTGGGGAAAGATAATGTACATGTGGCCGACTCTCACGGGTCACATGCTATGCAATGTTTGCAGACTCAGCGTGAATATCTATGACGAAACAGCACATGTGCATGAATCAATGTATGTTCAAAAATGACTAAACCACACACTAATAACTAAACATCCACAGACTCACAACAACTAAACGTCTGAGAGGTAGTACTCTGCAGGATGATCTGACTCGATGCATGAATCAGTTTAATATGAACCTTCTGAGGTTCCTCTAAAATTCCCTCATTTGTAGATTTTATTCAGTGTCTATATTTTTTGACAACATCACAGCTAACTTTTTCACATTTTCAAATAGGGTGCATTAGTATAGCAGCAAATGAACATTTTAAGTAGTTGGACATTTTGGGAAATACGCTGACTCGCTTTCTTGACGAGAAGGTTGATACGACTCTCACGTCTACAGCAGTTAACTTAGCTGTACATGAAGATGGAAAACAGAAGAACAGATAGCTTAATGTGAGGAGTCACTGCTCCTGGTTATCGGCTAATTATCATTTTTAAGCTTTAACAAACGCGATATAACATATTAACTAGTGAGCTTCAGAGGTGCTAGCTGTTTCCAGTATTTATGCTAAGCTAAGCTAAGCTAAGCTAAGCTAAGCTAAGCTAAGCGTCTCCTGGCTGCAGCTGAGAGTGGTATCAATTTTCTTATATTACTATCTGCCAGAAACCAAACGAGCTAAGTAATCCTTTAATAATGGTGCACTCAGCATGCATAAAATACAATATATTTAAATAAATTACATATCTAAACCTTTTTTTCTGAACCACATAATTAGAAAAATAAATTGTTTGCGATGTAATTTATGAGATATCATTGATATGTATCTATCTGATGTTGACTTTTGTTTACAAACATCACAAATAATATAGGTAATTCATGTTTTAAAAAAGTCAAAATTAAAAGTAAAATTCTGCATTCATTGACTTTCTCCTTAACACTTTATACTATAATGTTTCATGAAAGTTATACAAGCTTTTACTAGATGAGTGATCTAAAATATGTTGACATTTTACACTTAAATTCCACTTATATCATAATAAGATTTTTGTTAACGGTTTGCCCTTATTCTAAAGTTGATATCAAAATATTACATTATATATGTATATTCTACAATATATATTGGCACAATTTATAGAGAACCTAGTAGAGAAACACAAGTGACGAATTGTGAAAGAATCGTATGGAGATACAATTCAGATTTCATACACCACAACTAAAATCTACTTCCTCAAGAATGGACACGTGTGGCCTGATCAACCAGCACATCATCTACAACAGGACATTCCTTCGGCCTCGCTGGGAAACACGGCTACGCGACTGCAGAACACTGCAGGTAAATACAACCATTAGTGAATGTGGAGTATTTAAAGTGTCCGTCGCTGAAATCACAGGCTTTGTATTACGGCATGTCACTCGGTCCATTCAATCTAATGTGATCCCGTTCCAACTGTGAGGATAATGAATGAACAATCGGGTTTGGAAACATGATAATCTGCGTTGAATCGTTTACTTTTGATTTAAATTTCAAGCTCTCAAGCTCTCTGCAATGACATAAAAATCCTCGCCCTAACAAGGACGGGACAACGATGACACTGTTGTTCTCTTGATGTTCATGGGCTGGACATCAGCTGCAAATATGTACCTGAATTTTTAAATATAGTATAGTGTTAGTCTGATAAAAATTCTGCTTTTTCAATACCCCAATTAATGAGCGTGAATGTATTAAAACGAACACAGGAAGGTTCACCAACCCATCTCCATAAATATCATTACCTGTAAGTCTAATATTAATACCTGTATGCTTCCAATCATACAATGAAAAGCAAAATTACACCAGGACAAAGACAGACATGAGGACATTAATAAATACATAAATAATATGAATAAATAAATAACAGTTAAAAGAACACACACAGAGTCAAGACCTTAAAGGCCTTCAGGAGTAGATGGTGATGACCTCACGTCCACCTCCGCGCACCAGGAGGACCCGATTGAGACCTTCGGTGAGCACCTCAAGGAACTCCATGTCTGAGAGACAATCACAGTGAAGGAGTGTAGCTTTCTCACATGACATTAACGGGTTAGTTAAAGACCCATTTATATATTTATCCATTGCTTTTACCTTGAGACTTTTTAACTGCACTAGATTTATTTTACAGCCATCAGGTCCCAGCTGTGTGTTCTGGTTCATCTCCTCTCAACTTCTCAAATGTTTTTTATCTAAATAACTGTTCAAGGTCCAAAGGATCTGAACTGAACTGAGCAAAGTCCACAAAGACGTATGTGAATGCAGCATTATATACGTATTTCTGATGGAGGATACAGTTTTCATTGCCCACGCGGTTCTTAGGTGGTCCGGGCATGTTGAGCAGGACGAGTTTTGCCTCCTTGGACTTCTTCATGATGACCTCATTGAGCCGCATGGCTGTGTGCATGCGCCTCACGTCGACCTGGCTCCTGGTGAGAGAAAACAGAAGGCCACATCAGGTTTTGCTTTACAAATCAGACTCTCAGCTGCTCAGCTCACACAGTGCGTCTCCCTCCAATAAATACATAAAAAATACTTACAAGTTCTCCCACTCCCTGCAGCATGTTAAGGAAGGAGGGGGGGGGGGGGTATAATTACAGATAATTACCAACAGGACTTGTGCTTATACAAGATCTGTGTGAGTTAACGGTTTGAGTTCAAAGTTGTGTTCGTTGCGCAGGAACACATGGTATCTCTTTCAACCCTGGAACATGAGGTTGATACACACACATATTTACCCCTGACCCACGTTTGCCGCGCGCATGTCATGTGTCATGTCTGCTTCCCGTATACTGGGAGCTGAGCTGAGTGCTCACGGTCACTCACGGCTTCATGTTGAAGAGGTCTTTGCCCGCCTCCGGGTTCGCTGCCGACAGGGGCTTCCCTTTCTCCGCGCCCTTGCCGTCGGCCCACGTCGCGGCGCCCCCCGTGGGGCTCGTGGGGCTGGTCGGTGTGGAGGCGTTCTTACTGTGGATGAGCTGCACCTGTTTTGGGTTGGAGACAGCCACAGACTGAGAGACGGACACCGCGACAGTGACAGTGAAAGAGAGAGAAGAGACGCCCGTCAGTGTGGCTGAAACTCGGGGGCCACTTGTGACGAGATAAAACAACAACAGCAGATTCAGCCCGAGCCGGAGCACAGGGAGACAGCGGGTGTGCAGGGGACGGGGACAGAGTCTCTGTAAATAAACAAGCGGGCCGTGGCAGCATTACCTCGTCTTCTGGTTGTTCTGCCACGCTGGCTCCCTCGTCCACGCTGTGCCGGGAGCGCGAGGCAGGCGGGTTTTTACGCCGAATGGACCCACGGGATGAATCTGTAATGCTCTGGATCTATAGTTTAAAAAAAGAATGTAAGAAAATGGATTAGGTTTAATTTCCCTCTGGAAATCATTCTCTCTTCCCTCAGATCAGCAAAAACAAGTCCAGACAAAAACACCTCATTATAAACCAATTCCCTGCCCAAGTATTTGGAGCGATAATGAAAAGGTCAACGTTCATGACGTCAGGGTTCTGTATTCGGTGAAAGCAGTTTAAAATGACACGAGCCTTCTTTAGTTATCAAGGTTTCTCAAGTTGAGTATAGTACAAACTTATTCTGGTTTACCTCTCTCTCCTTCTCGTTCTTGGTCAGATGCATCTGTTTGAGGATCTGGGATCGTTGTTCCATTACCAGCGTCTTCTCGTAGGTGTAGGCTGAGATGTCGCCGTCATGCTTTGAAGCGAATAAATACATTTTTCATTTGTCTTACAATTGTCATGTGCTGAAACAGGAGTCATAATATGAAAGAAAGTTTGGTTCATTGGATGACATTTTTTTTTTCATCATCATCATCATCATCATCATCATCATCTTCAGTTTCCTTACTGTTGAAGCTTCCAAACTGCCTCACATTTAATATCTCCTTAACTGGTTTCAGGTACAATGCAGCTTTTAAATGGAATGAAATGCAAACTGCCATCAAACTTAAATATTACATTCCCTTTGGAGACTTTAAAGCTTTGTTATGTGATGTTTGTTTTATGCTTGTAATTGTTTTTAATTACTTTTCATCATGTATTTGTGTTCCTTCTGATTTGCTTGTGGTTTTCTTTTGAGTATTCTCACAAAAATGTTCTCAGGTTTTTCTTGAAAAATAAATACCAGTTTAATTGTACGGGACAATTAGAATATTTTCACCTGTTCACCTTGCCGTGAGGCAGCCATACAGATATGTTTCTGACAGGGGACTGATTTTTCCTCTTGCCAAAACTACCAGAATCCATTGAAAAAAATGTCATTTTATCTTATGACCCGGATCCAGACAAGCGGAAGTTAATGGATGGATAATAGATGGAACACAGGAGTTGATGGTCTACCGTTTGTCTTATTCGTGTGACTTTGGTGAATCCAAACTAAACAAAACCGCACAATATCTCAAACAAACTAACAGATTGAGGAAGTGAACAGCAACCCCTGTGTTCTGCGAGGTAAAATTACAGTTGTTTTTCAATGGAGTCTTTTGGCTCTAGCAAGAGCATAAATAGATACAAGAGCTTCATAAATGACTGTCTCATGACAAAGTAAACCTGTGAAAATATTCTAAATATAGCGTATACTTAAACTCATTTTTTGGTGAGGCCTTTTCTTTAGTTGGCAAAAATAAGTCTGTTGCTCCAAGCCGAGGGCATGCCATCTGTCGGTAATACACTGACTATGGATAAGTACAACATACGACCACAGTTCAAAAGACCCAAACAATCCCTTTAATCTCAATGAGAGTGATGAAATGAAGATAGAAAAATAATCCTCTCCTTTTGGCTTCCTCTTGTTTGTGAACTCAGATTCTGTGTCAGACGAGTCTCTCACCATCTCCACCACTTCCACCGCAGCATCGATGCGCAGGTGATAGAGGAAGGTGATGAGGTCTTTCTTCATCTGGATACTATTGTCATCCATCTGAGCCACGGTGAAAATGCGCATCTTGCACTTCCTCCACACCTGAAACAGGAACATTCACAGTCGAACAAAATGTTCTCAGTTCTTTTTTAAACCTCGACCCTGTGCCCTTTGTAACTGGTGTTCATTATTTATTTTTCCTCAGACGAATTCCTGTCGAGCAATCTCAAACGTAAAGAATATTTCATTGTGTCTCGTTTCCCACCTTATGCTGTCGCAGCAGGAAGGGCAGGAGCATCAACATGCCTCCATCATGGACAATCCACCACACATCGATGTAGCCCTCGGTGAAGCGTTCTCCATTGGACGGGTAGCTGGAGATATTCTTGGGGACCAACAAGGCCAGACTGGCTACAGTTGTCTCTCGGACCACCTCTGCAGAGGGACAGAATGGATTTGTTATAAACTATAATGAAGGGCCTGGGAAAGGGTTTAATTTGTCCCTTTAGACAAAAAAAATATAAATTCTCTGGTGGTGGTGTATTGTATTTAAATAAAAAAACATCCATAACAGCCTGAACCGTACTGGATCATTGAGACAGATACTGATAAATAAATAAAAAATAAATAAATCGATATACAGATATGTGCAGATATTTTTATTTATTTATATAAAAATATATATTTTTTCTGATAAGAGACCCTTATATTTGGTTATTAAAAAATCATGACCAAGATATGAACTGAATAGGACATTTTACTAATTTTAAAAATTAGAAATAAACATCAGGCACCTATCCACCAACCTTAAATACTTTCACAAAGGACAAAGAAAAAAATGTCAGTATCAAAAATAATCTATGGGCAGGCTATTCAGGGTGGGACTAGTCCTTTCTGATCACATATGTTTTCAAGAGAATGACACTGGAAGATTCATAGAAAATCCATTAACTTTAAAGATATCTAAAACCATTTTAGGGTTAAACTTAAAGTTACCACAAGGAACTTTCATGTTGTGTTGATTTTGGCGGTCCCTGAGCACCAGAGTCCCTTTAGAAAACCTCTCATTTTACTGCAGCAGGAGTCTGACAGTCTGCCAAGCTCGGTCCTGGTTCTGGTTCTCCCGTGCCTCCCTTCCCTCCTGCGGGCCCAGCAATATGGCCTGGGTGTCCAGCAGCGTGGTGCCAGTGTTGGCTCCCAGCAGGGTTTGTTGGTTGCTGCTGTAGTCTGAGCTATAAAGACTTTCTGGTGAACCTGCTTGATTTCATCTGATTTCGTGTGGAATCCAACCCGGTGGCACCGATGACAATCATTAAGAATAACTATAGAAATAGCCCATCTTCTCAGGTTATATAGAGGCATCAGTATTAAATTGATAACCAGTTTTAACCAGTTTTAACTAGTTTTAACCAGTTTTAACCAGTTTTAACCAGTTAAAAGTTCCTCACAGTAACTTCGAGTTTGACTTTTGTGAACAGACCACTTTAAGTCATACATGCTCAATAACCAGGATAATCAGATTCATTAAATAATATCTAAGACATTTATTATTTTACCAGTATTTGAGACTTACCAATAAAGTTCCTAAATTGCTGGTGGTACTCAGGATGTTTCCAGTTTCGGGGCCAGCTGACCAACACAGTGTTGTGCTTCAGACCTCCCAGTCCTCCAACCTGGATCAGGTGGGACGTCCCATCTCTCAGGTTGGAGGAGATGACCACCTGAGAGAAACCCTTCACCTTCTCCGTCTCCATCAACTTACGCAAAGACTACAAATCCACAGAGAGAGGAAGACAGCTGTCAGGGGCCGTTCACGTCATAAAGTAAGTCAACTTTTTGGAACGCTGCACGTCATGTGACAAGGAACAACTAATCACAGCTGGCAGATATCTTCTCCTCCTTCCATAAATTTAGTGCACCATCTGTCCCACGGACTGTTTTACTTGTTTCACCTTTTCTGTCGGACATCACAAAATCCGGGTGAAAGGTCAGCCAAATTGACCTTTCGCTAAATCCCGCCTTCAAACGCATACTGGCCAATCATAGGTAGGTAGGGTAGCATCGAGCAGCTGCAAACAGGGTCCGACAACTATCATGCAATGGTTTAAGATTTTCTTTATTTTCAGGCTGGTTCAGTGGATTTGGAGCTCGTCCTGGTTAAACAGTGTATGAAAATAGTGAAAATCGTCACCCAAATAGGTTGGAAGGAGATAAACTTTTCTAAAATGTAAAAACCTGTGGAGCTATCATAAGCAAAGTATGTTAGCACATCATTAACTAGCGTTAGCACTTCTATGCTATGCTAGCTACTGAAGGTGAACTGTTCTTTAATTTCTTCTGTCTCGATCTTCAGGTGATGTGATGGTGCAGTTAGTGACAGTGTGGGCTCCATGTTAACGAAGTTATGACAGTAGCAGCGAGGGGGCGGGTCTTAGTGAAGGGTCAACTGACAACAGACAAAATGAGCAGTAAAGTTACTGCGAGGGATTTATGGTGATGGAAATACATGTATCTTTGTTTTGACTTTGTTTAGTTTAGTCAGTGAGGCTTAACGCAAAAGTACCGCAACTTCATCATCACAGCGTGCAGGTTTCTGTTGCTTAGTAACAGCTAGCGCGACAGGAGCTCGACCTCCCAAGCACCTTGGGTAAAAGGTGACGTTTTCAATGCAAAATTTACATGTGAATGGCCCATTGTTGTCAGTGAATAACTGTTGAGTGATATTAATCCACTGTGTTTCTACCACAAGTCGAAGTGCATGCGTTAGAGATGAGAGGATGAACCTGATCTGCCCTCTGGGCCTCGGTGTAGTTGTCCAGGAAGGTGCCTTGAACTGAGGTGCCGACGATGGTCAGACCCTTCCCTGCTTTCAGCTGATTGGCCAGAGAGAGCAGACGAGGCTGCTCTACGTTTTGCTCAGCGTCCACGCTCACCAGAACCAGGATCTGAGGTCTTTACAAAAAAACAAAGCACCAAGTAAAAGACCGTGTCATCTCAGTGCGGTAAAGAAATGGTGTTTTAGAATCAACTGGTGTTATAAGTTGAGCTGTTTTTGTGGACCGACCTCCAGTTCTTGGTGTGTGGCGGTCCTTCCTCCAGCCTCATGAGAGCGAAGCGTGCGGCGCTCAGGGAGATGCCCCGTATCCCATCGCCCCACTCCTTCTCCGCTCTGCAACACAGCACATTGGCGGGTAAACAAAAACAAGCCCAACTGAACTAAAACATATAGCCACTGGCAGAATAATTGGATGCGCTGCAAAGGAAACAAACTGGGTGAGAACTTAAGTTGGTTGCTGCGATTCAATTTGACCTACTACGATTACTTACCCACAGAACTCAATGTATTTGTAGATGCAGGTGGCAATGCCCATGGCGATGATGGCGTAATACCAGGAACAGATGAACATCAGTGACAGGCACAGGCTCATACCCAAGAAAGACAAAGCCCTGCAGGAGACAGGACATCATATGTTTGGTCTGAATAATTTCTGCCAGCTTTACACCGCTGGCTGGAACTCAACAATGACCATAGCTTGTAAATAAACAGGCTCGTATTTAATCCTGCTGAACTCATGGCGTACAGACAGCATGAGTTTAACTCCCCGTGGTGATCCAGGTGCACACGGCTCTGGTGAATATCGTCATCTCACAGGTGCTGTTACTTAAGATTCTTTTTTTTCTCCTGCTAGAATTTGAGTGAAATCAAAAGCAGGCATTACAGCATATGTATGTTACGTTTTCTTAAACTGACCACACAGACTCACCAGTGGTAGAACTTGAAGCGCGGCCTCCAGTTTGGCGTCCTCAGCAAAGTCTGCAGGGCACAGGCGAGATTGACAAACATGTAGCACATCAAGAAGAACCTAAAGAGAAAAGAAGAGGAGAAATATACAGAAAAAAAGGACAATGAAGAACAATGAACATACAGTGTGTGTGTGTGTGTGTGTGTGTGTGTGTGTGTGTGTGCGATGTGCTTACATGGAGAGGATGGGTGCGACTGCATCCAGGGAGGCGATGATGATGCCGATCTCACAGATGCAAGCAGTGAGCAGAAGAGCCCAGGTGGGCTCCCCGTTGTCCTTGCCGTGCCCAAACACCTGCAGCAACAGGAAAGGATTAAATCACATTTCATTGCACCTTCTTGGACGGAAAGTGCTATACAAATAAAGTATGGGTTTTTAATAATTGTTTTTTTTTCTGCTGCCTAAAGCTACAGAGAATACACACATGTATGTAAGTCGTCTCTGCTTTTAAATCTATCAATCAGACTTTATAACACTTTTAATACAAACAAAATGTAACACAAAGTGCTTCACAGTGTACTTTGTGATCCACACACAAACCAATACATTACTTTTGAAATAATAAGTAAATATTTAATAACAGCAGAAAACCCCCTAAAAAAAAAGGAACTGAATAAACGCTCACTAAAATATCGGCGAGGAAATACCAGAGGTAGGATCTAAAAAAGGTGTACTTTAATAAATAATAGGGAAGTTACATAAATAAAGCTAAATTAAAAACCAGACAAGGAAACATACAATAAATAATTAGAAAGATAAATAAATAAATAAAGTTAAATTAAAAGCCAGAGTAAAAAGGTAACATACCATAAATAATTAGAAAGATAAATAATTATAGCAAAATTTAAAGGCTTGACTAAAAAGGTAGGTCTTGAATTTGCCTCAAAAAATATCAACATTCTCTGCTGCTCGCTGATGCGCTTCTATAATAAAAGATGCGTTGTGTACACACTCTAAGAAAGGGGATGATGCCGTCTCTAGAGATGGCCTGTAGGAGCCGTGGAGCTCCGGTCAGACTCTGAAGTCCGGCTCCACAAGTGGAGAAGAAGGAGCCGAACACGATGACCCATGGAGACGGCCACGCCAGAGTCCCAATCACCAGGTTACCGCTGACGCCTTCACCAAACCTGTGGAGAGAGAAAACATAGTACTCAGAAGCTGCAATAACAAACACTGCTTGTTGACCATTCATTCATATAAACGGACGTCTTTTGAACATTTGATAATATAGTAAGATAGTAAGTTAGTTACTGTTGCTACGCGTGTCAAGCTTCCACAATTATGCTGTTTACAAAAGGCATGATTAACCACTCATAGTTCTTGGCTCGTAATTTTCAAAACAATTGGTCCTTTATTTTGGACAGAGGTACAAAACAAAAGCAGGCTTCTCATTTCTAGCTGGCGAACGTCGATCTTATTACCTGAACTTTTCATTTTCAAGCAGCTAACGCTAGCTATTTATCGGCTGTTGGTTAAAAAGGTTTCGAGCTGATCTTTTAATGTTTTCGCCGACTCGTTTTAAAACAAGAAGTGAAGAGTTATTAAATAAACATTATTGTGCCATCACTTTCACAACAACAACTGTAACTTATATTTATTATGTTTTAACTCATTGTTGTGCTCTGTTGCCTATTATGTGTGTTATTGGGGACTTTATTGATGTTTTAGAACTTATTGTCTTATTACTGTTTTATGTCACCTTGAGTGCCATGAAAGACACCATTAAATAAAATGTATTATTATTGTTATTTTACTTATAATATTGGGTTAAAAGGCAGAGAGCAAAGAGTCCTCACAGGTTGATGATCCAATTGGAAGACAAGATACCTTCGTTTTGGCTGCTCAGCTTGGACAAGCAAGAGAAAGCTTAGATTTATGCTTCATTGTTAATATTTCCTATTGCTATGGCGATGGTAGAAATAAAACAATCACAGTTTCTCACGAGAGCCCCATGAACACTTGACAGGCCTGGAGTGCTGAGTGACGGTTGCTGAGCTATGATTGGTCTATCGCTGTTTGGGGGCGGGACTTACTGAACTAATAATAATAAAAAGAATAAAAAGAATAATAATAAATATAGTAATAATAATAATAGTAAGAATATAGTAATAATGATAATGATAATGATAATAATAATAATAATAATAATAATAATACTAATAATAATATTAACAATAAAAACATAAAAAATAATAATTGTAATACTATACTACTAATACTAATACTAATATAATAATAATAATACGTTTGATCATGCACAATGTAATAATGTTTGGGCTGATTGCCTAAACTAAGGCATTGCCTCCCACCTAGATACCAGAAGATCCTTAACCAGTGGGGGAGGACCGAGCCAAGGTATAAACAGAGAGAACAGCTCCCCATCGGTGGTCATGTTACAGACTAACCTTTATCTTGTGCTCATGCTCTGAGCATTAAAATTGTGACAATATTGTAAGAGATTTTTATCTCATTCCTCGTTGTCAGAGTTAGATTACAATATTGCCACGACAGCATTTACACAAATCTACGTAATAAGACTCACTTGTCCCTGAGGACGACTCCTTCTATGCAGGCTCCAAACAGCACAACACTGGACATGTCTGGGGAAAAGCTGTCAAGAAATGTATTATAGGAGATGTTTGATCCGGATCATATTTCCAAAGGTTATATAAAAGTCAGTCAACCAGCACTTTCAGCTCAGTGAAGGATACACACAATGGACGTGGTGGTGATGGCTGCAATCGTGCCGATGGGGATCGACTTCTGAGCATCACGCAGATCTCCAGAGCGGTTGGAACCCGCCATGATACCTGTAGGTGGAGCAAAAGGAAACAATCAGGAGCTTTGTGCTTTTACAACCTGCAAGGAGGGGTGGTATCTATTTTTCTTTCTCTCTAGTCATATCACTAGCATCGCAATAATCAGGTCCTGCAGCGCAGACAGATCTGTTTACGAAAAAGATGGCCCAGCTGCTAAATTGAATTAAATCCCACCAAAGTCAGCACAGCAGGGAGTGACGATAATATCTTACCTCATGTTTTTAAACCTCATAACTGATTGTTTTTGTCACCTGGGGGCAGCAGAAACTAACACAACACTAACACTAACATATTATCACTTGAAGTTGATATGGCGTTCATTTGGAGTCCTCTTTGTGACCTAGTTGATGAATGTAAGTCCAACCAATACTACTCTAATTAGAAAGAATATCTTTCTCTTTTAGCTGCTAAAATCTCCACATTGTTCATCAGTTACTTACTTTGTCTGCCTGCTGTTTGGTGCTGTGCAGGTAGCCGACTGTGACTTTTTTTTCCTGGAAAGCTCCCTGCTGCCTCTTGAAATGAGACTGATTACAGTGGAACCGGCACCCTGGTAGATCTCCGGTTTGAACGCATAGTATCAAGTCTACGTCCTCAGGGCCTTTTGCTGCATGTAATCCCCTCTTTCAATTTCAATTTCTGTATCTCTTACTAGCAAATAAAGTAGAAACTTCCAAAAAATAATTGTAAAGTGTAAAGAGCCTGAAATGCTTAGTGGATTTAAGGGGACCTGCAGAATCTGTCATAGTTATTTAATGGTTTTCTCTACCTCTATCACATTACGTTTAATCAATTGTTTAAGTGGTAATCTTGAAGATTTTCATTTTAATTAAAGTCTGTTAAGTAATGCTCTATCGGCAAAAACAGGTAACACAAATATTGCAATATTTATACATGTATAGTATTACAAACTGGATTCTGGGCTCCAGACTGATAAACTCGAAGTTACTAAGTTTACTATAAAAATATAAAATCAGAGCAGCTTTAAAGCTAAAGACGGCCTCCTTAATCGGTGAGGACGTCCTCTTCTCCCTCAAGACGTCTCTTCTGCCACTAACCTGTGACAGATGGGAAGTAGATCCCGACTAGCAGGGTGAAGAAGCTGGAGATGTCAGCCAGGACGTAGCGGTTCGAGTTGGTTGGCGGACTGTCTGTATTCACTTCTGACGCAACTCTACGCTTCTCCAGGAACATCCCTTTTTCTAGGTAGTTCCCAAACAGGTTCTCTAAAAGACACAGGGGCATTTAATTGAGCATGTGAGGTGGATTGATGCTCATACTGATGATTGATATTATTGATTATTGGGTGTTATTGATCAGGCATCTCTTACCTGCCAGGATGCCACTAGTGACCCCTGGGATGCCCTGTATCTCTGTGACGTTGTTGTTGGTGAAGTATTCGTCACAGGTGGCGTTGAGAGTCTCAGAATCACAGAAGGTCCTCCACAGTTTGGTGGTGACGGTTTCATTGTCTATTTCGACGACCTTTGCACAGATGTCATAGCCTTTCGAGATGAGCGTTCGATTTCCCAGGAGGCAGACGCTGTTAAGAAAGTCAGCATGTCATGGTCACATACTCGGATCATCTCTGGGAGACTTTGAGAGGTGAACGAGCGAGTCACTTACGGGAAGACAGGGGGGTCGATGGCGGTCTTGATGACTCCGGCATAAACTGCCACGATGGAGAGGATAACACAGGCCAGGAAGACCAGCGCCAGCTTGTTCACGTATTTGACCCCGACAAACACCACCAGCGACATTAAGCTCAGCACAAGGGTGCCGTACACCCGCATGTTGTTGAGGAGAGCCAACTCGGCCTCCGGCCCCTCCAGGCCCTCGATCTTAAAGATGGCTGCCTGGGGGATGATATAAATCTGAAAGAATGGAAAGAGGGAGGGAGAAAGGTGGAGGCAGGGGAAGTAAAGGGAGGCGAAAAACAGCAAGGTGTGGGGGTTAAATAAACTATAGACAAACTATGGACAATATTTAAGGCTGTAAAGACAATATGCTACTCACCAGGAGAATTTCGATGCAGCCCAGAATGTACATGGCACCTGCAAAAGTGGTGCCCAAGTAGAAGCAGATCCCAACAGCTCCACCAAACTCGGGCCCCAGAGAGCGAGAGATCATATAATATGAACCTCCAGCTGTGAGTCACAAACACACAGAAGAGTGGGTGTGCTGTTCTGTCCCAAACACACCAATACCTCCCCTCTCAGATGTCCACTCACCTGGTACCACTCCATTTGTTGCAATGGCACTCATGGAGATGGCTGTGAGCATCGTCTGGAAAAAGCAGCACATGACAGAGGAAGTTTAGAATACATCTGAGGATTTGCGTTACTCCACAAAGAATCACAAAACAGGACCACTTTAAAGTTTGTGTTTACCAGAGATGTGCTCTTAAGTGTCTAAGTCATTTAGTATCATAAAATCATAAAAAAGACTAACCAACTAAAGACATTTCAGTCAACTGAGACCAAAACCAAAAAGTCATCTTCAAAGGAACATTGTGCAGCATTTAGGGAGCTCTATTGGCAGAAATGGAATACAATCTTAATAAGTTTTCTTTAATCTATTGTGGCATCACAAGGGGACAGGTAGTGGATGGGCGCTACATTCCCTCTCATGATCGGCGGCCACACCACAAAATGGCCGCCGTGGCCGACACTACATCTCCCAGACTGCCTCATCACTCACCCAGCTGCAGGTGCTTAAGGCACCTTATTGAGGAAGGACTGGGGAGCTTCATAAAAGGCAGAGGGGAGCTGGACAAGCAGTATGAGAGCGGACAGCTAGATGGAGGAAAAGCGTAAAAAGGACTATGAAGAGGAGGACCATGAAGAGGAGGACCTCGTAGCCTGGACTTTGCCGTGCTAAGTTTTCTTGTTTAAAGAACCATTGTCTCCTCCGGGATGCTTTGTGTTTATTGATGGACTTTTTTTATTTTTTATTTAAAGGAATTACCTGAGTTGCCTGTGGTATGGAAAAATGCCAATCCCAAATGGAGCTACTGGTGCAGATGCTGTTGGAGAGCCAGAGGGCCCAGCAAGAAATCAGCGCAGCCTTGTTGGAACAGCAAATAAGGGCTAATCGACTCAAAGAGTAGGAGCTCCAACAGGTACCAATGTTGAAACCCAAGGCAGCTGACTTCATCCCTAAACTAGGAGTGACAGATGTGGTGGAAGCTTACCTTCATGCCTTTGAGGCTACCGCAGCACGAGACAAGTGGACAAGGACACAGTGGGTTGGACTCCTGGCTCCTTTCCTTTCTGGTAAGGCACTTAAAGCGTTTCAGGATGTAGAGGCAAAAAGGGTAATCAGCCACCAGAAATTGACAAATGCAACCGAGTTGGTAGAAGCAGAAGAGCAGTACCAGGTGGCCTCAGACATGCTCCGCCCACCCTGTAAAGAGCCTGTGGCTTCTGTCCCTGCCCAGCCAAGGGGGTGTCGCCAAAGAGGTCCTATGCCGACCAACCCAATAGAGGCGTTAGGCCACCGGTGCAGCAACGAGCGCTTCTGAACCCCAAGGTCCGCCAGTGCTATCGCTGTGGCAAATTGGGCCACATCTCGTGGCAGTGTGAAAGGCTAGACGAGCCCATGCCCACAGCGGAGTCCGCCAGCGGCCCCCATGTCAACTTTGCTGCCCTCCTGAGGGGGTGGGGGTACAGACCGGCAACCCACGTGCCCCGTAACTGTGACTCAACGGGATGTAGAAGCCTTGCTCGATTCAGGAAGTGCCAGGATGCTGATCCAGGAGGCCGTCTTGGAGGCCTCTTCCCCTGCTCAAGGCGACCCCGTTCCTGTGGTTTGTGTCCACGGAGACACCCGTGAGTACCCAACCACCGTGGTGAAACTGACCACAACGAAGGGCACGTTTAACGTCGAGGTGGGAGTAATCCAGAACCTTCCAGTCCCAGTCCTGATTGGGCGTTACTGCCCGGCCTTCCGGATGCTGTGGAGGGAAGCCCTAAAGAAGCTCAGTCGTTAGCCCCGGAAACGTAAGTCAAACCATTATGACATAAATAAAACCTTGGTTAATGTTGCCAAACCCTGCTCTTCCCCACCAGCTCCAGTCCAAGCCTTGGCAGAAGCATCTAGTGGTGCGGAATCTGACGATTCCGAGCCACAACCTGGGCCAAGTGAGGATGACGCTGATGGCCCTCGGGAAAGGCCGCCCCTAAAAGGTCAATATGAAACGGCGCAGTTACAGGACCCCAGCCTGGTAAATGCCCTAAGAAATGTCCAGGTCCCAGAGGGAACGTTGGTGGGATCCCGGTTGATGCCTTCCTACCCTCATTTTGCAGTGAAAAGTGGCGTCTTGTATCAGGTAACAAGAAGTAAGGACCAAGTTGTTGAGCAACTACTTGTGCCCCGACCGCACCGTCCCACAGTTCTGCAGTTAGCCCACACTGACTTGCTGGGAGCTCACTTGGGGGTAGAGAAGGCCAAAGAGAGGGTGTTGCAGAGGTTCTTTTGGCCAGGAGTCCACAAGGAGGTAGAGAACTACTGCCGCAGTTGCCCGGATTGCCAGATCACCGCGCCAAAACCGACTTACCGGAACCCCCTTATCCCTTTGCCGATCATAAAAACCCCCTTTGAAAGGGTGGGTATGGATATCGTGGGCCCACTGCCCAAGAGTGCCCGCGGACACCAGTACATCTTGGTCATAGTCGACTACGCCACCCGGTATCCGGAAGCTGTCCCCTTAAAAAAAGGCAAATGCTAAACAAATAGCAAAAGAACTGTTCCTCTTCAGCAGCCGCGTAGTTATTCCAAAGGAGATTCTTACTGACCAAGGAACCCCCTTTATGTCACCAAGGAGTTGTGTGCGCTTTTGCATATGAAACAGGTGAGAACCTCGGTGTACCACCCCCAGACGGATGGGTTAGTGGAGCGGTTCAACAAGACCCTCAAAGCCATGCTGAGGAAGGCCATCGACAAAGACGGAAGAAACTGGGACCAGCTGCTACCCTACCTTCTGTTTGCGGTAAGAGAAGTTCCTCAGGCTTCCACCGGTTTCTCACCCTTTGACCTGTTGTATTCTCACAAACCCAGGGGCCTTCTGGACATAGCCAAGGAGACTTGGGAGGAGCAGCCCTGTCCTCATCGCACCATGATTGACCATGTGGGGGTGATGTGAGACAGGATGGCGGCTGTGGTTCCCATTGTGAAGGAGCACATGGAGAAGGCTAAGAGGGCAGTGTATAACCAAGCCGCCCAACCCAGAGAATTCAACCCAGGAGACAGAGTCCTAGTTCTGGTGCCCACAGTGGAATGTAAGTTCTTGGCTACTTGGCAGGGACCGTATGAAGTAATTGAAAAGGTTGGAAGTCAATTATAAAGTACGGCAACCAGGGAAGAGGAAAGGTGAGCATATCTACCATATTAACCTCTTAAAGAAATGGCATTATCGAGAGGCATCGTTCAATTGTCTTCCCCCCCCAGAGAGCCAAAAGAACCTGCCCGGGACGAAGTGCAGTTTGGCCCGGACCTCTCCCCTCACCAGCTGCAGCAGGCAAAGGAGCTTGTGGCGGGGAATCAGGATGTCTTTTCATCCCTCCCAGGCGGCACCCACCTGGTGGAACATGTAATACGCACCCAGCCAGGACAAACGGTGAACCAAAAGCCGTATCGGGTGCCGGAGGCCCGCAAGAATGCTAATTGACGAGGAGGTAAGGAAGATGTTGAAGGTGATTGAGGAGTCCAAGAGCGCCTGGTCAAGCCCCATCGTCCTGACCAACAAGCCGGACAAATCAGTGCGTTTTTGTAATGGTTTTTGAAAAGTGAACGACGTGTCTGAATTTGATGCCTATCCCATGCCGCGGGTTGACGAGATGATTGAAAGCCTGGGCAATGCACGATTCCTAACCACACTGGATCTCACGAAGGGGTATTGGCAGGTCCTCTTGTCTGCAGGATCAAAGGAGAAGACGGCCTTTGCCACCCCTGGAGGCCTTTGGCAGTATCGGGTGATTCCCTTTGGTCTGTTTGGAGCTCCCGCCACATTCCAGCGCTTGATGAATCAGGTACTTAAACCCCATCAAGAGTATGCATCTGCCTATTTAGATGATGTGGTGATTCAGAGCCCAGACTGGGAAAGCCACTTGCCGCGGGTGCAGAAGGTCCTGAAATCCCTCCGAAGGGCAGGCTTGACAGCGAACCCCAAGGAGTGTAAGCTGGCTTTCGGGGAGACAAACTACTTGGGGTATATTATCGGGCGGGGCCTTGTCAAACCCCAGGAGGCCAAACTCTGTGCCATCCAAGATTGGCCAAAACATTGACCAAGAAGCAGGTGAGGTCCTTTCTGGGCCTAGCAAATTATTACCGACGATTCATCCCTGACTTTTCTATGATCGCGGCCCCTCTCACAGAATTGACGACCAAGAAACACTCACGTATGGTGACATGGTCCCCGGCTGCAGAAGAAGCGTTTGGCAACCTGAAGAGGGCCCTGTGTTCAAAACCGGTCCTTACTGCCCCCGACTTCAGCAAGGAGTTTGTGGTCCAGGCAGATGCCTCTAAGGTGGGTCTGGGCGCTGTGCTGGCACAGATCAAGGAAGGTGAGGAACACCCCATTCTTTATTTGAGTCGGAAGTTGCTTCCCAGAGAGAAGAACTATGCCATGGTGGAGAAAGAGTGCCTAGCCTTAAAATGGGCCCTGGAAACTCTCAAATATTACCTGCTTGGGAGGAGGTTCACTCTGGTGACAGCTCATTCACCTTTACAATGGATGGCAAAGAACAAAGACGAACAGAAGGGTAACTAGGTGGTTCTTAAGCCTCCAGCCTTTTAATTTGTCGTTCACAGGCCGGGACGGCGCCATGGAAACGCGGATGCCCTGTCCCGCCGTGATGCCTTCTGGGCCTCATTCACCCTGCCGAGGACGTCAGGCCCGGGGAGAGGGATGTGTGGCATCACAAGGGGACAGGTAGTGGATGGGCACTACATTCCCCCTCATGATCGGCGGCCACACCACAAAATGGCCGCCGTGTGCCGACACTACATCTCCCAGACTATCTCATCACTCACCCAGCTGCAGGTGCTTAAGGCACCTAATTGAGGAAGGGCTGGGGAGCTTCATAAAAGGCAGAGGGGAGAGCACATGGAGGAGGGGAGCTGGACAAACAGTATGAGTGCGGACAGCTAGATGGAGGAAAAGAGTAAAAAGGACTATGAAGAGGAGGACCTCGTAGCCTGGACTTTGCCGTGCTAAGTTTTCTTGTTTAAAGAACCATTTTCTCCTCCGGGACGGTTTGTTTATTGATGGACTTTCTTGATTTTTGATTTAAAGGAATTACCGGAGTTGCCTGTGGTATGGAAAAATAAACCTTCCACTCCATTTAAACCATCTGATTGTGCCTGTTTTCAGCTCTCTTGCACTGCCCCACCCTAGTTGGCCCTAGGGATCGCCCGTGACACTACACTATAATCACCTTAGAATTATTCATTTATATCTATATACAGAACCGGCTGCCATATTTCTACAGTAGCCCAGAACGGACAAACCAACCACATGAGGAACACCGTTGTTTTGTTCGTCAGGGACGAAAAACAAAACACAGGAGACCTCTGTCATCTGCTACTCTTACAACAACTGGCTATAGATAGGGTCATTTGCATTTTCATGTTTTCCCGTCGGCCACCAGCGGAAGTTTTAATCGGTTGCAACCTCGGCGCTAGAGGCTGCCGAATCCTACACAGGACATGTTTGAGGTCATCTCCTCACTGTATTTGTAACCTATTAACCCCACATGAGTTGGTGGGTGACGGAGCAGCAAAATGACCAATGATTGTGGTGGTGTTAGTGGGTTTATTGGCAGAACGCCTGATGCCAGGATCTATTATGTCACCTTTAGCATCGGTGCAATGCAAATTAGAATAATACAGCCTGTTATATATTATAACAGCATGGAGTTTAATAATAATGCTCATTTTATTTATGTAGCACTTTTCAAGCTTAAGCACAAAGTGTTTTTTAGATTAAAAGATAATAGGAGAATAAAACCATTTTAAAATCAGAAACCCATGTAAGGCCCTCCCCCCAGAAATAAGCTCACATAAAGCACGGGAAATAGTGAAATGTAAGTTATGGCAATAACCACATATATAAACAAATAAGATGCAAATATGAGAAGTGATTCCATATAAAACTGCTTTATGTAAATAATAGAACAAACTCTAGATAGAAATTGTGCTAAAACTAGCACAATTTAAATATATAATGACAAAGTTAAAATAAAACACAATCAAATAGGAATATAAAGAGGAAATATTATGTGATAATGGAAAAGGAAAACATTGTTAATTGTAGGTCGTCTTGTAAAAATCTGTTTTAAGGAGGCACTTAAAAGCTGCAGTGGAGTTTGTTGATCTCACACTGAGAGGACGGCTGTTCCAAAGATCAGGCGCCATAATTGAAAACGGACGATCAGCCTTGGTTTTCAGCCTGGAACAACTAAATGGTTTTGGTCGGCTGATTTAAGGGGATTGGCTGAGCTTTAAAGGGTTAAAAGTCTTTTGAAATAATCTGGTGCCAGATCATGTATGACCTTGGCAATTAATACAATTTTGAAATTACATATTACTATTGCAAACACACACTCTTAAGAGGCGGACATTCAAGTGGCAATACACTCTCAATTCCTTTCTTTTTCTATGTATTTCTTTACTTATTCATCCTCCCATTTTTCCCCTTTCTACAGATAGTCCATGTGTTTGCTTCTGTTATTGCTGCCACCACGAATGCCTCAAATACTTTTATGCTCAAACTGACTCCACACAGCTGCTTTCCTACACTGAATATTCTCTTTTTCTCAGTAGTATACATGTTTTTACCTTCCTGGCTGTATGTCATCCCTGTAAAAAATGTAAAATACAAATAAAAAAAACGTTCTAACTATCTCATTCTCGTATCTGTGCTCCTGCAGATAAAACAAAAAAGAAAAATAATTATGATAAAAGAAAACCTTCCCATTTGTATGTAATTATTTTATCTTGGTTTTTGCAAATAATAAAAGATAATACAAAAATGTCCATCTGTATTTCATTCCTGTATCGTTGTTGTTGCAATAATGATTAGAAAAAAATTGTATCTGTATGTCCCGTCTGTATCTCAGTCCTAAATCTTTGTTTTCGTAAAAATAATTTAAATATAAATAATAAAAATAAAAAACCTTACCATCGGTATGTCATTCTTGTATCTTTGTTGTTGCAATAATAATAATTAGAAAAACTTTCCCATCTGTATGACATTCTTTTATCTTTTTATTTGCAAATAAAAAAAACAAATTTAAAATCCAAAAACTTTATGCCTTTGTTATTGTAAATCAAAAAACTAAACAAAAAACCCTCCCATCTGTATCTTATATCTTTGTTTTCACAAATTAAAAAAATTTAAATAAAGTATGTCATTCCTTTATCTTTATTTCTGAAAATAAAAACACAAAATAAAACAATAATTAGAAAAACCTTCCCATCTTTGTCATTCCCATCTTTGTTATTGCAAATAAAAAAACTAAACAAAAAAACATGCCATCTGTATGTCATTCCTGTATCTTTGTTGTTGCAAAACTACTACTACTACTACTACAAATTAGAAAAACCTTCCCTTTATTTATGCAAATAAAAACACAAAATAAAAAAAATATAATTATAAAAACTTTCCCTGCTTTATGTAATTCCTTTATCTTTGTTGTTGCAAATAAAAAACACGAAACAAAAACATGATAATAAAAAAACTCCCATCTGTATCTCATTCTTGTATCTTTGTTGTTGCAAATAAATAAATAAAACAATTGATATACTTTTGTGGATGGATGTTTACAGCTCTATTGGCCTGCAATAAATTAAACGCGCATATTTTAATGTAACATTTGATTTCTGAGTGGCCACACAGCAGTAAGTCACAAAGAGTGGTCGCGTTTCACAACAAATATGCAACAGCAGTTTTACTCACCGTGGAGCAACACATGAAGACGATTATGAAGGAGCCGAAGACGCCTCCAATTCCGACCATCCAAGTCATCCGCAGGAAGAGGATCACCCCAAAAATGTTCTGGATGCACGGCAAGTACACGCCCATCAGAGTGCCCAGCTGTGGAGCCTGAGAAGCACAAACATGGAATGTGATTAGTTAAATTTTTTGTGTCTTAGTTTTCAGTCTATCTCATCTTACATAGATTAAAAACTCGGTTATAATCGAGCACTTTGTTGTTCAGTCTCTGTCTGCTGAAATCTAATCGAAATATTATAATATCGCCTGATAAATGAATGAAAACAGGTCCAACTTTTTCATGAGAAAGAAAGGGGTTTATTCTTTTCAAACACAAAGAGAAGACGACAAGTTCGATTGAAATGGGTCTATTTCCTCTGAGTAACCTCGCTGCAGAGAAGAAGGAAGATACATGATTATCGACGAATCTGTTGGCTGGCAGCAACAAATTCAAACAAAGTAGTTTGCATAACAAATATCTACATATATGTTTGTTGTTGCTGAGAGTTACAATGTGTAGAAGAAAATATAAATGCCCACAGTTAATCTCAAAAAGTGATTGTCCTCTTTTTGTATCAGATTTATTTCCCTTTCACTCATAAATGATAAATTACTCGTACAACTGTATGTGGTTTCAGTTGGCAGCGGGCAGAATATTTTACTTTTTTTTAACACTATCAAAAATATGACAGTGTAAAAGGAAACACCAGAAAAACAAAATCACGTATCACATTTCTTAAGTCTTTACTTGTCCTTTTAAATTTGCAGGTATTTGAAAGTCCTCATTGAAATTCTGTTTCGCGCTCTGTGGAGGAGATGTGTGTGTTGAAAAAGGAGCTGAAAGATGAAAGGACAGATCAAAGTCGTTGCTTGTGATAGCTCCTCTGTCTGTGTGTTTCCCTGCAGACTTCATTTCTAAAATAAGTGCAAAAGGGTCGTCAATATATTGCTGCTTAGCATTGTGATACATTTCCCCTGTTTATAATTTAGAAGCGGTATATAAATGCTATATACTATATACTAAATACTATATACAGACTATAATGTAGACGTATGCGCATTCTTTCTAATGTCCATCAGGGGGCGACTCCTCTGGTTGTATAGAAGTCTATGAGAAAATGACTCTACTTCTCACTTGATTTATTCCCTCAGTAAACATTGTAAACATGAGTTTATGGTCTCAATCTCTAGTTTCAAGTCTTCTTCAATACAGTATGATGTTCATTTAGTAAATTATGGTCCATTTAGAGTCAAATAGACCATAAAGCAGAGTATGCTTTAAGTGTGGGGCTACCTTTTGATTGACAGGTCGCTACCACGAGGTTGTCCGGTCTGGGAGTTATCCGTGTTTTTGTCTTACAACTTTAACCCTTTCACAGTGTGTTTTCACTTCATGAAAGTTAATTTTAACATTTTTGGTCGCCTAAAAATGCCTTATTTAGCGTTTGATTGTACTTAGCTTACTTAGTTGCAAAAAACCCAAGCTGGAGACGACCATAATGCCAGACTCGAGGCTTCAAAACTGCAGTCCACAAACCAATGGGTCACGTCACAGTGGCTACGTCCACTTATTTTATACAGTGGATGGTGTTCACCCATAAGGATGTTTTCATAAAAATCTCTACCTATTTAAAAAATCCTAACTTCTCCTTTGAAGATATTTAATAGTATTAAAACAACAAAAACTGACCTTTAGACTGTTACTTTTATGATATCTTTTTAGATAAAACTGCTCGTCTGGTTCAGATTGCTGCAGGGTAGGAATGAATGGATCACACGTAGTACGCTACCTTGACAGGTTTTTTAGACGGACGTGGCCCCTCCTCGTTGTTTTCGGCCTCTTCGTGCTCTTTGCTGCCTGTCGGCAGGTTGGAGTAGTTGGCCAGACTGCTGAGCGCAGAGGAGACCATTGGACTGGTATCCATCTCCTCCTGCAGCGCGCACACACACAGAAACGCACAGTTATGTTAGAACTAAGTGATGTGAAAACTCTTGGTTTCATACTGGGCCGTGAAAACGATCTCCACCTCAAACAGAGCCATGTTCTTTCCGTCATACTGCTGGCTTTTATCCGCGTCCCTGGCCGCACTGCTGTTGATGAAAGGACTGCTCTCTTTGGGGTTCCCATCGCCTGAAACACAGAAGCATAAGCTAGCTAGAGTCTTCTTCACGCACAGCTGCTCACGGACATTATGTAATTAGGATGATGGCAAAATGAAGAGTAGATTGTTAATAAATCCAATTTGAGTGTTGAAATGTTCCATTATTTGGGATTTAATAAGGAGCTGTGAAATCGCTACTGAAGCAAAGACCGAGTACTGAAGGATTTGATTTGGTTTCCGGCTAGAGCTAAGGGATTTTCGAGACTTGAGGAATATGACATTTTGGTATTTGAAGCTTTTACTGTCTCACACTATGGGATATGGGCAAGATTTAATTTGCTCTCCCAATTGTTTCTGTATGGATATGAATATCAAAGGAAAAACAAATTAAATATGTTGTCAGTGATACATTCAGTATGTGACTTGACAGATATGTTGCTACATTAACAACTTTTCCACATTGTAATGGCAGAAAATGTGATCCAGGCAGCTTTACATCTCAAACAAAACATGTTTGCCGTTGCATATTAGAGGTATACAAACACACTTTAAGACTTCATATCATCAAAGCTTGCAAGCACGTTTCCTCAGACTACAGCAGGAGAATACTTAAGAGCCACATCACTACACAGGCCACTACAAAACTAAAAGAGGTCATTCAGGTTCAGGTTTCATTAAGGTTTTTATTCATTTGTGAGTTCCAGTTGCTAACTTCTTCTGATAATGTCATACTAAAGCAAGAACATATTCTATTTTAAATCCTATACAGTATGAAATCAGAATCAACAAAATAATAACACATACTCTTATTTTGATGCAATGGCAAGAGGAAAACATAAAAATGGCCACTGCTCTGACCAGTCAGCATGCACATATGGTCAAATTAAACAACAAAGATTTTCTTGGAATGTTGTCCTAGCGTAAACACATAATCCTTGATGAAGACAGAATTTTTAAAAATAAATTAATAATATGAATCATAATAATAATATTTATAGGGGTTTCCTGAAGCAGCTGAGAGGTACCACCAGGCCAGAAGGGCTGGTCGCGGATGCTAAAACTCGGGCATGGGAGGAGTTTGGGGAGGCCATGGAGAAGGACTTTCGATTGGCCTTAAGGAGGTTCTGGCAAATCCGACGGCTCTGGAATGGAAAGCAGGGCCTACCCCAGGCTGTGCTCAGCATGCGGGGGGGAGGGAGGGGGAGCTGCTGACCCGGACAGGGGACATCGTCAGGCGGTGGAAAGAGCACTTTTATTTGGAACTCCTAAACCCAGCCTACATATCTCCTGAAGAGGAGGCAGCGCCTGAAGACTTGGAGGGGAGGGGGGGTCGCACCCATATCCCTGGCAGAGGCCGCTAAGGTAGTCAAAAAGCTCCTTGGTGGCAAGGCCCCCGGGGGTGCTGGAAAAGAGGCTCCGACCGTTTGTCGAACCTCAGATCCAAGAGGAGCAGTGCGGATTCCGTCTCGCTCATGGAACAGTGGACCAGCTCTTTACCCTCGCAAGACTACTGGAGGGGTCCTGGGAGTTTGCCCAACCAGTCTACATGTGCTTTGAGGACTTGGAGAAGGCTTTCGACCAGGTCTCTCTGGGTTTTTTGTGGGAGGTGCTGCGGGCCATCCGGTCTCTGTATGACTGCATTAGGAGCTGTGTTTGTATTCTCTGCAATAAGTCAGACACGTTCCCGGTGGGTGTTGGCCTCCGCCAGGGCTGCCCTTTATCACTGGTTCTGTTCGTGACTTTCATGGACATGATATCTAGGTGCAGCCTGGGGGTGGAGAATGGCAGGTTCGGGGGTCTCGGGATCGCCTCTCTGCTGTTCACAGATGATGTGGTCCTGTTGGCCTCCTCGGACCATGACCTCCAGCATTCACTGGGGCGGTTTGCAGCCGAGTGTGAAGCGGCGGGGATGAGAGTTAGTACCATCAAATCTGAGGCCATGGTTCTCTGCTGGAAACCGTTGGATTACTCCCTCCAGGTGGGGACGGAGTGCCTACCGCAAGCGAAGGAGTTCAAGTATCTCGGGGTCTTGTTCACGAGTGAGGGTAAGATGGAGCGGGAGCTCGACAGACGGATCGGTGTGGCTGCAGCAGTAAAACAGGCGCTGCACTGGACCGTTTTTGTAAAGAGAACATAGGTGAGGGTCGGAACGATGGTCTAAGTTCCGACCCTCACCTATGGTCAGGAACTCTGGGTCGTGACCGAAAGAATGAGGCTCAGCCTTAGAGATAGGGTAAGGAGCTCGGACATCAGGAGTGAACTTGGAATTGAGGTGCTACTCCTTCGTATTTAAAGAAGTCAGCTGAGGTGGTTCGGGCATCTAATCAGGATGCCTCCTGGACGCCTCCCACTGGAGGTTTTTCCGGGTATGCCCAACTGGTAGGAGGCCCCGGGGAAGACCCAGCACACGCTGGAGGGATTATATCTCCCAGCTGGCCTGGGAACGCTTCGGGATCCCCCAGAATGAGCTGGAACATGTTGCGGGTGAGAGGGAAGCCTGGGTCAGCCTGCTGGGCCTGCTGCCACTGCGACCCGATCCCGGATAAGCGGATGAAAATGGATGGATGGATATTAATAATAAAATAATAAAATAATTAATTTGCAATAATTCTGGTCATGTCCAACATTAACTAAACTTTTTCATGTATAGCAAAGATATTGTTCCCGATCCTCTGACTTCTATCTTTGGCGTAGCACCGGATGAAATGCAGCTAATGACTATAGTCAGACGACTGATTCTCCTCAGTTGGAAGAAGGCAGCGACCCCATCTCTTAAACGCTAAGTGGAGGAAGTGATGCCACAACTCAAACTGGAGCACCATAACTCATCCAGAGTTCTCTCAACGTCTAGAAGTATCTATGTCCTTAGATGTCAGGCGTTTATTACATTTTATGTTTGAATGTTTGCGTAAAAGTGGAAAAAAATGATTAAATATTTGAATATAGAAAATAAATGAACTGCATGTATGGAGATCAGTAAATCAGTGTTGCTTTTATTTCTCATTACACGTGGTCATTTGACTGATTGTAAAAAAATAGATATGTTGATAAGAGCAGCTTTAACTCTTGGTCAATTTAGTGAGTATTTATGACATCTAATGTCTAAGTTTTGAGCCATGATGATTTACAAACCAGTTTCATTACAGTTTCTGAATATAAAACCACAGGCAGCTGTATCAGTTTTAAAGTGGCCCTCCTTTCATAGGATTAAGTCTATGCTGTGAGCGCTTCCTCTTCAATACTTCCTCACCACTTCTTAATATGGGACATCTCTTTGCCTCCAGTACTTCCTGTAGAACAATTAAATAAAGTCATGTTTTACCTGACCAAAGTAAATTATTTTGGAGTGTGACTACCTTTAAAAGGCCTCACAAGTTGTGAAAAGAACTAGATGAGGGGGACGTCCTGCAGCTCGCGGTTGGTGAAAGCCACACAATCAAGTCGTCTCTTTCAATTCCCCAAGCTGCAGCAGCATTATACACTAATCTTTAAAGAGGAGAGTCAAATGCCCGCCAAACTGCTCTCACGCAGCACATAATCCTTTGAATGACGGACTGCTCCCCTAAAGACGGCGCTGCCTGTCAAATTGGATTAGACAGCATGTCAATTTTTATGTCGTCTGGGATTAGAGTTTGTAATCAGCTTCCTGTCAATACCTGAACACAACACATTCAAAACTCCTGGACACCTTATACACCTCTTTATTAGTGATGTGAAAATAATTTTGACCAACGTGAGCTCTTCATTTTAATTTGTTTGCTTTTTGTCTTAGTTCTAGGTTAAGAAGCAAATAATCTCAGACTGTGCCTCAGACAATAAGGAAGAGCTGACTAGTCAAACTGCATTTTGTGACATTAAGGCTCACATTAGGTATTTTATTTCAACTCTTAGCCACCTGAGAATTCTGTAATCCACCATGTTTTTTTAAATCTGCATTTAAAGCTCATTTCAGCTCTTGGCTTAGAGTGAAATCAGCTTTTTTTTTTTTAAACCATGTTTTACTAAATGCCTTTGTGAGTGTGTGTGCACATATGTGTGTGTGTGTGTGTGTGTGTGTGTGTGTGTATGTGTGTGTGTGAGGACTTCTCTCTGTGCATGTATGTATGTATTTGTGACATATTTTGTGTAGTATAAGTTGGTCATACTGTTATAGAGACAGGCATTGCGTAATTGTCCTTTATTACACTGCAGAACATTCATTAAATAATAAAATCTGTTGGTGAGCTATTAAATTGAATGTCGACAATAATGTTTCATTTACAAGCTGTCCAAAAACACACCTCACATGTGTTTATTCTCACAATAAATCCCACTAACCTCAACCTTCACTGCAATCAGTGAGTAACTTTCGAGTGTAACCAAACAACCACAGGTCTCGCTGAAAATTATCTCCTGATCCATTACTGTGGCAGACGAGGATACATCTGTCATAGTAGTTTTCTTCATTTGAGTGATACTTTAAAACTAGAAAGCTGCCCTCAGAAGAAGAAGGCCAAATTAAGGTCTCCTGGGCTCTCTATACATGCTGCTGAACATCAATATGTCAGCATTGTCATTGTGAGCGTGCCGATGATGGCGTCTAGATCAAAGAACCATTGTGCTCTGACCTCTCTCTTCACAAATCCCCCGGCATAGAGGGTAAAGATCTGCTTTCCCAGCGAGGGCTCAGCTGTGTGAAACCTCACATATTATAAACCACGTCTGACTTTACGCCTTCTGATGTGAATTATAACTCTGAGCCCTTTTCTCTCCCAAGTCTGCTTCTTATTCCTCAGAGCACAAAGGCATGGATTCAGCAGAAATTGGACCACTGACATGCACTGGGAAGACCTCCAAATTTCTAGAGCATTTTCCAGCCAGAAAAATTGTCTGGATTTCTTTCTTTCCAAAGACTGAAACCGTAATGACAGTTGACAGTTTTCTTTACAAGCACTGAGTCATTCTGTCATTCATATTACTAAATATATTTTCCAACTTTGACTCCTGACAACTTGCTCTGACCCGGACAATTCAAAGCCTTTTGCAGGCATTTAAAATGAGTTTCATGAGTTTTAATCAGGACGAAAAACAGACCTAAGTGATCCATCTCTCAAATATCTCTATAAATATTTTTGCATAAATTTTAAGATTTGCCACCTGGTTTACAAAGCTCTAATGGCACCGCGTATGGATCAGATTCACTCTTTACAGCATGGAAGAGTTACTGCCCCTGTCCAAAATATTAGATTTCCTCTAACATTATGTGCATCTAAAAGTAAATGTGAGACACTGGTTGGATTTATATTGTTTTTGTAATAAAACATTATTATACATAATTCAAAGTTCCTTTCTAATTCTGCTTTGGTACCGTTTTATGATTCTCTGTAGCGCTTTGATGCAACACAAGAAAGAAGCTGCACAGCATACAAATTCAGACCATGGATCATGTAGAGGTCATCTGGAAAAAAAATATGTTTTTAAAATGTTGTGTCAGCCAGTCCGGTAGAGCTACCTGGGGGCTGTAATGCAGGAAGAAGAAACATTTTTTAGTCCGTGATACAACCAGAAGTGCTTTGCCCGAGGATTCCTGCCTCAGTTTGAGCTCATAAGTGGCTAAAAGACGTCTGTCTGTCTGTGGCATGTTGGGTGCCCAGACAACAGTTTCCTTTTGATTCGATGACTCAGGAGAATAATTGTCCAGGAGATAAAAGAGTGTTGAAGGTTACCTACATAGATAAAATCCTGCAACTGAAGACAACTAGGTTTTTAAGGGTGTGAACGGATCCGTATTAAGTTGTAAAAGCTTCTGAGAATATCCAGGAAACAGTCATGTAAAGTGACCACGCAAACATCACCGCGGCCAACAAAAACTTAAATGTAATGCAAAATCTAGAAGCAGAAATGAAGTCGGGCAGGTAAAGAAGCTTGTTAGAGCACCAGGGAGAAGCCACATGAGTGTATTTGAGGTGACAGAATTTTGTGGGGATAAACATGTGAAGCAACGGCACAAAACTTCTGAGGGGAAATTGTCTTTAATGTACGGGTCAGATCAGGATGAGCCGCCCCATCTGACCAGTATTCATCATGTCCACAGCAAAATACTGCCCCAGGTTGAGCTCTTGTGTGCTCCTTTGTCTGTATGCAATGCGCTAAAACTAGTTTCTAATGCACCAAAGCACAAATTTGCTTTAATCTTCAGCTCGTGTTTGCAAGCAGGGATGGGTTTATTGGCTTATATGCAATGAGGTCTTAATAAAATGACGCAGTTTAGATTGTAAGTAAATAAGTTAAGACTTAATTGGCTTAATTGCTCATGTGTTACTGTGTGAATCTGACATAAGTATTCTTTTCTTTTAATTTAATCAAAGAGCAATTCAGCCAGAGGGGAACTTGAACCCTCTGTATCAAATTTCATGGCAATCCATCCAATAGTTGTTGACACATTTTTACTTAAAGCCAAATATATCTGGGGCCAAAATGCAAATTTATTGGCACAAATATTAAACACAACTATTAGATACCTCAGGAGGTAGAGCTGTCTATCCCTGCAGGAGCAAGGGATCAAACCTCCTTGGATTGTCCTTGGGCAACATACCGAACCCCCTGAAAAGTGAATGTGTGTGCGTGAATGGGTGAATGCTTGTGTTGTAGCTTGTGTTATAGTTGGAAGCCCGGTACGTTGCAAACAGTCGCTAAAGGGGGCCTCTGTGTGACGATCCCCGTTGTCGAGGGGCACTGACCAAACGTTGGTATTTGACGTGTTGGGAATGTAAATTACGCCAATTAGTCCATGCGTTTACGCTTGAGGGATATGCTGATGTTAATGAAACAAACACATACACACACAAGCAAATACCTAAATTACAGAAAATAATTTGTCCTGAACTAACCCTGAAAACAAAACATTCCCAGTTAAGTTGGGGATTCAAATGTTCAGCAGATTTAAATGATTTGTTTGCCACTAACGGATAATCTCTCTGTCTACATCTCTGTTTTATCCAGACAAATATGACTTCATGATAAGAAGTGATCGGCTCAGAAAGATGACATCACTGCGGAATTACAAGATCTGAAAATGTCTGTAATGATGCCGCTGAGTCGTGACTGTGACTCGACGGCGACATGCAGATGAAAGGCGGGCAGTGTAGATTTGTACCCTTGATGTGACATGGCTATTACAAAATGGACAGTTTATACCGGCTTTTAAAAGCTTAATAGGACACAGGCTCAAGGGGATTATCCAGCAGCTGCTGGAGGCCACAGAGGAAGGCAGAAATTAACTTCTGCATTTGAGAGAAAGGCACCAATCAGCTGCACAGCAAACGTCACAATCACATCAACACGTACCTCATCCATTTTCACCTCGCCTGCTGTAACTGGGGAATTAAAAGCTAATTCCATGAAGTCATTTGTTTAATTTAAATTTATCTGCTGACTGACACTCTCTTTCACTGTCTGTCGGCCTGCCGGTGTTTCTGTCTCTCGGGCAGATTGAAGTCAGCAGGGGTGATACTGAACTGTGATGCTGTCTGCCAAAAGTGGATCATCTTTAAATGTAAAATTTGCCATTAAAACAGGAATGAGGATAGAATATTGAGTTAAAAAGTGCAGTTTGTAGTATTTGGCTTCATGTAGATGGATCATGAGATGCTACAAGCGAGTGTTTGGTTTGTCCTTTCTGGGCTACTGTAGAATAAATAAGATGCTCTATAACAAAGATGACTCATTACAGGCTCCTCCAATGGTTTGAAATGGTATTCACTTCCTGTCTACTAAATCGGCATGGTCATGGCTTGGTTACATCTCCCCCCACCTCCTTCGGAAATGTTGTGAACTTTGCGTGGATGGATGAAAGCAGATTGGGAATAGTGGAACCTGCGTGACACAGAAACAGGAAACTGACACTGACAAACTCAAAAACACGACGATTCTTATTTTTAGGTGGTTATACACTAAAGAACAATAATAAGCACATAAATACATTTTTAGCCAGAAGAATTTGGTTCACACATTCACGATCCTCTCAGGAGAAATTGAAATCCCTTTTGTGATCCCTGAACATTTCATCAGTTCAAAATCTCAATGTGTCCAATACTTTGGTTTATGACCCAAAACCTTCAAAAATAATGATGTTCCCATGTTTTGTGCTAATTAGCAAATGCTAGCATGCTAACACGGTGAGGGTTAAACAGTACACCTGCTTTGTAGTGGTGTTACGGATCATAAAACTCACGGTTTGGATCGGATCAGATCAGTACAGAAAAAGGGAGCAAATATAACTTTTAGAGATCCCTGATCACGTTTTTTTTGCCACCGATACTCATTACCGATCATTGATGATCCATATTGACAGAAACAGATCCCTTTTTTGTTTGATTATACAGCTGGTCGACAAAGCTCCAGACTATGTTTTGCTACCCTCCCAAAAATCTGTTCAACCGCTCTGAAGTCAGTAAACCATCAAAAAGTCCAAATGTTATACTTTTACTTTGTTAAAGTCATCTATAGCAGTGTTTCTCAACTGGTCTGACTGTGGGACCCACCATCACCCCTTAATGACAAGCCGTGTCCCAACCCCCCCCCCCATATCTTATGTAGTGGTGTCATATCGCCATGTTTGATTAGAAAACTAATTTCGCGGGTCACGGTGTTCTTCTATGCTGTAAAATGGCGGGGGTACTTGAAGATTTAAAAAAAAAAAAAAAAAGATTTAAAATTAGCATCAATTAAAAAATCCTTTAAAAATATTTATTTAATACATTTTCAATAAAATATTAGTGTAAGTTCATAAGCTGAATTTTATATTCAGTAGGCTATTCAATTTCATTATCCTAAAAACCCAGAGTCTCCCCCATATCAGGATGGTTTGACCCAACCTGGCACACGCCCCCTGTCATCACCTGTCAATCACCGCCGCCTTAAAAAACTCAAACAACGAGTGGCTGAAACGTAGCAGCAATGCTGCTGAAAACTTGGAGGGACAAGTGCAAAACATGTCGAAACCAGAGCCGGCAAAAAAGTGTGAATAGACGACACTCCGCTGCATAAAAAATCCCCTTCAAAGTAAAACCACAGGATAAAAAAAAAAAAAAAAGAAAATTGTTTTTTTTTGCCCTAGCAAAGGCCCGTGAAAACTGGTGGGTCGCGACCCACCAGTTGAGAATCACTGATCTATAGAGTTGTTTCCATAAAATAATCCAATTCAAATGATAAGGAAATAAAAAAAAATATTTTTATGGAATAAAACAAATCTTGTCAATAGTGTTAATGATGTATTATAAGTTTCTCAGGTCATAATTAATCTCTAATATCCATTTATGTTATGGTGAAAACATCTCCTTCAAACAAATGTATTTATTAAAGTTTCTCACCAAAACTACATTTTACAAGATTACATTTAAACACATCATGATAAAGTTTTTGATTTACCTTAATCCAATACTCATTTTAACTGAACAGAGCCCAAACGCATCATGATGTAACTAAACGAAACCTTTGTCTGTTGGCCATGATGCATGATGAATGCGTGCTCGCACTTCCAAAAGTGTCTTCTCTTTAACCGACATTTAATGTTCTGCAGCAGAAAACACTTTCTTTTACGCTCCATTGTCTTCCAGACACGCACAGCATCAAGTTTGAGTAACATCCCACTCAGTCTATGTATTAAAGCCAAACAGAACTGCCTCAAGCGGTACACTTGCTTAAAGTCCTGATGTATGCATGAGGATGGCGAAGGTGCTAATTTTACCACTGGCAACACTTCTCCAGTCGCCATGAACAAAAAATTTTAACTTTTCGGGCATCCATCAACTTGTCCACAGATCTCATGAAAACAAAAACAACAGCTAAAAATTCAAACCAGCCTCCAACATTTCCAGATGTTAAGCTTTTTGTTTTTAACTAAACAATGCTGTTGCCTCTGAAAACCCTTTTCCTCTTCAGTCTCTCCAACATGTACGAGCTTGTTCGCCAGAGAGAATAGCACTCTTTGTGACAATTAGTTCCTTGTTTAACTCGGCTGCTAATGAGACCAACGTGTTCCTGGGTTTGTTCTCGTGTTTGTGAGCCAGGAGAGGCTGGGTGGAGGTGAGAAGATGCAACACCAACAGCCCCACACACACTGTATATAATTAGTGTGTATGTATATATATATATATATATATAACAGCCAAGGAGCAAACATATATGGGCTGTTTATAGTGCAGTGCCCGTTCAAAACCCACCTGTTCAGAACGGGAAGAATATTTGGTCTGTGGCTCGAGAACTACTCATAAAAACAAAACTCTTGACACTGCCCTTCCTTTGGACCTCTGCAACACACTTGCTATTATATACAGGAGGCAACCTCCGGTTCTGAAGAATGAAGCCAATGCGGAAGTGTCTTAAACTTGCATTCTCTCTACTGACCATCAGGGGGTGACTCCTCCGGTTGCAAAAAGAAGTCAGATTGTATAGAAACCTATGAGAAAATTACTCTACTTCTCTTTTGATTTATTACCTCAGTAAACATTGAAAACATGAATTTATTTTCTCAATCGCTGGTTTCAAGTCTTCAAAACAGCAGTCCACAAACCAATAGGTGACGTCATGATTACGTTCATTTCTTATATACAGTCTATGGCTATGCTTATATAATTATATAAACGGTCAGAAACAGCAGTGAAATCGGCCTAAAGTCTAGTTCCCGGGAAAAAACACCAGGGCCAGACTTCAAAGTTTGGCATAGTAGGTAGCTGCCTGGGGACGAAGATTGGCAGTTCGATACGTCCAAATGTGCTTGAGCAAGACACTGAACCCCAAGTTGGTCCCAAAAGGCGCCGCCACCATTGGTGCATGTGTGAATGGGTGAATGAGAGGCACATTTTAAACCGCTTTATCCCGTACAGTAGAAAGACGCTATATAAATGCAGCCTCCGTTTGTTTGTCCTAATTCAGGTCTTGAAGCCCCTGAGTCACTGGCTCGGAAAGATTAGTGTTCCTCCCTTTGAGCTTCAGCCGGTGATAAAGCTCAGCAGAGGGCAGATTCAGGGCAGGAAGTAACAACAACGACAACAGATTTCTACTGGACTGAACTGCGTTTTACATGCTTTACTGAACCGATTACATGCTCGCAAGCAGGATTAGAGATGCATACACCTATAGAAAGTTAGATGACACAAGAGTGTACAATTGATTTTATAGAAACCATAAAACAAGAAGGAGCAGATTTAGCATAAGTGGAATAAGCTCCAAAGAAATTTTCCCACAGGAAGTGTGCCCTCTGCTTATTTGTCATGGGGGAAAAAACGAGGGTTATTTTGTAGTGACTGACTCTGTGTGTTTTTGGATGAAAACAAACCCCAGACCAGGCCGCTGCTGAGTGTTCTCCACATTTTTCCCAACAAGGGAGAACATCTAATGATTAATCCACTGCTAGATGTACTAAAGGGTGTATGAAGGTTAATTTGACCACATCATGTATAAAAATAGGATTTGGAGTGGGCATTGACACAATACTCAGATGCAGGTAAAGGCGAAAAGCTACTTTGGGGATGTGAGAGACAAATGATAATTATAGAGTAAACTGATGGGTGGAAGAAGAGAAAGACTGTAAAATAACCAGAACAGCATGACAGCTGCAGGCGAGAATGCAGCAACAAGTTTTAAAAGTTTCACAGAGAAAAACCAGGAAATTCTGTCAGTTAAAATGTTTCCCTCATGTGTTCCAGTTAATTATGAAAGTGCTGTGCTGCAGGTTATACATGTTTAATAAATGTTTACCTCTCATCTTTATTCGACAAATTTCTCCATCAGCCATCATTTGATATCTGTGTTTGATGATACTAAAACACAACAATGGCATAAATATTCTGTATTTTTGTTTTTGTCAACAAATTCAATGAAAAGACCAAATTCAATTCCTTCGTCCGTCTCAACTTTTAGACTTCCCCATCCTGTCTGTGGCTCTCAGACTCAAGTCAACTGAAACAGGTCACAAGTAAAAAAAAATCACCATCTCCATAATTTCAAGCAAATGTTATTAAGTAATTTGTGTATTTTGTAGTGGAATATTTTCAGTCACAGATTTTGTACTCAAGCCGAAAGAATATTTCCAGCAGCTGGTTCATATATGTGGGATTGAGGAAACCAACTGTTTATTGTAATGAAGATGTCTGGCTCGCTGATGTATTTTTAACAGTTTTGTACCAACAATGCAGCTCCAGGCACAAATAAATAAGTGAGTGGACCGCTGACAGCGAGCTGCGGGAGGGAAAGTGATGGGGAACGAAAGGATTAGACCGCACTGTTTTTAATAATCTCCAATCTGAGACGAGTGGGTGGGAGATATGTTGTGGCTCAGTGGGAGGATTAGGGGAGAGCTGTATCGCTATTCTCACTTCTCCTTCCCCAGTTCAGTCGCTCTGCTCCTGGATCTCAAAGTGTTGCGCTCTGTGGTGAGATCACGGTCTTAGTAAAGCCATCAAAGCCTGAGTGAGTCATGTCACTGAAAAGTGCTGCAGAAAGGTGTCACACGATAGTTCCCTATCTTAAAGCGAGACGTTCATGACCAAAAAACCTTTCCCTAATCTTAAAGCTGCTATCATCCATATTTTTTATCAAATGACTATGTGTGATGTGTGTTTCTTTTGCTTCTTTAAACTTCCCTGTTTTGCTTCACCGCTCTCATAGCATTGTTTTTGGCAGCAGCTAAAACCACACTGTGCACTTCTTGACCCTTCTGGCATCAGTTTTGTACGTGTTAGGATGGCGTGGATATTGTATGCTTTGGGCCCTTAAAAAAAATACTGACAAACTTGCATATTTTTCCTGGAAGCTCACTGATATATAATTTACTTTCAATCAAAATTAGCAAAAGAAAATGTCAAAATGAAGGTAAATAAACACCTCTCTGTATGATGGAACATATTAACGTTGCAGCATGCAATAACAACAGTGCAGTGATGTTACATTATCTACAGTGGGGTTTTTCAAACTTTTTTTCATGGGGAACCACCATCGCAACCCAATTCACAATAGGCCTTATCTATGAATTGTGAAAAGAGCCTTGGACCCGACCCAGTCTTTGGAAATCTACAGTAGGTCATTGAAAGTGTTAACTGACCGACAAGCGAAGGCTCGTCCAATAAAAAGACATGAGGAGGATTTAGTGTGAAATAAAATGGACCATGCACATACAGTACATTAAGCATATTGAATTGGACCAATCAATGTAAATATGCACAATATTCTTAATCCAACTTTCGACATTCTGACCTTCTCGCTCTTTATGGATTAAAGTCAGTGTCTGACACACTCTTCATTCAGCGTTTAGTAACTGAAGAGACGGTACAACTTGTCAGACATTCAATGACTACGTTTACATGCATGCTCATATTCCATACTTGTTCCGAATGTAAACATCATATTCTGTGTGTATATTCAGAATTAGGTCTTATTCTGAATGGAACATTTTCCGAATAGGGCACGAGGGATATGCCTATTTTATTCAGGTTTTAGGAGCATTCTTTAGACATGTCTACAGCGCATTTGCATGCCTCAAAGACAAGCCCACGTTGCTGGTTAGAAGGGGAAACACACCTACTTTTAAACATTCTAAAAGTCTTGAATATCAACAGGTTTTTGGTTATGCACACATATCGCAACACCGAACTTTTCGAGAAGGTGGTTAAAGGAATGAAAGAGGGAGGCTCACATGGTTTACATGGTCGAACAAGACTACCGCACGTAAACAGGAATATTAGTGTTATGTTCATTTTCACAAGCCATGTAAGCAGCTTAGGAGGAATATTGCCTTTTTCCGAATGAGGACAAAAAATGGAATATTTTGTGCATGTAAACATATAGTCTTATCTTCATGTTGGTCAAAAAACATGCCATCGGTAATACATATCCATCATATGCTGGAGGTAAAGGGTGAATCTGATATGTCAAACCTATATCAGTGTTGGTGCTGACAAATGTCCAGTGTGTTTCCTGCCCTGAGCCAGTTTATTCAAGCTTTAAATCAGCCGAGGACACATCAGTGAAATTACAGAGAAGCAGCAATATTAAAATCCTATATATGGCATTAAGAGTGCAGCTTTAAATAATGCAGCAGTCGGCTGCAATGATATAATTCCTGATCCACAATTACATGAATGCTCATGTCTACGTAGACAAAAAACAAACACAATTTCTCGCGTTGAAATATTATTTTATTTTTCATAGTTTGAGCTTTTAGTAACAGTTGTTGTTTCCTAGTTAATTGACTGCTTATTACAAGATAATCATGATACATGATGCTGCTGCTTCTGTTTCTCTCTTTAATACTAATAATGGAATAATATACTGTAGTAACGGGTGACGATTTTGTCCTTCTTTAGCCGTCAGCAATGACTCCAGGGCAAAGACGATGAATCATCATCTGCATAAGGTTGAAAAGGAGTTTTTTTCTGTGCTTCACTCTTCCACCGACGCTGATGTGTCAGGTGACCCTTCGTCTCTCAGAGAAATTACAATGGGGGAGACTCTGCATTGACGTATGGGCAATCAGACAAATTGATTCAGATTCAAACAGCGGTGGATGGCCTAACAACATCTGGCAAACAGATTAAGTCCCTCTCAGCGATCTGTGGTTGTGTTATGGCAGGCAGGTGGTAGGGTATTGATCGTCTCCAAGCAAGATGGGGAATAACGGTGTTTCACAAAATGTAAAAATATTACTTTATCGGATCACTGTCTATATTTTTTGCCTTCTTTCCCACAAGTCCTACATGTGTTAAGCCTATTGTTGCTCAGCATAAAGACTGGAAGCATGAGCCTCTGTCATCAATTTTAAAGAATACTATTATCTTACATATCATCTTGTTCTAGTGAATGTGTGTATTATCCCAGACTGTTGGAATATCCATTAAGTAGAATCAATTGATTTGTTCCCTGTCAGCCATTAATCATCTACCTGAGAGCAAGAGAGAAAGACTGACTCTGTTGACTGAGAAGCAATTTAGTTAAAACAATCCAGCTTGGAGTTATTAATTTCAATAAAGCGACCGACAGTTATTCCCAACCTGGAGGTCAAGATCCCCACTATGGGTCAGAAAATAAATCTAAAGGGTCATGACATTATTATAATATTGTGTATATTGTAGCTATGTCTTTGTCAATGTATTGTGTATTACTTTGTTAATGGTGGCAAACCAGTTTCACATTTAGGGCTTAATAAAGTTCATCCTATTCTAGTTTATATTATCACGTTCTCATCCCAACTCATCACATACTGAACCTTCGGGACCTTTGACGTCACTTTCTAATCTAATGCACTGGGTAGCCCAGTGTGTCAAACTATGACGCTCTACTATGGTCGTAGTAAAATCATGGTAAACATTGTGAATTAAAATGAAAACACTTTGTTAGGTTTAGGGAAAAGAAAAAACGAAGTAAAACGTAAATAAGGTAAGTAAAGAAAACACTTCACAAATATCGCTAACTAAATTCAGAATAACTCAACAACGTTTAGGACACAAACACTGGTTCTGTCTTTATAATAGGTCATCACACTCCTGGAGCTTACATTGTAATTATTTGAAAGCCTGGTGCATCTCATACAGACGCTAAATGATGCCTAGTTATTATGAATTACAGGTCAATTTGACCTCTTCAGGCCTTTTCAAATAAAGCAGGTCAGTAAGTTCACCACTTTGGTCCAGACTGAAATATCTCAATGACGCTTAGATGGATCACCAATAAATTCAGTGCAGACATTCATGATCCACAGACAATAAATCCTGTGGCTATTACCTTGTGACTCAAGCACCACCATAAAGTTGGCCTTTGTGGTTCAAAGAGAATTATATTGTCAGCTCTTTGATTTACTGCCACGCAATTTGCCACAGATATTTAGGGTTTCCTGAGGATTTGCTTTGATAACATTTCTAACCACTCATGTTTATAGACTGCTTAATAAAAGTATTATGAGTTTCTTATGATAAATTATAACAGCATTACAAACACAGTTATTGAGTGTAACTTACTTACTCCGTCATCTGGAATGAGCACTAAATGTGGTCAAGGCTGATAAAATATGTTTCATAGAATGTTCTCTTTGTGGATGCATGTGACTATCGTTTACCAAAAAATTATGAAAAGTTAAGTGAATATCTGTATTTCTGTGCTTCATTGCTAAAATGTTTCATTTTGATGTAATTTTTTATTTGCATTTTATGAATCTTGACCACATGTATTTCTCAATCCAAATTGGGTAACTGCGAAAACACAGTTGTTAATAAGTGCATAGTTACCTGCTATAAATGGATATTAAAGTATGTATCAATTTCAATAAAGCAACAACAAAAAAGCTTAGTAGGTTTAATAAGGACATAATAGGTAAGTTAGTTAAAGTAAATACGAGTGTGATGTTAATATAAACAATTATAAGAAACTCATAAGGCTTATTTGTGAACAATTTTCTTTTAAGTGTTGATAAATGTTTTCTAAAGTAACAAAAAACATATAGTCTTGTTTTTTTGTTGTTCAGTTACACAGTTTCTCTAGCTCCTGGCAATTAAAGCGGTTTGCTAAAGCAGCGATTTTCAACCACTGTGCCTCGGCACACCAGTGTGCTGTGAGAGATCGTCAGGTGTGCCGTGGGAAAATGTCCAATTTCACTTAATCGGTCCAAAAAAATATTATTTAGTTGCCGCAAATAATTTGCCATTGTTGAGCGTGTGAGCCTGCAATATATATCTCTGGGGTCGACAGACGGGCCGGCGCGTCCATGTGGTGTTTACTCGATGTTTAAATTAATTGCTCCGTGATAATAAAGCACAGAGATCTGGTTAAGATGTCTACGGAAGCGTATGCTGTCCACCTCCGTGTCCTAATTTTCATGAAATCGTACGTGACTCACACAGTGCGCCAGGAGGTTGGACGTGTTGTGTGATTTGTGGGTGTCGAGTCCCGCCTCTCACCGTCATTTGTGGATTCATGTGTCCGTCAACATTTTTGTATGAAACTAACCAATGGACACTCAGTAAATCACTAAGGACCTACCCACCACCTCACGCTACAGAAACACTGCAGTTTACTTCAGTCTGCATGCGAGAGTTCAGAGAGAAGAGAGGAAGAAGCGAAGAGAAAGTGTACAGTTAGTGACGTACTTTCAGCGATATAGTTAATATTTAGTTTGAAAACAAAAACGGTTGTAATGTTCATTTTTCATCTGCACACATCCTATAAAGCTTTATCTGTAGTATGAAGTATTGACTCAGTGCCATTTGATCTCAGTTCCTCTAACAGCAAATTTTGGTTCTTGACATTTATTAGACATTTATCTGCTATTTTATCCATATATTCCACCACTGTTGTGAACCTAAGACTTTGGTAAACCAATTTCAAGCACCAAAACAGTTCGTCCACATGAGTAAAGTTATGTTTTCACAAGAGATTTGAAGAATTAAAAAAATCAGACTTCAATTTTTTAGCTTTATGGTCAAATTATCCCTGTACACTGTATCTTAGGACAATTGGTGCCACATTATATAGATAGCTGAGATTGTTCTGCAAATTATCATATACAACACATGGGTATGTCTCATATGCAAGTTCCTTTAAAGGTGAATTTAAGAATATATGTAAAAATTGGGAAAATGCCCAAGAACAGGGACTATTTTGTTCGCCTGCGCACACAAACTGAGAAACAGGTAACTTTTATGAGGAAATCCACAAATGTGTCTGAGAAAGCTCTCAAAGCTACATAGTAGCTGAACTGGTGGCCAAATCAAAAAGCCCACACACTGTGGGAGACATTAATACTACCTGCCTGCAAAGCCATTATGAACGAGATGCTCGGCCTTGACGCGGTTAACGAAGTAGCTAAAGTCCCGCTCTCAGATAACACATTAACAGACGTATTGGTGACATGTCTGCAGACATCGAAAGCGTGGTTTTGGAAAAGTTACGCATCAGTGGGAAATTGTCAGCATATATGCTGTATTATACTACAATGTGACATTTTGTAACTTTTTGGTTGTTGGTGTGCCGCGGGATTTTTTTATTGCAAAAAATGTGCCGCGGCTCAAAAAAGGTTGAAAAACACTGCGCTAAAAGAACTGCAAAAATATGTTTTTAATACTGTATACTGTGTGTGTTCACACAGTAGAAAAATAAATAGCACTAGAATTCCAATGCAAATCAATGTAGTGGGATGGTTAGAGCAGTGGACATTTCTATGTGTACCGTTGCCATTGCGAGCATTGTAGCATGCAAACTACCATATATAATAAACCGATTTATGGCAAGTCGCGGACTCACTGAGGTGAGGTTTTGTTGTAACGACTAAAACGAGCAGTGGAGTAGTAACGTTACGAAGCGTAGAGAGACGGAGTAAATTAGTAAAATAAGAAAAAACGTAATGCTTCATCCCCACACTCTTGTCACAGCGTAGAAAAGCACATTTCTGTCGCCAGATGAGTGAAAACTTTGTTCGGCTGTGTAGCATTAAAGCATGGTGGAATCAGCTAACAAGATAGCGGACAGCTGGCTAGTTAGCTAGCGTGCTAATTCCACCATGCTTTACTGCTACACTGGTTACAGAAAATGAGCCTAACAGCGGGCTGCTGGGTCTAACGGTCCATTCCGTTCCGGAGAAAGACAAGCTACCTAGCCAACTAGCCAGCCAACCGTCTTCGGAGCCGCGTCTGCGCTCTTCCTAGCGAGCTTATTATTTTATCAGTTGTCACCATAACAACTAACAACAAACGACATTTTCTTTTGCACAAGTGACCACGGAAAGCAGTTCAAAGACCTGTTCCACTCCTATTCTATTTCTGTCTATGCGCATGCACCTCCAACCAAGGTTTAATCTCTCCCAGTCTAAACAGACCATCTGTCCCCAGAGATCGTATTGACCGAACAAAATGACAAGGACACCGAGACGGATGAAACCTGCCATTGAGTTTTACAAATGTGTGATTTTTTTTTAAAATAAACAGTCCCAAACATCTAAAACATACACACACACACACACACACTTGTTATAAAAGACATAAATGTCATAAATCTTTTGGCAGTCCTTAGTGTTTTTTAGTTTGTTTTAGTTTTGTTATGTAGGAAAATGGGACTAGAATCTGCATTTTACTTTGCTACCTTTTTGTACAATAATCTTGTCACCTTGTAACCTTGTAAATGCTGAATTACTTGATTAAAAACACTCATGTATCATTGTAAAATAATACATGAAAATGGATCATAAATGAGATTGTTGAATTTTCCATGTCTACATCCTTTATTTTGTATGAATAGATGTGACATTGCAAGTATAAGACAATGCAAAAACATTCAGCCATGTGATGAAACCACTTCAACTCTCAAATTACTTTACTTTAATTCAATATTTTTCTGGTTTGTCTGAAAGTCTGCATGTCCAAAGCCACAAAGAAGTGGGTTTATTCGGCTGCCTTTTTTTTTTTACATTTGATATTATCTGTTTTCTGTTTTGTATCTTCCTGCATGTGTATTTTTTTCATCTGTCAGCTCCAGTATTATAATAAAATCCTCACTTCTGACCCTCCATTACTCTAACATAGTCATACGCCACCAAGCATTTGACATTGACATAACGTTCGTTTATCTCCTGCACCATCTGCTCCAGATGATACCAGCAGTGTTTTTGTGGCTCCAGCTCCATTGTGACCTAACAGTACTGTGAACATGGAGTGAATGACTACAGTTGCACCCATTTTAAAGACTTTACTGTTGGTTTGACGGCTTGGCGATGCACTCAGGATGGTTGAAAATTAGATGCCTTGCTCAAGGACAATTTTTTAGGTAAATTTCTATTTCTATTTTTACTTCAGTAAAAGATTGCAATTCTACTACCAACACTTTGCAGTCCAACACAACACCACCATTAACCACAGCCTCAGAAAGTTGATAGTCTCAACAAGAACTGAATATAATCCTCTAAAAGGAAATATTGCAGACACAGCATATATGCATTATGCATTATGATATTTTTATTTAAGTGTATTACACTGTAGATTGTACCTAACTGGTAACTCCGAGTATACTGTAAAAATGCAAATTTTAGCGAAGCAGCATCTTTTATTCTTAAGTCTGTCTGTCTTCAAATTTAAACGGTATAGAGTGAAGTTGCTCTTAAAGGGAACAGAACTTAAAGGGGTGTAGGCACATCAATATGGAACTGAATGGGAAAGTAATATATGAGAAAAGTCAATAGCTGTTTTTGTTTGCAGCCTCCAGTGATACATCATCTCGTCCGCTCTGTTTAAAGTTTAATGAGATGGTTTTATTGGTCATTAGAACGCCCTTGTTCGGTTTGCTCTGTTTTTTATCATCTCAAATGCCGCCTCACTATTCACCCCTGTGGTGTAATGGTTTAACTCAAGTTATGACCTTTAAAAAGCAAACAGTAATTGTTCCCTGTTGTTTAGTCTAATGCACTTGAGCTGAAACTCCTGCCTTTTGCATCTGCCTCACCGAAATTGTAATTTACGTCTTAGTTCCTCGTAAAAGTAATGACATACCCATTAGCCTCAGCTACACTTTTGTGTTTTAAGCTAATTATTTGCAAATGTTTGT
>JACSYO010000092.1:112500-483189 GCA_016806645.1 Ophiodon elongatus
CTTGGTGGGCTGGAGCCAAACCGGGAGAGATGCTGCTTCTACTTTTGCGTCTGTCTCACTGTCTCTTTTCTCTTGGGAGCTCAATTAAAAAAAGAAAAAAAAGAAAAAAAAGAAAAGAGGCAATTTTTCATCCTCTTTTCTATTTGTCTTGTCGGTTGCGTGATGCCATGTGCCTCTCTCTTCACAGGAGGAGGATGGAGAGACTGAGAGAGGCTGCAGGGGAGAGTTGATGATGGTGCTTGGTGTCACTCACATGCACGCTCTCGGCCTCTGAGCGCCACTCGCCCCCGAGTCAGTTTAAGCCCAACGACTACATTCATCATGTATTCAGGAGGTATTATCCATCCCTCCCTCCCCTCCCCCCTCCCTCCCCTCACCCCTCTCCCTCCCTCACGCACGCACGCACGCACGCACGCATGCATGTCCATCATCATCCATCTCATCATGAAAAAAAAGAAAAGGGTGGATGGAGAGGGATTGAGAGACAGAGGGGACGCACGTCAGATGACAAAGTACTGCCTCCTGAGATTAAACATCTCTTTTGATGTTCTTTTCAAATGGAGAATGCGATTCCATTTCATTACCGTGTATTCATCCCTCTTTTGTTATTTTGCCCTCACCCTGCTTCTCTCTTTTGTGTTTTCCTGCGTGGCCATGGCCCATTATCTGTGGAAGGGCTGCAGGCAGCACTTGTGTAACTCATTGAAATTAAAATGCAGCACCGTTACCTCACAGACTGGCTGACCTGCCACGGTCTGCCCTGCATGAAAGAGATTTCTTTCTAAATTTCTACTTTTATGTATGTTTATTAAATTGAAATCTTCATCTAAAAAAATTAAACTGAAAGTGAAAGACAAGCAGAGAATTTATAGGTAGTGAAGGGAAACCTACGATAGAAGTCCTTTTATTATTTTGTCGTACTGGTTTTCCTTGATATAAGAGCTGTGATCATGCTGTGGTGAGAAGATAGTTTGAAACATGTAGTTGGTATCTGTGGAAAGGCCCCTCAACTTAAATGATATTGTATTCATTTAACAGGGATACAGCATGTTTCAAACCCCATTACATTAGGGTTAGAGTGTAATGGAATTATAGTTATTGGTGCTGATGATAAAAGAGACAATGTTCTGAGCGGACTTTAAATTCTGGCAAAGCAAATCAAATAGATTTATGCTGTGGTCTTGTCTGAACTATTGCAATGCTGTTTTGACTAGATTACTAAAATAATAAAATCAATTAATGAATAAATAAATACATAGAAAAGTGACTGACTTCTCATACAAAATTAGACTACATTGTTTTAACAAAACAAGTAAAAGAGACAACGTTACACCCTTTTTAGAATCTTTATATTGGTTTCCTTTATCTTTTAGAACATTACAGAAAACACATTTATTTAATCCTTTTAAAAATGTAATTTCTATTATTTTTCCCTGTTTTACCGAATATTAATATTTAGTTACCTACCTATTACTTTAAATTATTATTATTTTCTATACAATTTGATTTAATTTGCATTGCACATTTGAAAGGTGCTGTAGAAATACAGTTTAGTATCATTGTTATTGTCATCACATCCCTAAATTGTATGGATTGTGGTTTTAAAAAAATGAAAAAGAAATGAACAATGCATTAAGAAGTTGGATCAAATTACGTTTTTTTTTCTACTGGAACACTTCACACAAGTATTTTATAAAGACAATGAGTATGATTTCCATCAATAAATTTCTATTATTGCACGGCGGTCACCTAGCTAAAAATAGCTTAAAACACAACTGGCATTTAATGGATGAAAGCTTTTTTTTCATACCGTTGGTAGTTCTATGCCGGACATTACGTCACAGTGAACTCTGTCTCAAATTAGATGATCTCTGAATTTTGGCAGATGTTCAGAGATACTTTATCCTCACTTACTTGAAACCAACTCGTGGTGCTCAGGCCTCTCGGTATTTTAAACGGTAGCTTCACTGTAATTACTGCAAGACACGGGAGAAAGCCGTCAGAATATCTAAGTAGGAGAAGGAAGGAATATTGTAGGGAAGAAGACCTGTGCTGAAATCTGTCAGTATGGGAGCTGGAAGGGGGTTACAGAGTGAGTCACAAGAGGGAAAAGAGACAATTTATAAGAATAATGGAGCATTTTTTGCTTTATAATCAAGCATGTTCCTCGGTGAGAGGAGCACATTTAACAGAAGAAACACAGAGCTTGTTGGGTATCAAATTAAGAATTTGAACGCGGGGAATAAAAGAGAGCAGGATCATCAACGACATGAAGTGCTCCAGCTTTCTTTTCCACAGTATAAGCAGCCATCAAAAAACAGATTTAAATTGGCGAAAGTTTGATGATATTTGGGTTTACAGTACAAGCTGTGACATTTTATTTACCCACAAAGCACTTGTTGAAGAAATGCCATCATATATCTCATGTTTTCCTCTTCTGTTTGTATAAAATCCGACTCTGCAATGCACTGCAATGCACTGCAATGCGCTACTTATCCAGGCTGCTGACATCGCGCAGAAGCAGGGAGACAGTGGGTTTGGTTTTGATTTGAAATACCGAGGTCCTGACTTCGGTGACCTCACAGGTGCCTCCAGCCATGAGGCGATACGTGATTGATCCATCTTGGATTAGGACTTTATGGCTGCTCCTGCAAAGGATTTCCACCTGGTATTAGCGAGAAGAGCACTTAAACCAATCCCTGATCCCTGAAGTGTATTTTATTCGTCTCTGTAAGCTATTAGAGGCTTTAGTGGACATTTAAATCACATGGTTCATGTGTGTCAGGATTTATTGGCTGAGTGTGTTTATCGTAACTCTGCTTTCATGAACGTACGCCGAAGTTTTCCACGTAAATCAAGCGTAAAAACCTTTTTGCAATAGGTTTGTTTTATTGTTTGTTTTAATATTCTGTTCACATTAGTTGAACATGCTAGCAAACAGTTGCTTATATACACACCCAGCAGACGAGGAACAACATCATCATTCAAGAAGTCATGATTCTGGCCTGCGAACAGACGTAAGACCAATATTCACTCTCTTTTCCACTTAGTTTTGGTCTGTTTAGCTGCTAAATGCTTCTCTACGTTCACCAGATAGTTTCTTACTGTATCGGTCTTCTGTTTGATGCTGGGCAGGTAATACACAGACTTTTTTAAGAGTTTTTTCTCTGAAAAAAGCTTCCTGCTGAGGTCGAAAAACAGCAAAATGAGAGCTATGAGAGTGAACCAAGACAATTTGCAGGCTGTAAAAAACAAAACAAAGTGCAGAATAAATGCTCCGTAGAGCTGTAGAGGGGGGGGGGTGGACTCTAGAGTCAGATTTCTCATACCAGTGACCCCTTTCACATGCATTTAGTAATTTCATCCATTGTTTATGTAAAAAATATTGTTTATAGCAGCTTAATATAAATGCAATTTCAAGTAAAGCCCTCGCTCTTTGTCTCCATCCCATAATGTCATTTCATAAACCATATAACGTCCGTATATAGGCTGCATGTACAACAAGTGTGCGTGTGGCCTAACTGACCGTTTCCCTGCCCTGTCAGTGAGATTGGGCTGTGTGCCGGGCTTTGATTGGCAGGGAGCCTGAGAGCCATTTTCATCTGGGCCAAGCGGCTTTAGCTCTTAGCCCATGGGCCCCTCCCTCCCTCCCTCCCTCCCTCTCCGCCTGTCTGCTGCTGCTGCTGCTACTACCGCACATGTGGCTCTCAATACTATTGACACAGTCATTCACACCTATGTTAGTATTCAAAAGCACACCGGCACACGAAACACACAAGCCAAGCTACCTGCAAAAAAAGCTTTGCAAACACACACGCACACACACACACACACACACAGACACACATACACACAGACACACACACACACACACACACACACACACACACACACACACACATATACACACACACAAACAAACAAATGCATCGAAGTGAACTTTCCGATGCTCTAATCCTGCAGATTAAGGCCATGAAGTGCTGATTCCCCCCGCCCCCTGTTTCAAGCGTCGAGCCTTTTCTGCGGCTCACAGTTCTTTATTCAGAATCGACCCTTTGTCACACCTAATCAGCTAAAAAACCTTTATAATGAGACAAGGAACTAAAAACAGATCAGGTTGAAAAGGCCGACAGCTCAAAATTTTATGGAAGAGAAGTTGCTTTTTTTTTTTTTTCAGCTCTCTCTGTACCTCAAAAATATAGATTTTGATTTACCGACATGTTGTTTATTTGGTTCATTATCAATCAAAGGCTAAATAATCAGGCTAAATTCAGTCAACATGAATGAAAAAGAAAAGCTAGATTGTTGAGTAAGTATGTAAAATAAAGTATAAAGAAAATTTCAGAGTTTTAAACGTTAACATTCTAAATGAGTCCCAAATTATATTTAAGGTTGCAGTGTTGTGAATGACATCAGCTGACAGGAAGTAAACATGGTCCCAAGCTGTTCCCTAGCAACGCAATTCCCTTGAGACTTGAGCCGTTCAGACAGAGGGTGAATGGATAGTTAGATCTTTGTTAGTTAGAGTTTTTAGAATGACAAAGCATGTAAAAATATTCGAGTAGAAATCCAAAATAGTAATATGAACCTTGACAGAAACATAACATGTCTGCCTTTAAAAAGGTGTATTGATGAAAGGAGGATGGGTCGTCTCCAGGCGAGGTGAAGAGTTCACTAGCTCCTCTGGGCCTCATTACTCTTAATCCTTTGAACTAAATCATGTTCACAAGTCTAATTTCATGTGGAAGAATAAAGACGGGATTCACCTATGGTGTCAACTAAATATCATTATCAATAATGAGTGCTAATCTAATTAAAAGGTGCTTTTTTTTGCAAAGTTAGAGGGATTATTGGAGAGGTTATGAACTACAAGAAGCTCTGAGTAAGTGTGTAAATAGAAAACAGGTGATTATCCGGGAATGGTTGAGCAAGCAATGTTGTACAGCTGCTAAATGCTCCACTACGTAGTGTGTGTTTGTCTACTGAGCAAGTAATGTAGCCGACAGCGGGTTTGGTGAGCTTCATTGTTTTGCTAAAAAAGGACGCTATGATTGAGCGGATTGAGAAATCTAAAACAACAAATTTGACTTGCTGAAAATCACCAAAAACAGCCCTATTGACTCAAGACTATTACTCTAGTAATACTTGCAGAGGTCATCTTAAATCACATGCTAATCTGCCATGTTCGGAATTTCTCACGTAAAAATTCCGCCGTAAATTATGTCCATAGTTAACACATAGGTCATATGAGGTCATGAGTTTTTTTTCTTTTTTTTTTTCTCTGCATTTCTTTTCTCCCTCGTTCCTGGTCGAGAATTAATGGAGCCTGCTTTGGCAATTCTAAATAAAACTTTACAGCATTTCTAAATCACATGTCAATAGGGCAAAGGACGTGTTGGCACTTTTATGATGTGGCCTGCTAATTGTACTTCTACCAAAATGATCGCAACCTGGAACGTGCCCCGACCTTGAGAGTCGTTGATAAATTACGACAGAATGGATGGAAATTTGTCAAGAATCCAAGTTAAAGAATAATGCAAAAGTTGGAGGTAATATGTCGGCGTATTTGCTTGTGGGGGAAGACAAATACTCAATTTGATCTTTGCCATTGGGATTGTTCAATAAAGCCGGGGGTAGCTGTATTGAACAGTATGGATTGCGCACATAAAAATCAAGTAAGTATAAAAAGGTTCTGTAAAATCCCTATTTGTGACTTCCAATGTAATACAGCCAGTCATTAGATGACTGCATTCGTAGAAAACACTATTTGTCTATCCCAACATTACAATAAAGGGTATATAATAAATCAATAATGTGATCTTGCAAAATTGTATGGATACGCAAGATGGTGATATGTTCACTTGGGACACCGAGGCAGATGTGTTTCCTTCTTTGAATTATGTGGTGTGAACTGTTCTGACCTCTGGCAGTTTACGGCATTTGAATAATGGAATGCATGAAACCATATGGTATATATCACACACTATACAATGAATAAAAGGCATATAAATATGGTCTAGAGTAACACAGATGCCATGGATGATCCAGACAATCCAGTTATGCTCAAGTAAGTGGGAGTTGGATTGCAGTGAACAGATAGAAGACAGAAAGCAGGCAACATCAACAGCAAATTAATACATCTAGACACGCGTTGTAAAGCACCAGATGGTTTTGGTTGTATTTTCAGCCGGTGGAGATATCAGATTGCTGTTCGGGAGAGGGTTGATGAGTTGGGAACCCAAACCCCCAAGAAGCTTTCGAGGGACTTGTGAAAACTACAAGTAAACGCTGACTTTGTTTATCTTTGCCGTGTTAGTCGGGTGAGTCGTTAGTCACGTCTAATTTAAAATGTTATATGCAACAACATATAAAAACGAAAGTGAACGCGCTGTATCCACGGCGGGCAGCTGTGATACATCTGTGTGCCCTAATGATCCGTCTATCTATCAACGATTCAGCCATGTCAATACCACAAGAACATCACCACAAAATTATTTCTGAACCTGCGGTTTCGTCATAAAATTTTATTTTTTTGTCTCTAATCAAAGTGGTTAAGCAGTTTTGGTCATGTAAAATGTCAAATGGTGTAATCCTTTTTTTAGCAGCGCAATCCTCTCAGCATGATGACGTACTGTAGCTGATGGATCAGTGACGGGCAGCACAGACTTGACTCCATGTATCCTGAATAACATTTGCAGGTATTGTTAGTTATAACTGAAGTGATCGAAAAGCCTCGCAAACCTTTTCTGCCGGCATTTAATGGAAAATACTTCAACATTTTGATTACTTATGCTAACAATAAGGGACTGTTATTCATCACCATGATGAGCTAATAATATGTTGAGTTAAGTTTTATATTTAGGGGAATAGTTGGAGGTTTTTTGAAATACGGTTATTTGCCTTCCTGCTGAGAGTTAGATGAGAAGATTAATGTCATTGTAATATCTGTGCCATAATTATGAAGCTAAAGTCAGCAGCTGGTTTATTCATTTATTTGCCAGGTACAGTGCCCATGAATCAACTTCTCAGTTTCCATATCAATGTGAATGTGCCAGAGTTAGCTAGAGAGCAAATGTTCGTCTGTAGTCCCCAGGGCAGGTTATTACAATTTAGTGGCCCTAATATTATCAGTACAGTTAAACAGCAAACACTATAGTACAACACTGTACAGCACAATACCACACAATTCACACAAATGACATAATCGATTTGTATCGTATCGATTATGTCGATGCCGAAAATGTCTCAACATCAATATTTTAAATCAACGCATGTTTTTCTTAAAAAATCCTCATAAAGTCAAAAAGTTGTCTGCCTGCTGCCTTAGAAATTCCAATGAACCAGTGTTTGAAGGGAAAATGGACAATTTTGATGTCACAATGCAAATAACTCCCTCCGCTAAGAACACACTTTGCCTGTGTGTCTGCTTGAACACAAGCTTAACTCTGACTTTTGCCCCTGCAGACTTTGCCGATGGGTTCTGAGCGGTGAGTTGTGCCTCGCTCATACTACTCGACTTAAGCCCTGATTGTCTGCTCTCCGGCAGCTTTTAGAGCTCCCGGACAAAAGCCGCCGGATCAACTCCGCGTTGGCTCTGCACCCTGTCATCAACGCTTGAGCGCCATTCGTGAGCTGTTCGAAGACGTGAGCAAAGAGATCTGGTGCATTGCGCCAGATATCTAGTGTGCTAAATATCTGGAGGTGTGAGCGAGTCTTTAAGGGAGCTACAGGCAATGAGAGCGCAAGTAGCAGGTTGATGGGGAAACCTGGCGGAGCGGCCGCCTCACCAAAGTTGCCGCTGCAATATGGTGTTGGACGTTTGTACAGTGGCTGATCTACAAAGGGTCAATGGTGAAGGCGTGTGGAAACACACCGTTACGTGAACACGTGTGCCGATGACATCAACAAACACGACGACGCTTCGCCAGCGTCATTTCTCATGAGAGTTTTCGTGATAAAAACGTAGTTCGGAGGCCTCGTCGGAGATTCCAGAAGAATTCCTGTCGCCGGTCAGTCGTGCCAAACGTGAAACTAAAGGCGACTGATCTTTTGACGTCCAAGCGATCCCTCCCCTCACGTTAGAGCTGCAGAGTCCGTTCACTGCTTCAAAAAAACATCTAAAAACCCACTTCTTCTTTTTTCACTTTCAAGTTCAGAGGTTAATCTGTGTGGTAGTTTGGTTGCTTTCTGTAATTCTAAGTGCGTTGAATTTGCATGGATTTTGAATTTCTTCTTATACGCGCTTTGCACTTAAAGAAAAACAATTTTATTTCTATATTCATATACAGGTACATACATGAAATTTGACCTCTGCATTCAGCACTGATGTCACTGTAAAACAGTTAAAAAGTGCTGTGTAAATACACCTTTACTTACTTACCTAATTACAGGCAGGATACTATGGTTGTTCAGGCCTTGTGAAATGTAAGCCTGTACTGTTGCTGCTGTTGCTTTAACTGTAAAGAGTTCCTGATGTGCTGACTGATGACCAACAGATGGCGGCACAGACTGTGTCTGCTTATTCCCAGACTTATAGCTGTTGATTATTTGCACCTTTTCATTAGTGTGAATTACCATATCCTCAGCTCTGTGCCGAGTCCTACGGTTTATAGACTTACTTTATACGTGGCAGTTCTTTTCTTTTCAGGGTTTTTTTCTGTCTTGTTTGACATCTGCTTCCTGTGAGTTTCTGCCTTTAGGTATTTACTGCTCTGCACTCATGACAGCCCACTAGAATTCTAATTTAAACACTCATCCGGGAGGATTGTTGGGATTTATAACTACCCAAATTTTGCACAGATACTGTGAAAAAAGAGACATCTTTTCATCTCTGCATCTTCTCAAGATGAGCCATAAAAACCTGGCAGTGATGATATCATTTTATCCCCAAGTGGAAATATTTATTCAAAATGAAAAGAGCTGATTGTTGGCCATTCCATAATTTTATGAAACACATTACATGCTAAAAACACTGCCAGTGGATTATCAGATACTATAAAAAAAAAAGCAGGCTGCTTGTGAAGACAGACCACAAACAGATGAACCAGATTTATATTTTCTATAACTGAATCCAAATCATTTTGATCTTCTCATCCTCTCAGCTGTAAACTGGACCGGCAGTGATGCAGGATGACCTCAGTAAGCTCAAAAGAAGCATCACCATACACCCGTTACGCAATCAGGAAGTCCGTTATCTAAATTGAAACCGATGCAGGCGGAAACATTCATGAAAACAACAAACAGCATCCAACTTTAGACATGCAACAGTAAGAGTGACAATTTAAAAAAATATTTTTTTTATGCCAGTGGGCATCACTTTCAAAACATGGGAGGCAAAACAGTAACACAAAAAAGACAATAAAGTTTGATTTGCCACATCATTTTTATGGATTTCACAGAGAGCAAAAGGAAGTCTACAAACCTCAACGGGTTGGAAACAAACTGCAGCCTTTACTGTAACAGGAAAGGTGAAACGGAGATAATCTGCCATGCACAAAACAAAAATGACACCACAACAACCAACATCATTAACCGCACTGCCAAATGGAGATTTCAGAAATGTTTAAAAACATCTTTCTTAATGACCGGCTTACGGCCTTATGTAACCTCTGCGCCGCACAGTAATCAAAGTCTTATTTTTGTGCAGTGTTGCAACTTTAGTGAACTCGGATATCTTCTCAGAGCTGTCGGGAGGAGCAGAGACCCCCTGTTGCACGCTGAATTAAGTAGAGCCAGATCACTGTGGGCAGTCTGGAAAGATGCCAGAAGCCATACATGTGAATTATTAGAAGACCCCATTCAGCCATCAAATCCTCTCCAGATGAGACCTTCGACTTGATTGAGAGCAGACCACAAACCCTGGTTTCCACGGCAATAGGGCACCACGTGTAATAGCAAACATTGCACGCATCTGAAGGTGTTTTTCTTTGCAGTCAGTGGCATACGTCTGCTGTGAAATCCTCGACGTCCCTCAAAACAACGGGACAGCATTGTCTCAGGGAAGTTGCAATAATTGTTAGTTGGAGAAATAAATGTTAACAATATTACCGATATGAGAAAAAATTATAATGACAATAAGTGAGTAGAGACAACAAGAAAAAGAGGGAGGAATTAAAGTGATTAAAAGAAGAGGAAATTAAATATAGGGGAGTTTAGGACGCCTCCATGTCTGGCTTAACCTTTGCGATTTCAATATGTGAGATCAATATGTAAATCTGAACTTAATGAGACAGTTGAATTGAACTCTACTTAAACAACTTCTTCTCTCTCGTTAACTTGGTTTACTTGTCAAACATGGTTAATGCTGTCAAGCAGTAGCGTTTAGGTTTAGGCAACAAAACCATGAAGGGAGGGTTAGGAAAGACATCATGGTTGGGCTTAAAACAAGTTGTTACCCCTTGTTTAGCACACGAGACCCCCTGAAAGCCTCAATAGCAAAATTCGCGGGGGTCCCTTGTAATGTCACTAAAATATATTTTCAAAGCTTACCACATCTTCACGGCTGTTTGTGGACCTTATTGGACCCCCTTTGGACAAATTTGATTCAGTGCCTTTTGTGAGAACCTGGATGTTGCGTATTGAGTCTGTGTAGGACTTTAGCAAAATGCTGAAGGTTGGGACACCCCGTCGGTTGCTACCGGGTATTTCGCACACTGGCGTTGCGTGATATTAGATCGTCAGAACTTCTGGTTTCACACAGGACACAAACGCCGTTCCAACCCTTTCCTCCCATCTTTAGAGGACTTCTCACTCTTAATACTATGTCAGTTGTAGTGTCAAATAATGACGTGGATATGTTTACATATAGGAGTTAGTTGAGAGCCTGGTGCATCTCATACAGACACTAAAGGATGCATTGTGCAGTGGTATCAAGACATCACGGGGGGACTATCCAAGAGCCGGGAGTGGGACCAGTTCAAACTTAAAACGTCATCCCACTCCGCATCCTTAAGAAGGTCCAATGTGTAAGATCTGGCCAAATGTACCTTTGACATTACGTTAAAGACGTCTATGTGTTGTGTTGCAGAGATAGCTACTGAAATGAGCATGCTAACCAGCTAGCCTCGGCCCGTCCTATCTTGTGATACCACTTGGACCTCTAGAGGTGATAAAAAGTCACTGTTGCGTCCAAACAGTCCCATAGATATAAGAAATGGACGCCATTGGTTTGTGGACTGACGCTTTGAGTTCTGCATTTTGGCGGTCGCCATCTTGGATTTTTGCAACCAGTAAATAGAAGTGATCGTGTTCAAAGCATACCATGCTTTATGGTCTATTTGACTCTAAATGGACCATAATTTACTAAATGAACATCATGCTGTATTGAAGAAGACTTGAAACTAGAGGTTGAATCATAAACTCATGTTTACAATGTTTACTGAGGGAATAAATCAAGAGAGAAGTAGAATAATTTTCTCATAGACTTCCATACAATCAGAGGAGTGGCCCCGATGACCATTAGAGAGAATGAAAGTCAAAGGCACTTCAGCTCTGGCTTCACTTTTCACTACTGCTCTGTCCTCAGTCCAACGTGAGTAGACAAAGACGTAGAGCTGCCTCCAGGGTTTGTCAATCACGATGAAGGTACACAGTCTGTGTACGTTTTGATAGTTTGTTTATTGGATTAAATCCAACATGGCAGAAACAAGAAAAACGACTCGTATTTTCGCTTCGTCCTCACCGCCACATTTAGTCAGCGGTTCAGCCAGCACAGACCCCAGCACAGGGACTTACTGCAGGCCGGTGGTGCAGCAGAAAGTTTGCTGATCCAACTGACCTTAGTGTTGCCGACAGTTCAGACATTCCAAGTTATTCGTAATCTAGTACTGTATTTATCAGCATACTGATTTGACATGTTGAAAACTAAAAAAGAGATTCATGTTGTATGTATCAGTCTTGCACAATATATTTATTTACTACAAGACACATATTTCTTATTTGGAGAACAGCCAAAAAGTTTCTTCAGCAGATGGGGCATCTGGAGAGAGAGAGAGAGAGAGAGAGAGAGAGAGAGAGAGAGAGAGAGACAGAAAGAGAGAGACACAGAAAGAGAGAGAAAGAGACAGAGAAAAACAGAGAGAGACAGAGAGAGAGAGAGAGAGACAGAGAGCCTGAGGAGATATAGTTGCAAGTCGATGCATAATGCGATGAATTTTAACAGCCTGTATCGTATTCATGTCAAAGATATGTAGGCTGCTGATCTAATGCCAGTCTGGTTACTTCTAAGGTCAACAGAGTTTGGAAAGGTCTTTTCAGCACCAGACAGACAGACAGCTTATCAGAACATGATGCGCAGAAATAGCAGGTAAAAAATAGAAAAGAAAACAGCCCTCCACTGACTGGAAGGTTATTTCCCAAATGTCAACTGCATCCAAATCAGATCCTCAGACATCCGAATACAAACATTTGAATAATGGGAACATCCGACTCCAAATTAGGAGTAATAAGTAATAAGTAGCCCTTTCAGTTGTCCAGGCTCAAAGACAGAAAAGTTTGTCTTTTGTATCTGAGGGGACCCTTATAATGAAACTCTATTCGAGCCAGCTTGATTATTTCTTGTACTTAAATTCCTGAATTAAGTTTTAAAAAATTGCCGCGTTCGATTTCAATTTCTGTAGCTGGCAAGCCTGCACTGCCTTTCATTTAATCAAGCCATCTTAGATTAAAGCAGTTTTTTTTGTGGGGCGTCATTGGGGGAAAAAAACATTTCAGCATATTGTAATTCAAGTGGTCTGAGAGAAAAGTAGTCTTCCAATACTCCTTTTCATGCTTTATAAAATCTTGACCAAGACGGGAGACTACAAATACAGATGTGCGACCACGTCCCCTGAGATGGTGAACTGACACAATTGTGGAGAATCCTGCAGAACAGTTGCTATTACAGCATTTGGCAACAACTGCCTACACAGCAAGGCAAGTTTATTTATATGATGTTTTACAGAACATAGTTCGGGAACGAAGGCCACGCCCCAAACTCAGCCAATTACCGAGCCCTAAGTACTTAAGCACAAGGAACCCGTTCACTTCCTCTTTGACTCAGTTCCGACACGACGTGCGACAGACGAGCAAAATCTTACACCGTTTACCTGACGCAAACGCTCTTCCCCGACCCTCCCGGATGATCAGCTACATCCTGAAGTCCCGGAGCCCCTTCCTTCTCTTCCCACGCTTCGTCGCCAGCGTCCTTGGCTGCGTATACCCATCCACCCATGCTCTCGGCATTCTTCCTCCGACAACCCCGAAGTTGTTGGCCCTCGCCTTCCAAACAGCCCCGACGAGGAGATCCCGATGAGGAGATCCCGACGAGGAGATCCCGACTTCGGCTTCCTCCACAGCGCCCTCCCACCCGACGGAGGTCCCGACTTCGGTGTCCCCCACGGCGCCCTCCAACCCGACGGAGGTCCTGACTTCGGCGTCCTCCACGCCGCTCTCCCACCCGCTGGAGACCCAGGCGCTCGAATGACGGGCAAAACCACCTCAACCCTCATTCACCATCCTGACGCTCCGACAATCTCTACATATCCCACTTTTCCGAGCGGACAGTCTCTTGACCGAAGAACACAACCATCCAACGCAACAGCATCAGCCTGATTAAGAAAAGATTACTTTTCAAACTATTCACGGACTCTCAGCACAACATCACTCGCGCTCGCCGAGCACTCAGAGCACTTCCGGTTTCCCCTCGCCGCTTCAGTCGCAGCGCCAATGGCGTCACAACGCATCTCACGGCCGGAGAAACCCGGCCATCCACACCAGTCCTTTCACAGGGCCAGGTCGTATCCCACCCTCTTCAAGCTGCCTCTGTACCAGACACATCTCACCTTGCAATTTATTTTCCCCAGACTTCACTACCAACCCATTCACGGGCATCCAGCATCCTCTTCTGTTCTCTTGCTTCTGCCTTCCTCACCCACCTCGGCCAACTCCTCCCACCTCGACACTGGCTACCCCAGCTGCACAGACCGCTCCAACAAGGCTCCACGGGAAATGACGCAGCTACAGGAGCAACTCGGGGTCGGGCGTCTTGCCCGGGGTTGCATCGAAGCGGACGGAGGAACCCAGCCATCCACACCAGTCCTTTGAGAGGGCCAGCTCGTATCACCACTTACACTACCCATCCCACCTTAACTGCTCCCCCGTTTTTTCCACAGCTTAGCCAGCAGCCAGTTCCAGCGTCCTTCCGACCTATTTCCACCTACCAGTTTCACTTTAGCCACCGCATTACCTTTAGCGCGCCGAGTAGCATCTGCCCGACCACCCCGACCACCCTCAAGCAACAGATTCCCGCGAGTAACTAAATCGACCTTTCTCAATTAAACAAATCCATCTACACGCAATCCCCAGCGCATCGCTAACCGCTCTCGGCCGCGCTGCACCCAGCCACTTCACACCTACTCCAAGGAAACCACAACAGTCCTATTCGCCTACTCTTTCCCCTAGCACCGCAACATAATTGGCCAGCCTCCCCAGACCGCAGGCCTGAGTCAGCGGACTACCATCCACGACCTCGACCCGACCCCGCGGTTCGGCGCCAACCTTTTGTACATACGGTCTGCTTTCGCATCTGAAGCCGCAGCTCGCTCGCAGCAGTCCAATTAGGAACATACCGGGGAACAGAGATCCCAAGCCATATAGTCGGGTTTTCGCAGCTCACTCTTCCACGAATTGCGAGCTGCATACGCAACCTCACAGTCCCTCCCTGCCTTTACCTCAGCTCCTAGTAAACAAGCCAACCGCTTAGTATGTAATAATCGGCCCATCCTCCTCGCAGGCCAGGAGCCCATCACCTCCAAGTTCTTCCCACCCAACCCAGCATACTACTTTACTACGCGTCAGTCCTTTCGGGCACAGTGCATCCGGAACATTTTCGATCACTTATCCGACGCACTCGGCCGGACTCACACACTAACTCCTGCACCGCAGGAACTCGGCCTTCCAGGTTGCAACTTGACCACCTACTCACTTTCCGTTCCCCATGCAAGAAATTCAGCCCATACGCACCAGCCTCCGACCCCGTCGTCCGCTGTCCCACGGCCTTCAACAAACCCCGACCATACCAAGGGTTCTCGGCCGCTGGTCTTCCCTCACGTACATCCATTCCAGCCCTAACGATACCGGACAACGTCCACTCGCACCCGACTTCATGAAGCTCATGTTCCGCTTCCCCAGTCCCGACCGGACGTCAGCAGTCCATCACGGCTCTCCTACCCTTCATCCTTCGACCCCCCCCCCACCCTTCATCTCTTAATTTCTCTCTTCCTCGACCTTCCTCCCATCTCTTCATCTCTTCTTCCCTTGACCCCCACCTCTACATCCCTCACCCCGCGACCCAATCCCTTCATCTCTTCATTTCTTCATTCCTCGACCCACCTCCCCGTCTCTTCATCTCTTCTTCCCTTGACCCCCACCTCTACATCGCTTAGCCCGCGACCCCAATCCCTACATCCCTTCATTTCTTCATTCCTCGGCCCCCCTCCCCATCTCTTCTTCCCTTGACCCCCATCTCTACATCCCTCACCCCGCGACCCTAATCCCTACAGCCCTTAATTTCTTAATTTCTTCATTCCTCGACCCCACACCCATCTCTTCATCCCTCAACCCGCGACCCTAATCCCTACATCCCACCTGTATGAACTAATGTCCCACTTATACACATTACTAACTTTGCCTGATCTTGTTTTTGTGCTTCTCGCCCCACAGGTTTTCATGAATCGCGATTATATCCGGACCGCGGTGCCGCCCGACATCCACCGCTACTTTCATTACTAGTGGTCGAATCGCTATTGCTATTGCCAATGCCATTTCCTCCTCTTACTAACATTGTTCTACCTATCCTATGCCACGGTTATTAGTAGTCTTAACTTTCCGCCATTATTCTGCTCACTACTCTAAAGGCATGAACCAATTACGTCCCGAATGCATCGAACGTGCCGTAACCCTGTTAAGTCGTAGAGATGAAGATAAAGAGAGATAAGAAGTATTTTGGGGCTCCGTGTCCAGCCTCGACCCACGCACACATAGTCATGCTACTTAAAGGTCTCCATAAAGCTGAGCCACGCTCCACGCCCAACCGTCAGCCTCCCAGTTCAGACCTCCTCACCTGCCGCATCCGTAGACACCTCGCAGGCTACCTGTCTCCCTTCACAGACAAGTATTAAAGTCCACGTTCTTGCTGGCTTTCTTCGGCCTCCTGCGCCGCCCAGAGTTTACCGCCTCAAACTCCGACCACCATCCGAGACGACATACCACCATGTCCGACATCTCCATCCTCTCGACATCATTATCTATCACCTCAAAACACGGCAAGACCAACCAACACGGTCCACCTCAACCCACCTTCCTCTTCCGACTATACTTGCGCTAAGTCCATACGAAGCTTACCGCGACTACTTAAGCTCGACATCAGCCAGCCGAACTTCTCACCCCTTTTTTGGTCCAACGTTAAGTTCATCTCTTATTAACAATTCATCCCTTATTAACAGTTCATCTCTCATTAACAATAAGAGACTACCACTACCATTCATTCCGCATCGGCGCCGCCTCCACCGCTCTAAGTCGAGGAATCCCAGACCACATCATTAAGACACTTAGCCGATGGTCCTCCCCCGCGTACCTCTCCTGCATTCGCTCAAACCTAACGATATCAGAAACGGTCACCGGCACTCTTCTTTCATGAAGCTCTCTTTTGGGGACTCTGTATCATCAGAGCTTCCGAAGAGACGACCTCCACCCACGTGTCTCCACCCCCACCGTTCCCTCCAGCCACCGGACGGCAGCAGCCTCTCATCGCACCCCTCCAACCTTCTTTCTACGACCCCCTCTACCCTTATTGTTTCTTCCCCCCTACATCCCTCGATCCACATCCCCGCATCCCTTTCTCCCTCAACCCCTCTCCGCTTCCTTAACCCAACCCTCTCGTTCCATCTCGCAATAAACCATCCGTAAACCCATATCGCTATTGGCGTGGTCTTTGTTAGTGAAACAGCACATTTCAGCAACAAGGCAATTCTAAGCGCTTTACATACAAAAAACATCAAAAGACAAAGTGCAAAAGAAATGCAATTAAAAACTGTCATTTTAGAGTCAAGTGAATAGAGAATACAAGATAAAATAGAATAAGACTGGTATGAAAGTACACTGGAAAGTTACCCAAAAAGGAAGACAGACTCCTCAGAGAGTCCAAAAGAGTGTCTTCGTCATGGTCTCTGCTGGGCCTCTCCCCCCTCCTAGTGTCCTGACTGTTTATCCCTTCGTTGGGTTTCTCGTTGGTCCCCCGTGTGTGTGTGTGTGTGTGTGTGTGTGTGTGTGTGTGTGTGTGTGTAATTCTGCCTGGGTGTGGCTCTTCATTCCCTCCTGCTGCTAATTGACCTGCAACTCATCCACTCATCAAGCCCCACAGTTAATATACCCCAGCTCTTCACTCCAGTCTTCACCAGATCGTCAGTCCTCACACGTGGTACTAATGCTACGGCCAAACTAGGGTCCCAGCAATTGTTTGCTTGTAACTTCGTTTAACCTGTGTTTAAGCCTCAGGTTCACTGCCCCTCTCGGGATCCCCTGTGGCCCGCCTTAACGACCCAACCTGCCACCAGCCTGCCTCCGTGTTCTCCCTACCTGCTCAACACCTCGCCAGCCTGCCACTCAGTTCAAACGGCCCGTCCAGCCCCTTTTATTTTTGCCTTTCTCAGAAAACATCCTACCCTAGCTTTGAATTAAAACAACCCTTTCTTACTAGATGCTGCCAATCACATAAAGGAGGCGGATAATTGATAAATCGTCAATGAATCAAATGACAATGTGAAAAAGAATCTATGGAGCCTTTTACTGATTTTCAGTTCATTGTTTAAGCTCTCTGGCCAACAACTTTAAACTCTTGTTTCCACTCTCATTGCATATTTGAGTTTGAGTATTTGACGGACACAAGCATATATTTACAATTTACAAACAAATACAAACTACACTGCAGGTAGCCCACAGATGGCTCCAACAGGATGTTAATATTGTTTTTATTGACTTCCTGTATATTCTTTTGAAGGCTTCTGGAACTTCATCTGGAATGGAATGGAATCATGGAATGATCCCAGTTTAAGGACACGGCACCTGTTGACACTTTATATTTACTTTTTGACATAACAGATACACGGTCTATGCACCGTGTGTGTGTGTGTGTGTTGCCAAAAAATATATAATATAGGAGACAATAAGCCAAAAATGTAATGTAACTTCATGTTGTATACTATTAATGTAAGATGTTGTGATCCCACTTAAGAATATTGTCCGGTGTATATGTGGCAGGTTTTCTAATCAGGAGATCATTAAATATAAAAATGAAAAAATGTCACGGCAGAGTGGTTATTGTTGCAGAGTTGACGCATTTACATTACGCCAGAGAATTTGCTTCCAGCTCCTACATCGCAGAATGTGTCTTGTTTTCGAGTGCAAAATCAAATGTGTGTAAATGTAGTTGTTGATGTTGTTGCAACTGGTTTAATCACAACCCATGTGACGTTAATTAATTGCGACAACGTCGAGTTTTACGTCGCAAGGTGAAGAAGTCGTCAAAACTTAAAAAGAAAAGAGAAGTTGACCAAGAGAAACGAGCGTTTAAAGAGCAGTGAACAGACAAATGTGCGTTCTTTTATTGATTTATTTCCCCTCCCCAAAAGCACATATGTGTTTGATTTACATAGAAACACTTGGGATTGCAAAGAGGTGAGTACAAATACAAACCTGCCATGAACATGATTGTATGTCGCTTAAAAAGAAACTTGAGTTGAAGTATTGCTATTTTACGATTGCAAATTTTTCCAGACCTCTGACCTTGTAGACAGATGTGGACCTTTTGAGTAATAAGTCGGAGAACCCATTCATTACTTTTAACAGAGTGAGACAGGCAGGTGAAGTAATACGATGGGTGATGTCTGAATTCCATTTAGCTGCCTCAATTTCAGGTTCCTGATTGTAGGTCCTGTTCAAAGCAGTCTTTTGTGTGACTGATAACATAAAAATGTGGCCCTGTTCCATGTCAGGCTCCAGGTATACTCACTGGAATTGCGGTTACACACTAAATAGATTTGGACCATAATTCATTTTTTATCAATAAAACCTGTGTATACCCTGCTGTGAGATGTCAAAATGGCTGCTGGGAAAATATACTGTTATGCACAATGTTTTCTTTGGTGGGGTACTAAAGTAGCATACTACAGTGTTGTAGCTCTTCTTGCCGTGGTAATATTTTTTGTATGATACAAATTTCTCTGCGTGATTCAGAATATTATTATTATAGACATTGGTTGCCGCATATTGTTGTTTGTAGATTTTAGGATGATGTGGTGTAGTTGGTTAGTGCTGTCTATGGAGAAATGTCGTTTTTGATTTCATGAAGAAAGAAAATACGGACGGAAAATATAGCTCTGTAGGAAATAATCAAAAAAGTGTCAGAAAAAGAAATGTGGTAAATGTTACATACATGGTCCTTAATTAAATAGTAAAGCATGTTTAAACATTAAAATATATTTGTTTTACATACATTAGTGCCGACTTCCACTTCTAATACAGTACTTAGAATATAGTCCAGAGTAGCGGCTGGGAGTTTGGCGATGCACTCAGCTGTGTTATAGTCCCATGTAACTATGCAGCTCGATACAGTACTGTGCGTTGCTTTGATGGTTTTATTGGTATATTACAAGCTGCCTTGCCAAGAGTAACAATAGCTGTTATGTCAGCCCTTCTGTTTTGTTTGCTTTGGGCCTGGAAACCAATTGCAGGAAATGAATTCTGAGATTTTAACTGTCTTGTCAAACAGTGGAGATGTGTGTCAGGATTGTTGACATGAAGGAAAAGGCCATCTCCCTTTTTTAGTAGATGTACAGAATGAGTCAAACACAGTAATAAAGTTAAAATTAAATTGGGTTTTATTGAGTCTTCGGTCTATTAAAAGGACTTGTTGTCTTCTGAGAGCCATTAAACGGCGAGGACTACTGTGAGACAATTTCCTCTGTCGCTTGACACTGGGAAAGAGCACGTTGTGTACAAATGTCCTCAAGGACAACGTCTCTGTAATTGTGTTTATTAAAGTCACAGGCAATAATTTTTTTTCCCTGGCTAGAGTTTTGTTTTGCAGGAGAAGGACACGTGTCTGATACAGGCAAAGAACTCCTGACGAAACTTGGACTGGGTGCATACGTACAGGTAGATGTCGGCCACCGCGTTGCTCAGGCTCAGCATGGTGCCGGCGTCTGCCGCTATGTTTATCCCGAGGTTGTAATCGTCACCATCCAAGCTGTACATGCGAGTGGTGCAGAGGGCATTCTGAGTTATAGTGCGGCTCACGGACAGCAGCACGAAGCTCATGGACACCGTCACCAGGAGCACCACGGATTTCCTCTTCCTGGAGCGCAGCAAGGGCACGGCTTTGTTCACCCTGGAGGTCAAATCGGACACGACGTGAACCCGATTACTGAGCGAGATCAGGCGCAGAGTCAGCCTGTTAAGAGTGAGGATGATGAGGAATGGGAGTGTGTGCTCTTGCAGCGTTTGAAGCCAAACCAGCGCGTGAATGAACCGCGCCGGGGCCTCAGGCTTGTAAACGCATCTGGTCCGGTTGTTCTCGTAGACCGAGGCGTTAGACCAGTAATAAGGGATGGCGAAAAGATGGCTGGAGAGGAAAATGGCCGCTGTAGTCCATGCCACACAGCTCAGAGTGCAGATTTTAGTTTTGATTTTCCACGCGTGGATGGCGACAAAGCGCTCCGCTGTGAACGCGACCACCAGCCACGTTGAGGCGTTATACGCTCCATAGTTGAAAACGTCCCTCATGCTGCACCACGGCTCGTAACTCCAAAAGGGTTCCCGCTGGTGGTACTTCACAGAAAGCTCAAGGACCACGATGAAGATCAGAACGAGATGGCCATCAGGTAGAAGGTGCTGGACCTGGAGAGCATGCAGTTCCTCCTCCAGATGATCAGAAAGGTGATGATATTGGCTGAGGAAAAGATTAGTGTCAGTGACCTCATCTCCCTAAAAACAAACAGTCGTCGCTTATCCATTAAATAAACAGCATCGTAAAACAGTAGTTTTTTTATATGTTTATGTACTTACAGGGGATACCCACAGCTGCTAGAGCAGGGTAGAAAACCTCTTGGAGTGTCACCATCCAGTGTTTCTTTTGAGGGCTCATATCGGCTCGCGCCGCAGGTGGCACCACGATAGAAGCCTCTAAGTTTAGTCATCAAATAATGTTCAGCACGAGTCGGTCCCTCCCACCTCATCTCGGCAGCCTGGTGTTGTGTCGAGTGTGGCTCATTAAACAGGCTGTATGACGCGTGATAACGGGGGAAAGAAAAAGCACGAAGCCTCATTTCATAAAATGGGTTTTTTAATCTGTGTGTGTTGAATCAAAACGATTTTGTTTGGTCACTCGGTGGATGTTTATGAATCATCATCACCTTTCACACAACCAGCAGACGCAGAGGAACATTATCATTTATTTGGAGTTTTCTGATCACCAAAGGGATGCAAGTCCAAAAGTCACTCTATTTTTGTTCAGTTTATATATTCAGATTAAGTCACTTCATTGTCCCAGTTGGAAAACTGAAAAACACAAGTACTGAAGAAACATAAAAACAAAAAAGGTACAAAAATATTTCCTGTACATATTATATAGAGAATAGAATGGTACACAACAATCTCTAAAATTCTAAATTACATGTGCACATTAAAGCTATTCTTATTAATTTAAGAAATTAAGAAATGTTTAATGTGAATATGAATCTACAGCCTGAGGGAAGAGTTTCAAACTCAAAGTTGAGGGGCTGGTTTGTGCAGTCTAATTTAGACCTGGCCTTGTTTTTTGGTCTTTACCAGCTCCTGAGAGAAACTGAAGAGAAGTTAATGATGAAATATTTGAATTTTTTGGGGTTTTTGTTAAATGTACAACACTTGTACACAGTTTGAATATTCACATCACAGCAGAAAGCAGGAGTAGTATAGTTTTGAAGTATGATAAACTGTGTGTCTATGGTATTAAACTTCTTAGCAATAACACTGTGGAGGAAAAGGAAAACCATGAAATTTGTCTCTATAGGCTAAACGCTTTGGGTGTAAATGACTTCTTTTCACTGTGTCATGAAATGTTTTGACGTGTGTGAAGGATGGAGCTGCTGAAAACGCTGACGTCAACATAATAAAAACTAATGGACAGTGTGTCAGATGTTGGATCGCTGGTATCAAGGATCTCAATTAAAAGTCACAGCAGTTCCAGATCAAGATGAGCAAGTCACTCCTCCCTTTGATGTGTCACATGCACGAGTCCAAGCCAAGAGAGCAACACTCATGGCACGCACAGCATCGCTGAAAAGGAAACGCGCTGGAGAAAGAGGGCGGAATCATCACGCAAACAAACGGAGAGAATAGAAATTGATGCAAAAAAAGAATTGCAGCCTCAGGTGCAGAACCAGCATGGGAGGGAATCCCATTTGGAGAAGCAAAGGACAAATGAAACGGTTGTCTTTCCTGATGCAAAGGTCAACGAGTCTATAACATCAAAACTTAACTGTCACAGGAATAAAAATGACTCAAAAAGTTGCAGATGCAAGTGATAATAACCACACTGCGGACTACCACCAAGAGAAATATCTGTTTTTAAGGTGGCCCTTTAAAATTTAAAAAGTTTTCAAGCAAGCCAGCAAACACTTTTGAAGAGAAGAGTACAAATAAAAGGGGACTGCGTGTATTATTTGTGAAAAAACACCAGAGGGCGTCCACGAAACCGTGTGCAAAGCTGTTTACACATAAGTGCTGAAAGAGCCTCCAGCCAAAGCCTTCCTACAAGATCATTTTGGCAATGAAACAAAAATCTCTGCATCTTAAACGAAAAAGAAAGAAAAAGTCTCAACTGCTGTTAAGGCTGGATATGCTTCCTCGCGCTGGGATTACACTTTATTCCCATGTGGCTGCAACAATGCAATGCCTGGTTTGAAGGACGTGAGAGAACTTGACATGTCGGCAAATTCTTGAGGTTGTCATTTCTAAACCTCCATGTCGTATTAGGGAAAAGCAACAACGCAAACCAAATTTCGGTGATGTTGTGCACTTTGTGGAGTACCAAGTCAAGCTGTTGTGCGATCCAGTCCAAAAAAGGAATGCATATCTAAAGGGATTTGTCTACGGACCAAAAATTTAAATGAGACAACTTTGCTTCAAATTTGTACAAAGGAAACCAGAGCGACATGAGGTGCAACATCAAATGTTAATTTGATGTTTACAAGGTCACGCACTGGATGAATATCCAGAATCAACTTCCTAACGGGAAAAAGGATTTTGCATTGGGTGTCTCAACACATGTGGAAGACAGAGCCATCTAACTTTACACATTTAGACCAGGCAGTGAACACCAATGGAGTGAACTCCAGTGAACCTGAACCAACTGTTAACAGCCCACGGGTGTCAATTCACACCTCAGGAAGCCAAACATGGGCCGGCACGTCTAAATAATATGAACAATTAGGGGCCGGTTGTGAAGGAGCCGTTTTTTATGTTGACCAATAAGTAGCGCTGTGGGTGTCCTCAGGAGTTTCTTTATGTTTAGACTAATTTGGGCAGTTGGGTAAGAGGAGAATCCCCAGGGACAAAAATAGTCTGCATACTTTCCACACCGCTTGCTCCTGCCGTAGACCGTATGTAAGGAGTGGATGCAGTCGCCGTGAGTTTGGCTTTTTGGCCATTGCTATTTTGGTTTTTGGAACCTTAGCTTTCATGAAGAGATAAAAAACACTGTGAAAGAGTTTAAAGTTCTAAGATGAAAACAGGGACGACTCCCAGACCAGACAACGGTGTGGTTGCGACCTGTCAGTCACAAGGTAACCCCGCCCTAAAGCATACCCTGCTTTATGGTCTATTTGACTCTAAATGGACCATCATTTACTAAATGAACATCATGCTGTATTGAAGAAGATTTGAAACTAGAGATTGAGACCATAAGCTCATGTTTACTGAGGGAGTAAATCAAGAGAGAAGTAGAGTCATTTTCTCATAGACTTCTATACAATCAGAGTTGCCCCCTGATGGTCAGTAGAGAGAATGCAGCTTTAAGGTACTTCAGCTTTGGCTTCTCTTTTCAGTATCGGTTGTTGGCACCTGATCAATAACTGAAGGACACTTCGGATGATGTATCATCTTTATCCACTGAAATCTTCTCTCATCTAGACTTCAGTGACTGAGAGAGACAAAAACAGGATGTAACAAGTGAGGGGGACATAACTGGACGATAAATAGATCTTGATTGCATTCAGGCAAACAATCAAACCAAATTCCATCTTTCACCAGTACAACATCATCAAACATAATCAAAACGTAGAAAACAAAATGTGCAGATGGAACACTTTGTTACTGACACCTGACCTCAACATAACTGTTTAATTGCACACAGCACACAGTTAAAGTTGAGTCCATCACTAAAAAATCCTTTGGTGTGGTGACATGAAATACTGCTGCCTTGAATTATACATGACACAAAATACTGGCTTGTTTAACATGTATTTCTTACTTTGCATTGTATTCCTGCTTCTTCGTTTACTGCAGTGTTTTGAACAGATAAAATCGACATACCTTGAAAAGTGTGTGTGTGTGTGTGTGTGTGTGTGTGTGGGGGGGGGGGGGGGGGGTTCATTTCCTGTTAACTTTCCACTCTTAGCTGTCTAAAAATGGCATAAATTGCGCAAAAAATTTACCTTTGAAAAAAAATGGTAGGGCAAACTATGCATTTCCCAAAAGAACATGTACATATAGAAACCATTTCATCCCCATTGAGCAAAATGTAAACGCTGAAACACTGAGAATTTGGGTTGTTAAAAATGTATTATTTCCTTTTAAACAAACAAATGTGGTAAATGTAACATTGGAGAAATTAAGTTGAATCATTTTAGAAACATTTCTTTTGTTGGATACCTCATTAAACTGGATACATATTGGATCAGTTTCACTGGATGTTTGATGTGATGGTTTTGAACGTCTGAATCTGTTAGATGAGTTTTCTCCAAAAGCTCTCTGGGAGCCAAATCAGATAATCAAAAACTCAACAAAGTGGCGTCATTCATTAATCTCCAGAAGTAGAGAAGTAAATCACCTTTATTACATGAGTGGTTGACAGTTGCTTGTTGTTGTGTTTACATACAGCAGCTTTAAAGACAGTAAATAGTAAACGGGTTGAAATGTTACTTCTTCTTCCCACTTTTTGGAGCTTTGTCTAGGCCTTGGATGTACTTGCGAGGAATTTGATAATGATCTGAAATTGAAGTAAAATATTAGACAGAATCTAGTTGTACAAGTAAAGCAATTGAGAGAAACTATTGAGAGAAATTTCAAGATGCTTCAGGTATTATTAAGTTCCAAACCTATCAGCAAATTGCCGACTTGGTGAATCTGATTGCCTTGGATCTGGACCAGGACTTTGTCCTTGGACCCAGGGATGGGCTGTAAGACGGAGCTGGCCTGGACTCTGCGCTGCAAAGCAGTGGCCACAACTGCAGGATCCAAACCGTACACATCCAGGTTCTTTATTAGAGTCACCTGCACGCAGCACAAGGAAACAATTAGAGCCATTAATATTAGGTTCGTGCTAATGGCGACCAATAAGTCACAAGATACTGGAACTCGTGAACAATCTTTTATGAACAACAATTTGTTTTAATCTTTTAGTCGCATTAACGGCGGACAAGCGGTCAATCCCTCCCTTAATGTAATGCGTAACCATCACGCATCTGTAGCTCGTGGCCACAGATGACTGTAAGCTTAACCACGGTGAGTACACAAACTAATTAGATCAGATTTGTGTTTGCGGAATATTTTGAAAAGCCATATTTGTTTTTAGGCTTTGCCACAACTATAAAAATGTTTGGGTAACTTAATCATCCACCATCTGCTGACTAACGTTAAACCGAGAAAAAGACCATGTTTATTATTAACATCGGCTAGAAGGCTTGTGCTCGACGTGGACTCTAGCTTTGTTGACAAACTTAACAAAGATGTTAAAAATGATACCTGCAAAACATCAGTTTAGACTCTTGTTAAACTATCATATCAGTATTGGTGGAGAGAAGAATAAAAACAATCCCTCCTGATCTACAGCTGGTAATTTAAGAGATTGTAGTAAAAGTTGTCACCTTCTTATTGGAGCCTCGAGAAGCCACAGAGATGTCTATGGGCTCCATGTGGCCCTTCTTTCTTATGGGTGCACATCCGGGGTACACGACTTGATAGGACTCCTGCATTCTTCCCAGCGCCCTGTGAAAATTAGGTGGCAGGGATACAGCTGAATTGGGTAGTAAATGCTTATATTTCATTCACTTTCACAGAGAGCAATAATGTGAAGGTTTGTACTGAAAATGGAGGGAGGTCTTTGTCCTTTTCCCCACTAGTAGCATAAACGACATGAAACATTTCATTTCACGATTATCCCGCCAAAATAATTGCGATTCACGTTATTATCCTGATAATCATCGAAATATGCTTAAAACCATACATTTTGTTAAGAAACACATTTTTTCCCCACATCACAGATAAAACACATCTTTTTTTGTGTGTAAAACAAACAAACAATCTTACATAAAGTAATGACAACTCAAAAGGTCCCCCTCCAAAAATAAAGGATAATCTAAATAAATAAATAAAAAAGATAAAAGGCAACATTGTGTGGCTCTGTTCTTTCTTACATAATAAATCCTCTATTTTTTTTTTAAATCAGGTTTTATCTTTCACTTCTCTTCCATGACAGGAACAGCTTTTTCAAGTCCCTCGTGATGACAATCATGATTATCCCGATAATGGAAATTTAGCACGCGATCCAAAACATTTTTCAAATAAAAGTCTCTCCTCCTCAAAACTGAGCAAAGGAAATATAATTTTAGATCAAGGAGTTTTGAACTGGTTATGCAACAGTCTCAAATGAATACTGACGCCTCTGATGGCGTCCTGCGTGATGAAGCTCACTGTCTCCCCCTACAGTGTATTCACATGTTGGTGATTTATCTATTTTTTCTTCATTAATTGTTAATTTATAAAAATCCACAGTATACATAATAAATGAACTGTATGCACTGTATTTTTCTCCCATTGTAGCCTGCCAAAGGAGTGCAGATAAAATGAATGATAAAACTCATCAAATGGCAACATTTATGTTTTATACTGAACTAAAAAAACCTTTACCTGCTAAAGAGGTCATCCCACTTAAGAGACTCAACCTCATGGTACTCTGATTTCTCCAGCAAGCAGTCACACAGCGTCGGGTTTATGGTCACGTAACTGTGAAGGAAGTAGCATTGATTAAAAAAAAGAAAAGAAAGAAAAATCTTATCTTATGGTTTATGGATGGCATTTAACAGGAAACATGCTGCCTCGTATAGCTATGCCAGTTGCATGGCAGATTTAATTTAATTTCTCCCATCACTCTTTATCAATTTGGTCCACATCCAAGATTTTTATGACCTAAAAGGAAACATGAGATGTCTCTTCTGTTTAGGAGTCACACTTAAAGCATTTTGGTCAATTAAACCAACATCACATGGTCCGTGGTCAGTTCTGTATTTTATGGTCATTTCAGTTGAGTTGCCCTTCTACTACAGCACCCTGTTATGTAATAAACTGGCAGGGTGGTTATGTTTCAACTCAAACTCAGCTTTGTGCCGTCAGCGTTGTTTGATTAGAGGTTCTGCCTAGGGTTGCAACATTTAGGGAATATTCTAGGTGGAAACAGACTAACTTTTTACCACATCAAAAGCAGAGATAATCCATTCATTTTTCCAAATGAATGAATCCATAAATCTGTCAAATACTAGCAAGAGTGGTTTGCTTTCAAACAAAGTCACACACCTCTAGTGTCTTCTAAATTATCTGCATATGTGTTGCTGAATGTAGTGCAAAGTTACAACTCAATGGGCATACTTTTAACCAAAACAAGACCCCGTACTGCATTTCTTTTGTGTATTTCCCCCCAAATAAGTTCACCTTTAAAAAAGTACACTTTTTTAATTGAAATTAAATCTAAAGAACTAAAGTTCTTTAGGTTTGCTGCCATATTTCCATGAAAATTGCTTTAACTATTAATGAATTATCAAAATAGTTGGCGATAATTTTTATGTTGATTGACTGGCGTGCAGAGTTTGAGAGTGAGATATTATCTTGAGATATTAGACAAAAATCAAATGGAACAATATCATAACTTCTTGGTTTACAAAGTATCTACTTACTTCTTATTATTTTCATCCACCAGTTCATTATTCTTCACATACTCTGTGACAATATGTCTCACTTCAGCAGGCTGCAGGATCGTTCCTTTCCTGTAGGGGAATCAAAGCACACATAAGTACAAGAATAAATATGCATATCTTCAGCTTACAGTATTTTTTAGAGACGTTTGTAACTGACATTTATTTTATGAATAAAGGGATTATTCTATAGGGACCAGTATAAACAGCTTTTATTTTTTTTAGCCTTGAATAGTTCCTGGAACTCCATGGACCTTTAAAATATACAAACCTAAACAGGAAAATCCATCCATTACAAAACAGCTCTATAAAAAGGTCCCTCCTAGATATTGTTAAAACAAAAACCCTATGCTTGGCATAAAGCTTTTCATTACCTAGTTAAAAAAAAAACTCAAATAACATCTGCTCCTTCTCCCTCATTCCCGAGAATCTCTGAATATGCTAATATCTTTCATTTAAAAAGCTCATGGAAACAGGATGTCTGCAATTTGGCTGTAAAGTCTGTTTTTGAAAGGTTTTGAAAAAATGTAAATGCTAAGAATAGGAAAATAGCCGAGTGATCCATAGACTAGCATACTTGCCAAGAGCCGAACCAGCATTGTGGGCTACATCTGAGGCACTTCCGCTACATGTATTATATCGGAGCAGCTATAGTAAATAGGTAAACAACAGAGGGATTTCAAACACGGTTTAAGATTAAGAATTGGGATTTGGTCATACTGCCTTGGCCCCTTGGCAGAGAGGTCAGGTGCAGAACAACCGTCCTGGGGTTGGTAGGGACTGAGTGCTGCGCTCAAGTAAACATGAAACGGCTGGACCCTTGCGGATAGACAAGCTTTGACTCGCCCTGCTATGTTCCCCTGCTGTCTGAACCACTCAAACATGTGCATGCATCGAGAGTCAGGGGTCAGCAAAACCAAACACACCTCTTCTTGGCATCCAGGAAGAGAGGCTCCAGTCGCGCTGACACAGAGTACAGGGCCGTGATCTCGGGAGGATGGAATGGAGGTTCTGCTTCCCCTCCGTCTGGTGCCGGGGACGCCTCATCATCATCCGTCTCCTCGGGAACTTTGAAGTAACGCAGCCTATGAAGTGGTAACGCAAGAAGAAGAAAAAAAAAAAGGGAAGACAAAAGGGCCAGTCAGTCTGAGTGGGGGCGGGCTGTGAGTTTGAATCTCAACCAAAGAATTTCTTTAAGTTGAGACAGTGCTTGGCTCACTCTCGATTTTTCCAGTCCACCTCCACAATGCTCTCCACACCCTTGGTCAGTTCTCTCACTCGCACAAGGTTATGCTGCTTCTGCATGGCCTGTAGAAACTTGGACAGCTTTTGGGGGAAAAAACTCATTGAATAAATGCTTACAGATGGACGGTATAAATTAGTCTATTTATCTTTGTAAAATGTCACATTCTGTACATCCAATGTACCTTTTTATAGCTGGATTTCTTGATATCGAGTTGCTTTCCACTCGGGCTGAAATAATACCAGATGTTTTCAGTGCTAAATTCAATTTCTCTTTAGAACACCTTACAAAAGATGAGCTCAACTTTTACCAGCAGGAGAACATGTGGTTCCGGAGAAAAGTGCTGGTCAGCAGGGGGAGATCCGATTTCTTCACCTTCCTCTTGAGCGCATGGAGAAAACACTGCAACAGCAGGGCGTCCATTATCTCTGTGAAAATCAAGTGCATGACCCGAGTCATATCCTTCTCTGTCTGAGCAGGCTCTGAATTTTGCCACATGAGAAAAATCTTATCTCACTGAATTAGTTCCAGCCCTGCAATCATTTCGTTTCGGGAATGTCTCTATTTGATTTAAATCAGGGATAACGGTAATTATGAGGCTTTTGATCATTATCAAAAGATGGTTTGGATAAACTGCGGTGGAATGTACTTCAATAACTTGAAATAGCTCCTTTTTTAACATGACATTGTAAACGAACACGTTAGGAGGCGGGACTGTCTGGTACCTTGTGGCATTTTCAGGTCATCTTGGTTCGCCTCCTCTTCCCCATTGCCCTTCTCTTCCTCCTGCTCAGCCAGACTCAGCTCCTCAATACCAGAGCAGGCTTGATCTGTGACCTTTTCACCTGGAGTCCGCTCCTGTTCCTGCTCCTGCTCCTCCTCTTCACACTTCTCAACCTCCTCCTCTTCTATGTCGTCGTCTTCATATTCCTCTCCATTCACCTCTAGTCCTTCACCCTCTGCATCCGGTAGCGAAGGAGGACCTGACTTGTCTCCGAAAGCCCTAAAAGGAGACACGCGTGCAAAGTTAAGGGCTTGATGGTGAAACCTGTAAAAGGTAAATTCATAATTTGGGCAACAATTATTTTAATTTTCAGACTGCCAAGTCTACATGAGGAGATTCTTATAAGAGGGTTATTAAGCAAACTAAATAAAAAAGGGTGGATGATTTTGATCAATACTGTGATCTCAACATTAAAGGAATAGTTCAACAAATTGAAAAATATGCTTAGTAGTTTTCTTGTCGAGAGTGAAATGAGGAGATTGTTGTCAATCAGTGTTAATGAACGCTCGACAAGAAAATGGGAAAATATTCCTTTAAAACAAAAACATGCAGCAAAATGCGTAATTAAAATCCTCAAGAAGATGGAAGCTACTCGCCAGAGATTGTCCATGTACGCGTGGAGAACACACACTCCTCTCCCTTTCATGCCCAGACTGTGCATCTCTCCGCTGGACACTGCAGCGGTGCCAACTGCAACAGGAGCTCTGCAGTCAACCGGAAGTGTCGCACTTTAAGATCTGCGAGGAAAATTGTCGAGATGTCTTTTCCAAATCTTTCATGACAACTCACCTGTTGTTTACCAGCGTAACAGAACAGCAGTCGCCCCGTGTCACGTCAGGGAGGCCGCTGGAAGGCACCACCACACCTGGCAGCATGAGGTCTTTTGGGGGAAACACAGTATTTGTTACTTCATTTCAACGTAAATTATTGCCAAAAATCTTCCATCAGGAATATCGCTCATTTCATATCTCAACCATATCGCGTGTTTTCTGGCAGTGAAATTAATAAAAAAGTTGATATGAAACAACCACATGGTAAAGACTGTTTTTGTATGCTCCTGTGTGAAGTTAATACGTGACAAATGAAAAGTATTTTCTCATTTTACTAAGAACTTTTGTGCAAAATTAACAGTTTCAAGTGAAATTCCAGAGACAAAAAAAACAAAACAATGAAAATTACACTGATTTTGTTTACCTGCATGCAACCAAATAAATCTGATGTATACAATAGTTTGATTTAATCACACTGGGGTATTCCCATATTCCCATAAGCAATATTCTTATCAACTCACACTCTTAGAAATTTGAGTCAATATCTGCTTGTTATTACCAATTTAAGACAATGCAATGGTGTATTACGGTATCTTGATATAAGATTTCATCACAATGTGATTCCACTGAAAGACGATAAAATTATCGCATTGAATGATAGCCCAGCCCCACTCTAAATGCACAGTATCAAACATTTCTGCAGGTCTTGAGCTCAGAAAAAGAAGCGTACCTGCCCCTCCAATCAACTTCTGAAGCACCGGAGGCCATGTCCTGAATGTTGGCAGGAGAGCAGGGTAGCGCCAAAGCACATAGACTGAAGAACAGAAAGGGACAAGGCAATCCGTTAAAAATATGTGACTTTAAAGAGGAGCTCACAGTATTTATCCAATAATCTCAACATTACCTGTCGGATAGAGTCGTTTGTCCAGTTCAAAGAACAGAGGATTTTTGTGAAGAACATAAAGTGTTACGCCATCTCCTTTATGTGCATAAATCTTCACTACGTTTAATTCCTCTTTGTTGGGGATCAGCTCCGTTAGCTCGTCGGCAGTCAGTGAGGGGAAGGCTGCAGATATGTCGGCTTTGAGCTTTCTCCTAAAAGTAAAAACAACTCTGGGTTACTGGGTAGTGTCATACTAGTAACGATTACTGCGAACAATATACATTATACGGGTGTAATATTGAATATACTTCTCATAAAACAAAACAAAAAAACATTCGCTCTGTTTTCTCTTTAGCTGAACACGCCTTCTGCTGTTTTCACCCTAATCAAGACAACCACACTTTCCTCAGACTTAAGAACTTACTTAACCTCATAACAGGTTGAAATTACTGATTGCATCTACTGTAATGCTTTAAAAACACATTTTCTTAAATGGCTTCTTGTTCTTGTTCTACTACAGCATCTGGTTGTCAAAGAAATATATTTTTTTTATCTGAAATTGTAGAGACTTGTGAATGATAGGTAAATATTGTCATCTGTAACTAGCATTGTGTAATATGATGAAACAAAAGTATTTCAGAGATAATACTGGGGGGGGGGGGGGGATTACTGTGACTGATATTGGCTTTTCAGTGTTGTGTTTAATTACAGCATGAACCCCAATGTCAATATAATATTACAACATTGACCAATAAACGATTTCCCAGCTAAAATATTGAGATATATATAAATAATAAATAAATATAAGCTGATATGGCTGTTGAGGTGCTGGGATTATATGTAAAATGAATAATTTATCGTTCACTACAACTGATATACTTCTTGGTGTCTGTCTCGGTGGTTTAATGGACAAACATGAAGCTGAGCTCATGAACCACTGCGGGTCTGACCCGTTCAGGCAACGTCAGGCGGCTTCTGCTTTATTTTTTGTGTCAGATTGTTTTTACTGTAGCTAGTAATACATGTCAACAGGCTGACAGCAGCCCCGGCTCACCTGTCGGACCCTTTAATGGCGGTGTTGGATTTGACACGAAACTGTCTGGCAAACATCTTCTCAGAAAACAAACAACTCCCGCGACGAATGCAGCATTTCCGCCCTTTGATGTAAAGATAAACGACGCCTGTGCAGCGGCGCACAGCCTGGGACTTTTTATTATATAGGTTTTACAGTAAACAACTATTCCTCGCTGGGTATGGTGGTCCGACACATATTTCATGTCCGACGGGAAACTGTACCGCTTCAACGTTCGTTCCGCACAGATGGGTGGAGTGAGCGGAAGTGGGGTTTATTTAATCTCAACGACCTTTAGATTCAGGGACATCTATCTGGACTTGATAGTTGTAGCATTGGGTACAGTGTTGGACATTTTGTAAGGATATTGACCAGTTCCTAGTGGTAGTAGTAGTGTTTATTTCAGTCATCATATACAATACGATGAGTAAAGCCTATATACAATCTAGTATACAATATGACTGAAAAGGTGCTTATATATTTCTATCCTAAATTCTTAGAAATTAAGTAATCCTCAAGATAATTCGATATAAAAGAAAAGAAAAGACTGTTTCATTCACACTTGTAACCCTCAAAAATAGCTTTATAAATAATCCTTTTGAAAACCAAAAATGAGTTTCTGAGCACATTCTTACATTTAAGTTTAGATATATTACATATATTAATACATTGCTCCATACAAACGCTGGCAGGATGGAAGGGAGGAAGACAGATGTCGACAACAACAGTATGGAGTTTAGTGAGGGAGAGTGAGTAGGAGGATGTGGTGAGAGGGGGTAGATCAAGTAAGGGCGCTGGGCATTCCAATACGCATATACTGCCTTACTCTTTAGTATGCCAGAAAAATATTTAGTATGTCCCAATACATAGTGGGTCAAATGCAATGTGCCAAAAATAACATGTTCTACTACATCCAGTCGCATTGTGCAGTATGCAAGCATGAAAAAATGACTACTTCTCTCTTGATTTATTCCCTCAGTAAACATTGTAAACATGAGTTTATGGTCTCAATCGCTAGTTCCAAGTCTTCTTCAATACAGCATGATGTTCATTTAGTAAATTATGGTCCATTTAGAATCAAATAGACCATAAAACAGGATATGCTTTAGGGCGGGGTTACTGTGATTGACAGGTCGTTGCTGCTACCAGAGTCGTATACGCTGTCTCTGTGTCACTCCTCCGCATTCCAAATATGGTAACTTCTGTTCATTGGATGCAAAAAAAAAAAACAAGATGGTGACAGCCGTATTCCAAGATGGCAACAGCGAAAACAATCTATGGTTATGGTTCATCCATATGTGCACATGCCAAACCGACACCAGACACTCCAAACTATTTGTTATTAGTTTTTGGCAGGAATTGCCAAACAAAATGGAAAAACATTGGGTGCTATGGTCTTGTGTGAATATACAGTGTATGTTCCTATTATTCAATTGGGAAACCAAAAATAACTGTATATTTCAATAAATATAAAGCTTTATTTTTTATTTAGTATCACTATGGAATGTTATGTGAATAAACCTCCAAAGAAATGATCAAATAAATCACAATTTAGAACTTCACAGTAAAAAAAACTGAATATTTCAAACGCAAAAGACCAAAAGAGGGCTCGCGAAGTCTACTTTCTCTAGTGATACGTTTTGCTGCTCTTGACTGATCCAAGCAGTCCTTTCTCCATTTGCACATCCAGAGAGAAGTCCTTAACTGTCAAAGCACAGATAACAGATATCTGAAGTTCATTTTATTGATGAGCTCTGTGCGGCATCTGTTTCTTGAGTCGGACCATTTATTGGTCATCGTGGACATTATCTGCTGCATATCCAGTTCATGCTTTCCCAGAACGAGCATCAGAGCCAAATATATGCCATTTGCTGCTTCATTGCTGTCTTAATAAAAGTCCAGTAACTTACTCTGCACGCAATCAGAGACAGATAAATATCTCACGCACACTGGAAACAATTCTTTCCAAAATATCCTTTGGTCCAAAAACATTCATTCAATTATCTCATCTTGCATCTTCTTCACAACATCTAAGTCCAGATGAAAATGGTCAGGGCTGAATTTTATTCCCTGTCCGACGCCGCATATAAGAATGCCCTCGTTGGAACCTGACAAGTTGTTTATTGTATCAAGTTGTATTTAATGTGTGTCGAATACGGGAGAGTTAGACAGGGGAAACAAGCATACTGGAAAGTAATGTAAGTATTTTTAATAAAGTAGTATTCTTAAGTACAGTTTTGAGGTACTTGTACTTCACGTGAGTATTTCCAATCTATGCGACGTTATACTTCGACAGAAGATGGCACCATTTGTACGCACATCCAGGCAAAACTACTTAGGTGCAAGATAAAAAGACGATCTTAGTAGATCTTACTAGAGAAAGACAAATAAACTATTTGGAACATTGGCAGATCTCCTCTGTTTCCTCAGTAAACATTGTTAACATGAGTTTTTTAGCTTCAAGTCTTCTTCAATACAGCATGATGTTCATTTAGTAGATTATGGTCCATTTAAAGTCAAATAGACCATAAAGCAGGATATGCTTTAGGGCGGGCCTACTGTGATTGACAGGTCACTGCCGCTACCAGAGACGTATACGGCGTCTCTATGTCACTCCTCCACATTCCAAATATGGTAACTTTCGTTTATTGGCTGCAAAAAAAACAACATGGCGAAGGCCGCAATCCAAGATGGCGACGGCGAAAACGTCAAACTCAAGTCTTCAAAACAGCAGTTCTCAAACCAATGGGTAACTGTACTACATCGATTTGAATGGGAAAGTCTGTTCTACTCCTATTCTGTTTCTATTCACTGAAGTATGGAGGGACTGAAGAAGTTGTTATGATGTTATTTACTAATAAAGTGTGGGAAGAAAGAAGAATCCCAGAGAGCTGGAAAGAAGCGATAATTATTCCAACAAGGAAACCTGGGAAGGATGCCAGCAAGCCAACAAACCACAGGCCTATTGCTTTGACATCACATGTCTGTAAATTGACGGAACGGATGGCCAGTGAGAGGCTACTGTATGTCTGGGAGAAGAGAGCTATGGCAGCATGGATTTAAGAGGGGTAGGGGCATGGATTTAAGAGGGGTAGGGGCATGGATTTAAGAGGGGTAGGGACATTATGGATCCAGTGGTGTGTATGGAGAATGAGATAAGAAAACCTTAAGTAAATAAAGAGACAGTGGCGGCAGTGTTCTTTTTAAATGGAAAAAAGCATATGGCATGTCAGGGTTGATGATCGAATTATTATGGCAATCGGAGGAAAACATCTTGCCTGGGTTCGGAGACTTTCTCAGATGTAGATATGTCCAGGTTGAGTTAGGGTCAGAGCTGTCAAGATGTAGAGCTTGGATCATGTCAAGGGAGAATAAAATAGGAGTAGAAAGGACATTATTGTAGCAACGTAGCAGGACGGTCAGAGCAGTGGCCATTTTTTTTGTGTAGTGGGCTAGCGGGAAAACTTCCGTATGAACTAAACTGACTCCCTACGCCTCACTCCCAGCTAACTCCGCTTTCTTCACGGCGAGCTGCGACTACACTTTACGGCCCCAACTGACGTGAGTGGTCACCATAACAACTTAACAATAATCTACATTTTCTTTTGTACTTGTCAAATGACCACGGAAACCACTTCAATGTCCATTCTACTCCTATTCTATTTCTATGGTTGTCAGTCAAATATATAAATATGCTAATGAATATGGCAAGATCACTGTTTACAGATGACGGCGTTCTGAGGAAAAGAGGGAGAAATATTTGATTCGTCAAGTTGACGTGTGGGTGAAAAATCTCCTGTTTGTATGCTTCAAGTGTGAAAGGACAACAAAGGATGTCCGGACCTGATTCGTTTGAGAAAATGCCAGGACAGAGAATGTCATTTTGAATTCATACACTACATATGAAGCAGCCAGATATCACTGTTTTTGGATGCAAACTAGCTCAAACGTTTAAAAAAAATAGCATCAAAAAGTGGGGATGTAAAAACACGAGGAACCAGGAATAGTAGTCGGGGCTGCAGCTGCTCCCCTCCCCCTAACTCCATTGCTCAGGCGCCAATGCACTATTTCTTGATTATATCTCCGGGAGCGTGGCAGATTCATTCAAAAGCATGAACAAAAAAAATTATAAACTAGATTGACACAAGATGACATGCCCTGAAGGAGGACAGCAGGAGCCCGTACTCCTCTGCCCTGCAGGTGTCGCTGTTGAAGCCCTCTAAACAGTTTCAATAATGTTTTTGTTTTTTCTCCCAGAAAAACATTTTATAAATTACACTGAGATTTGGAAATTGGTTTATTTCAACAAATTAGCCTCGTATTAAAAAAAAATTCAATTTTCTAATCTTCCTCTTGACTCTCAGAAATAGAGGAGGAGCAACCCCCTTACCCCAGGCTCAAGTGAGATGCTGCTTTCATGTCCACCCGGACGTTTGCTCATTCGTTTATCCCGTGATTGATTAATTGTATTCATTTAGTGATTTTTTTCCCCCCTTTTTCTACACCGGGACAAGTTGTTCTGGCAGCCTGTCGATAATCTCAGATGCAAACTGACTTCCTGGAAAGTCACTCCCTCCGCTGCTGGCTGAGGACTTTGGGGGGACAAGCTGTCCCGGCCGTCCCGGCTCGCGACGGCCGCTAATGTCACACAAGGACAACAACATGAGCTCCAGCTGAGACAGTTACCCAGATTGGCCTCGCAGTGAGCTTGCGGTGAAACGCAACCTGTCGGACGGGTCGTTACCACTCATGTGTGGCGCGATATAGTTGAGCATGTCGAATCAGCTCCAGCCGGCTCTCCCGAGCCCACAGCAGCAGCAGCAGCCCAATCTGAACTCTGCTCCTTTCCCACAGTGTTTCGTGAAAACGTTTAACAACCCTCTTCCGATCAGAAGGAATGTAATAACAGACGATTACAATGTAACAAGTCAGGTGCTCGGGATGGGGATAAATGGCAGAGTGCTGGAAGCACTCCACAGAGAGAGTGGAGCAAAGTATGCACTAAAGGTACAGTTATCCTAATCCTGTTAAATTCATTTTAAATTTGGTGACTACATTAGGAGGAGAATGCACGCTTTCTGAGCTCGTGTTTTGAATTTTTGAATTTTTTATTGTGGCTATTGCAAATATGAAGTATTATGTAGATGGATATTTTTACACCATTATGATGTAGTATTTTCTATAGTAGCCTAAAGATAGCAGAATAAACTCCAGCATTTTCCAGTCACAGTGATAGATGTTTGATATTGATCAGATGTGTCTGATGTTTTTGTTTGTGGCTCTCAGGATGCGTCAGAGGTGGTGAGCTCATCTTTGACACTTGAACCAGTTATATCACCTCTGGCAATGGCTATTGCAGAGTCCTGCACACTATGCAGACGCTAGAAAAAACATGTCTTAGTAACACAAAGTCTTTCTGTATAATGATGTTTATATTGCTTATAGGCAGCACCTTATGAAGAAAGCTGAATCTTCGAAAGGGATTTTGGAATATATTGTGCTCAGTTTAGCATCAAGGTCATTGCAAAGTGAAATCCAGCAGTTTGGAATAGATCACATAGATTTGAATATAATCTGCATTTAAATTGTTTGGATTTACAAAACAGCATTGTGCATTTAATGAAATGAATATACCCTCACATGCACGCAACAGTTCCAATAGTTCCCGGTGCCTCTCTCGCGCCAGTCACTTGTTATCTGCACTTCCTCATCTTAACTTTTCTTAGAAGCCGCTGAAACTTGTTTTTCATTATTTGTGTGCGGTGAGCAGGATCAAAAGCCTGGCCCACGAGGACTATCGTGCAAAGAGATTGTCCGTCTTTTGTCACCTTCTCAGGCAAAGAAAGTGCAGTCAATGCCGTGGTCAGGATGTGTCATGTGAAGCGAGTTGGAAGTTAACAGGAGAGAACTTTTATCTCCCAGTTTCAACCCGTAGAGAGAGATCAATCAGTCCGTTATTGCCCTGCATTCTTCTGGAGTAAGACACAAGAGATGAAATACGTGTGATGCATATCCAACTATAGAGAGTACCTGCTGTCACATCTGGATTTAAAGGCAATAATTGTATTTAGAGCTGAACAGAGTTCAAGAGGTGGGTTGACAGTTGGCATTAAATGTGAGTTATAGAGTTTCGCTCTCATGTGAACTTGTAATTTAAGGGCTTTGTACACGACAGATGGATGTGTGAGGGGTCTAATTTATGTTCCACCGTTTGTAAATTATATATATTGTCCAGCAGCTCCGGCCTCTCTGGCCTACCATGTTAAAGGCATCTGTTTTGAAACAGGAGTGTTGACTTTCCCGATCCAAAATGCTGCCAGCCAAAAGGAGAGAGGGGAACATGCCTGTGTCTAAAAGTAGCCTCGTGCGAGAGGCCTGAGATGGCTGAGAGATTATGACGTCTGGCGGGGTACAGCGGGACGAGGTGTCATGCTGGCAGCACATGCTCAGCAGTGAAGGCATTTTGAGATGGGTAAACAAGATGGAGGAACTATAGCAAATGTACCAATCCTTTTCCTGACCGTTGTTTGTATGTGAATATCCTTCGCAGAGCCTCATATTTGTGTAAACTTCCGCTGCTAATTATTTTGACGAGAACTGAAAACCCCCTCTGACATTTCTGCCTTCCAATTTGCATGTGATTTCTTGACATAAAGATCACCCAAATATGGTCTTTTGATTGAAAAGAAAAAATACTTCAGTTAGTTCTACCATGTTCAGTGCAACGGAAACTTTTGTATGCCAAGCGCTTAGGACAGTGGACGGCAACAGGCGATCCGCGGGCCAAAACTGGCCAGCAGAATATTTTGTTAGATGAAAACATGTCGTGAATTTTGGAAATGGATGATCTTTTTTCCAATAAATTTGTGACTGCCGGACTGAAGACAATTACAGAGACAATAAGCACCACGGAAATCGTGTCTGTGTGCTCACATGCATGTCTTATAAGACTTTTATATTCTTTAAAGGTGCAAGATACGGGATTGGGAGCATTTTGATTGCCTCCCACCATGGCAACGGCGAGCTAGCAGGTCTCATAGGCCAACGGTGCTAACAGCACTAACAGTGCGAAGAACCGCGAAAGTGCTGACAGAACAGTGTTTATCTGAGGGGGAACCGTCAGGCACACTAACATGCACTAACATGCACTCAAAGCATTGGTTTGTCCATTCCGGGCTACTGTAGAAACATGCGGGCGGTTCTGTGAAGAATAATGTAGATATAAACGGCTGATTCTAAGGTAAACCTAATGATTCTTATTTTCAGGTGATTATACATGAAAGAAAACATACTTATTAATATTGTATCCCATTTAAATCCCCCTAAATACTGCATACTGTTCCTTTAAAGAAAACACACTTATGAATATTGCATCATATTTAAATCCCCCTAAATGCTGCACACTGTTCCTTTAAAGAAAACACAGCTATTAATATTGCATCATATTTAAATCCCCCTACATGCTGCACACTGTTCCTTTTAAAGTGGACACGAAAGAAGTGCCAGTGACCAAAGCATAAATATGAAGCTAAACATCCAGTTACAGGTGGCATCCTACTCTGATTCTTTGAACATCGGTAAATCATCATCTTCCACAGGCCCATCCTCTGAGATCATTGCACTGACATCTCCGAGGTCTTGTGAAAGCAGTGCATCTTGTGTGGGAGCACAAAATATATGTATATATCATGATGATATACATATGTGAGACTCCATTCAAGGAAATGGACCATTAAATCAAAGATTTAGGTCCTCTCTGAAAGAATCCGATAAAGGAAATTGTGAAACAGACATCCTACAAATTTACTTTGTAAAAATATCACATAAGAATGCGACTGAAATTCAGGAAACTTGTGGAAGAAGGAAATATACATTTTGTTATCAGTATTGACAGAAATCTTTTGAGCCCGACATAGCATAAATACTCCTCTCACAGTTAATCGCCCTGATGTATGTGCTCTCTAACCCACAAGAGCCAAGTTTAAAGGAGGCAGACTGACAGACTGCACTACCTACTGAGGTGGTGATGATGGTGAGGTGGCATTGAGCTGCTGTTAAACTAAAGCTACAACTAATCATTATTTTCATTATTGATTAATCCACAGATTGTTTTTCTCAATTAAAGGCAGGTTTTTTTTTATATTTTTGTTTAAAATTCTAATTACATCTTTACAGCAACCAATGATTCAAATGCTTTGACCGAATAAAAGCAGTGTTCGTTGTTTACTTTCATAATGATAATTTTGGGGGAGTGGCTTCGGAGGGAGGCCTGAAATGATGGGCTGTCAGTGTTGTCGATGTTCTTGCTAGATTCAGAAACTTTTGGAGCTAGCGCTGCTCGCTACTTTGTTTGGAGATGAGTTGGCAACACTGGTATGTGTTTTTCGGTTGGATAATAAAAAAAAATCTAGCTTGCTCGTGCTCTTTTCTTAAAGAGAAAACCAACCCTGCCTTTAGTTGTTTTCTTTCTCCAACTGCATAAAATAGTGAACAATGCCTGTTATAATTTACCAAATACCTAATTTTATTGAACCAACAGTCCAAAACCAAAAGATAATCAGTTTACCCTCATTCATGACAAAGAGGAAAATATCTAACCAAGCAAATTTGGGGCATTTTTGCTTGATAGAAAAGACTAATTCTCTTTTGTAACTGAGACAAAGCCTTCCTGCAGTAACATTTATCTTTACAAGGGAAATGCCTGAGCCCTGTAATTGCTTTTAAAACATCTACTAAGAATGGTATTTCCTTTTGTGAAATTCAAACAAACAAATTATGACCTAATTAAACCAAGAGCAGGTTCACATGACTGTGTCTGAAAGTAATATGTCTTCACGCTTCGTGATTTGTTTGTTCCTCTGCGGTGTGTTTTTCAGATGCTGCAGGATTGTCCAGAGGCCAGACGGGAGGTGGAGCTCCACTGGAGGGTGTCACCATGCCACCACATTGTACCCATCATAGACGTTTATGAGAATCTCTACCAGGGCAGGAAGTGCCTCCTCATCATAATGGAGTGGTGTGTTCTCCTGCACACACACACACACACACACACACACACACACAATTCCTGTCCAATACTGTATGTGTGGTCTTAAAACACAATTGCATAATATTAGCTTTTGTTAATGCACACCAATTTAGGTGAGCAGGTTTCGGAACGCTTCAGGGCACAAAGTAATAGAAAGCAGGCAGAGGCAGCTTTGTCGAACACACAATCAGGCAGGTGTCCACTTGATCGACAGTCAACTCATATGTTGCAAAATAATAGAAAATGTTCTCAAAGCTGGATAGGATATGATTAATGTTGTGTTATAATTCAATCCGGACCAAGAACAATAAAAGTGACTAATAATGGCTGCGTGTTTAGTGAGTGATGTCTCCAGCTGTTTTATATTTTGGTCGAGAGCTTTTTTACTGTACAAATAAAGAAAAGTCGAATTAGCAGTTTTGCTTTGAGAAAATATTTTTTTATAATTTTTGAGGCACGTAAAGGATCATAAAACTTGGCAAAAATAATGAAAAATTACAAAATAACGCACTACATTAGCGCCCCGAGATCAGGCAAAGTATGAGGTGAATACAGTTTATCCAACAACATACAACATAATGTTTAATCACGCTACCTTGGAGGAGCAACATAAAGCCTGCCAAGTTTGAAGGACTTAAAAAGGCCTCAAAGGTTAATTACCATGAAAGCAACAGGGATTTTTCATGTTCAAGTTAGTAATATGTAGCCCCTTGGACAGCCTTGTGCATCATTTGTGACCTTCTTCGGTGAGCCAGGAAAAAGTGTTTTATTGAGGAGTAAAATAATGGACATGCCCTAAATGCAGATTCATTACCCTGTATTTATGTTACATTTTTGTTTTGCTTTCAGTATGGATGGAGGGGAATTATTCAGTCACATCCAAGACAAAGGAAATCATGCATTTACAGAAAGAGGTAAAGAGATTATTATTTTTCAAGCAAGTCCAAGTTCTAATCCTTAAGATTTCTGTCCTGGTTGCTTACCGTTGGTAAGTGTGGTTTGATACTACAGGTCCCAGGATTCTTGGGGCAGTCAATAATTGGCCTTTTTCCTTTCATGACATGATCAATTCATTGCTGCACATAGTGTGAATACTTTTCCACCTGCAGCCTGTAACAGCTCACTGTGGCTGCTCCTGCTTGTTCATTACTCCCTGCGATATTTGAAACTCTGCCAACTCTGCCAATCTGCCAAAAAAAAGAGAAGCTCAAGATTACTCAATGCTAACCACAGTTACAAATAGTGTTTCCTTTTTTAATGCTTTTAATTTGAAGCAGCGACATGCAGCTTCGGATATGGCTGTCCGAGAGTGAACAATAAAAAGTAAAGCTCTTATCAGTGAGGTAAAATCACTGGAATTGAAAATGTTAGTTGATAAGGAAAGTAAATAGCAACATTACATTTTTATTTATGTTATTTAATTGAATATTTTAGGTTTTGGTCTGTTTGGACAACACAAACCATCTGAATAGATCTCTTTGGGCTCTGGAAAAGTATTAACATTTTTCACAATTGACATTTTATAGACATGCTGAATTGGGTGATCAAGAACATTTATCAAGATTAAGTAATAATAGTTAGTTGCAACACTAAACATTACACTGGAATTCATGCCTGTCTTGTTTTTCTTGGAAACTCTGTTTTATAGAGAGGTAATTACAGAATGCAAATAGAAACTGCTACAACACAGCTGTGTCCCGAACTGACTCGTGGTTCACACAAAAGGAGGGAGAATACACAAGTTTCCTCTGGTCAGTTTGAAGGTGGGCCAGAGCTTTGACTGGACTTTATTAGTTCATAAGCCTTCATCTAACCAGTAAAAAATATTATTGTGATTATTAGGTGTGATTTGTCCCAGGAAGGAAATGAGTCTATTCACACCCACACAGACCTGAGCAGAGACAGATTGACGCAACCAAATCAGGAGACCATGTGGGAGCTGAGAGAGCTACAAGAGAGTGAGGCAGACCGAACTGACCGGCTTAATAAATCACAAAATAAACTTCAGCCATTTTTCAACACCAGCAAACCATAGAAGACACTCGGACTGACCAAAATGCTGACTAGTTGCACAATGGTCCCCCAATAACCACAACAACAATGGAGTCGCAAACCACCACTAGCCATCTAAACTGAGATGAGATGAGAAAGCAGTGGGACTGAAAAGCTCCCACCACTCCAAGAAACCAGCAGATGTGAATGATAATAATTCCATTCCATTATCCAAACCGCTTATCCAGCAGGGGCGCTGGAGCCGATCACAGCTGACATTGGGCAAAGGCAGGGTACACCCTGGACATGTTGCCAGTTTATCACAGGGCACACACATAGAGACAGACAACCATTCACAGGCAATCTAGAGCCTCCAATTTACCCAAGCTGCATGTCTTTGGACTGTGGGAGGAAGCTGGAGGGAACCCACGCTGCCACGGGGAGAACGTGCAAACTCCACACAGAAGGACCGCCCGGGATCGGGGCCCCTTTTGCTGTGAGGTGACAGTGCTAGCCACTACACCACCATGATAATAATAATGAACTTTATACATATAGCAAAATTAAAAATACAAGCAAAATCTCAAGGTGCTTTACATACAGGGTATTGTAAAATGTTATACAATACCATTTACATACAGGATTAATAAAATGATAAACAATATTCAAGACCCAAGTTTAAAAGTAAATATAATCAGAGAAAAAAATGACCAGATCAGAGACCTGAATTTAAAAAGGGAAACACACGAGTTAGGACTGAAGTGGAAGGCAAAGAAGAACAGGTGAGTCTTAAGATCTGATTTAAAAAGCCATTTTGACATGTTATTACAAGTTAATTAATAAAATCAATTAGGATCCCATTCTATCTAGAGTCACAGTCATTCCTGTGATGCAGCATGCTCAATACCAGGGCCCTGGCCCACCTAAATTGAACAGGGCCATAACTGATGTTATAAATTACACCTGTGTTTACCCTGCAGTGACATGAAAAACTTCTCTGACCAAAACCTGCCCAATTTGGCATCCCAATTCAGTGACCAAAACAAAAAGTAAAAACTGTCAATTCAGACCAGGTTAATGCAAATGTTATTCCTTTCTCCGACTGAATGGCAAAGCCCCTATTTGTAATGAACCGGCTCACAGTTCAGACAAAAGGAGGGAGAAGACGCAAAAGGCTGTTTGGAGACAATGCAACAATGAAACAATCTATCAAATAATGGAATTTACAAACTGTATTAGATGTGAACAATCAGCATCATCAGTGGAAATCAGCTGAGAGAGCTGAAAGAGAGTGAGGTAGACTGAACTGGCCAGCTTCGTAGGCTTTAGAGCTCATTAGCTCAGGTGAGCCAAATCTCAGGTCAACCAGGTGAAAATCTAAAGGATTTTAATTTTTAACAATCTCAAAATGTGCTGCTAAATGTATAATTTAATCTGCATCTTTCTGTTTGAACTCGTGTCCATGTCATCTCTCTTCACTTCCTTTTTACTCAGAGGCCTCTGACATCATGAAAAGTATAGGAGAAGCCATACATTTCTTGCATTCCATCAACATTGCTCACAGAGACATCAAGGTAATGTTAAAGTTGTGTATGTTAAAGACAAAACTTGTAACATGAGATTATTCTTAACTTAATAAAGCTGTGGGTTTGTTGTCATTGTGCTCTCATGCCACTGACAATTTAATATCCTGTCAAAGAACCCATATTTAAGGCCAAGTAGAACAATCAGCAATAAGTAAAATCCTCTAGGCTGAAATAAGCAGATTGGACAGCCCCTAATGGCAAACCCACAATTGTTTCCATGACCAAGTCCAACACTGGAAGCTTTTCCTTTTCTTTTGTGTATCATGATTTGGTCACTGGGCTCCACTTTTATTTTTCATTTTCTGCTGTACACTCTTGCTAACTAGAACCACATTGGGTTCTTTGGCTTGTCTTCATAGGAAAATCCCTTTTGGTTGCTGGGAGAACCTTTTATTAGGGTTCCACCTGGAACCTGTTCAGAGGGTTCTACCTAGAACATAACGTAAAGGGTTATACCTAGAACCATCTGTGAAAGTTTCCACACAGAACCTCCTATGAGAGGTTCTACAGAGAAACCTTCTATAGTGTAATGGTTCCATCCAGAACCCCTTCTGGAGGTTTTATCCTTTATACCTTTTTAACAATGCTAACAAGGGGTATACTACCCAGAACCCTTTTATGTTCCAAGGTTTTCATCTAAAACCAACCCATTTGTTTCTACAGAGAACCCTTTTATATTCCAAGAGTTTCATCTAGAACCTACCCACAGGGTTCTATCAAGACCCTTTTAAGTTCCAAGGGTTTCATCTAGAACCTACCCAGGTGTTTTTACCAAGAGCCCTTTTATATTCCAAGGGCTGATGAGGTGCAGTACATCATACAACAATCGTGGTACATAATCACAGTTTTAGGGTGGGTTGGGTGGATTATGGGTATTTAAACACTCATGCTTTCAAAAGTCCTTGAAACACTTTTTCTTTCAGAAAGAGTTTTTGATGGAAACCTTAGTCTCACAAAGAATCCTTGAAAATGCATTTTGTCAAAAAGGGTTCCCTCCAGGAAGAACCCATTTGGAACCCTTATTCTCTAAAGGCATATAAAAAGTGCAGTTTTACAAAAGAAAATAAGTATTCTATTTTTCTTTTCTTGTGGTTGATGACAATGTATTCTCTTTCAGCCAGAGAACCTTCTGTACACCTCCAAAAGGCCAGATGCCCTCCTCAAGCTGACAGACTTTGGGTTTGCCAAAGAAATCACCACCTTAAACTCTTTAGCAACACCTTGTTTTACCCCCTACTATGTTGGTAAGACGCCACAGCATGTGACATGTGAAAGTAACTTCATCAGGTTGAAGATACACTGCAGGATTTGTCAATACAGAGAAACGAACAGTTGTTTTGATGACCATCTCATTGGCCTTGATTCCAATCACATACCTTTATGCGCATTTTGAAATATCGCATAAGCTGTATGGAAATAGGAAAATGTTGATAAAACTTCTTTAATTACAAAATAAAGCAACACTTTTGGTGTTTTTTGTTTTTGTCAAAAAAGAGTTAAGGGTTATAAATGGATTATGGAAACACCTTTGCCGAATATGTTATAGCAAACATTTAACTTAACTTATCAGCTGTTTCTGCTGTCTGCGATTTTCCTGGATATATATATATATATATATGTATATATAAATTCCTGAAGATAAAGATGTCTCCATCTTTCTCTTGTAGATGGTGAGATGGCCAAAACGACTTGTTTTGTTTCCGGTTCACAAACTCTACTTCTTCTTCTACTCTGTTTCCAGTTGGATTACATGCGTAGCCTATAGCTCGAATGTTTGACCAAACTACGTTGAGTTTATTTGCTCCCAACCAGTTGATAGAAAGCGCCTAATTCGCATTTCTTTTATTGCGACATTTCAAAAGTTCCCATAAATTCATTTGGATGAAAACACTCACACAATGATCTGTGTTCCTGCGAGATGACCGTGTCAGCAGGATACCGCCCGTATTGGCAGGACGGGGAGAGATTTAGTGGTTTTCTTCCGATGGAAAGTGGCAGGACTGATGCGGGTTATGAGAAGTTACATCCTGTGAACTGGTTGTAAAAATCCTGAATACACCACTTCTATGACCTTCTATGACCTTATTTGGATGTAGAAATTTCAAAGGCATTAAATGTGAAACAGAAGCAATTCCTCCGATTTAATGCATTTCTCTTGATACTGTGGCAGCTCCAGAAGTTCTTGGTCCAGAGAAGTATGACAGATCCTGTGACATGTGGTCCCTGGGTGTCATTATGTATATTCTGTAAGTCAATCAGAGCGATTTGTACTATTCTCATCTTGCAATCAAACAGTGTTCACTATGAAGCTTCTCAAAATATTTTTTCCTTCTAATTATATGATTTATTTTTCTTTTTTACACACAGACTTTGTGGATATCCTCCCTTTTTCTCAAATCATGGTCTGGCGATATCCCCAGGAATGAAAAGACGGATCCGTAATGGACAATATGACTTCCCCAACCCAGAGTGGTGCGATGTGTCTGAGGAAGGTGAGAGTGGTGGAAAATTTAACTGGTGTTTTATCGGATTGCTATTTTGTCATGCTAAATGCTCCTTTACGTTTCTGTTTTACACTCCATGCATGCTCCATCCACCATTTAAAAAACATGATAGATAGTATAGACTTTCAGTTGCTCAAGTAACAACAAATACAGAAGCAGTTCTTTTTCATTGTCCTCTTAAAATGTTTCTAGATTTTATGAATTATACAGTACATTATAAAAGGCATTCAGATTATCATTTAAATTATGTCATAGGAATGGAGACTGATGATATTGGGAAAATTGGTCCCACATAATTGCAGTTACTGCATGACATGTTTGAGAGAGGCATATATGATCGTTTAAGGATGATGATGATGATGATGATGATGATGATGAATTCCTGTTCCAGCCAAACAGCTAATCTGCCACTTACTGAAAACCGAACCCACCCAGAGAATGAACATCACAGAGTTCATAAACCATCCCTGGATTAATGTGAGCGTCTGCCCTAAGGCTTGAATCTGTTTGAGCAACTGCTGCTTTTGAGAGATGTTTGTGGGATTTGGTGGACGCTTATTCATGTTCTCTCACCAATGCAGCAGTCTGTGGAGGTCCCACAAACGCCTCTTCACACCAGCCGCGTGCTGCAGGAGGAGCAAGAAGTCTGGGAGAAGGTTAAGGTAAGTGTTGGTGCTGTTTGTCACTTTGTTGATTGCTTCTTTGAATGCACAGAAACAGCTCTTGATTTGTTTTCATCTCTTGAAAAATCAGGAGTGGGTTGAGGGTTAATGTATGATAGTATCGTTCGTTGTTAAACATTTCATGCTAATATTTTATACCCTTTTCCATCGCCACACAATGAAATCCATATGGTTTTAACTTAAATCTGGATGTGCGTTTTTTTACATACTCTTTTCCTCCCGGTTGTGTTTGATAAAAGTGATATTGTTATTTCTATTATCAGGAGGAAATGACAAACGCCCTGCAAACGATGAGAGTGGACTATGATCAAATTAAAATCAAAACCATTGATGACTCAACTAATCCTTTGCTCTTGAAGAGAAGAAAGAAAAGTAAAAACTCAGCCACACAACTTCCAGGCTCGTGAAATAAAGAGGTGTTCAGTTTCACACAAACATGCATCCGATTTAGTTGAGAAAAAAAGCTTTCAAGGAGAGCTTTAGGGATATTTTGCATTGCCAAGTGGCTCTAATACCTTTATAGTATATTTCTTGCAGTTTTAATTTATTTCTCTTTACCTCAAATTATGTTATTTTTAAACTTATAAAGCACCTATAAGATTGTTTATAAATGTGCTTTAAGGATGTTTTATGCATTGAAAAGTATTCTGTGTGCATTAATGGATATTCATAAATCCTCTCACAGAGGAAACACAAATATCCTGTATTTTTTTATTAGTTTGAGGTTCATGTTTGTGTGAGCTTAATTGGCAGTTTTAAGGGAGTTTTCTGTCTCTTCAAGTTTTTCTGTTCTGTGTATGGAAACCGTTGAGACTGACTTTTTGCCTTGAGGGTGTTGTTGAGATAGTTTCCTAGCATCATTCATTTTTGTCAATTGAATGACCATTACCAGAAGCCACATCTTGTGTTTTTCATGCTGATGTGATGTCACAAGTATTTCTCATTGTGGGTGTGCAGGATCTAAAACGTGTTGACCATATGTTGCAATAGTCAAGCTTGCTATGCTCATGAGACAGAAACTGTGCTGCCAACTGGACAACTGTTGCTTGTTTAGCACTAATTAATTGTCTCCAAAGCAGCCATTTGAATACATAAATAAAAGTGGATATAAAACCTTTAGAGGGCAACAGAATGTGGAAAAGGATTCACATCACTATGATCATGTCTGTCTTTTACTCTGGATTAAATCTTTTAATATTCTCTGTGGTTTTGCGTGTTGTTTGACCAGTTATCTGTTCACTGATGGGGTAAGTCAAATAAATGTCCAGCAGCTCAATTAAAGGATATTTTTGCTGGAATGTAAAAGCAAATAAAATAAAATTACAGAGAAATTTCAGAGAAAAGACTCAGATATTCCCTGAGATTTAGGTGGTTTATTTATGAGGAAAAAACTTGCAAATTTACGGGAACAAAACTTGAATTTTGGCTGAGATTATTAAGTCATAAAACACAGAAATTCTCTGAGATTAAAAACTCATTGCAAGGTTGAATCAACCTCATTGCAACACAGACGCCACCGTTAATATATACAGTATATGAGTACATATTTATGTTAATAAAAGAACACAGAAAGAACATGAAAGAAAACAAGTATATGTATCTTTTAGGACCTCGCTCAGAGTTCCGTCCGTTACGAAGGGCATCGGAAATAATAAAATAAATAGAATGTCTTTCTCTCAAAAGATTAAGACTTTCATCTTGGATAATTGGTTTATAAAATATAAATAATTGGTTTAAAAGCAGTTGTTTTGGAGTTTTCCCACATAAAAGCCCCGCATTTCACAATTAGCACCACTGCATTTTGTGACACAGGTTTTTTCCACAGGTAAATAGTGCATTTGCCCTTTTCTTTTGGGGTAATGACGACTAGTTATTTTTCTATCTAAATGTGCTCAAGAATTTCCATAAATAACTAGAAAGGTGCGCCCAGCAGAGTGCAGATCTCTGCCAGGTGTGTCTGCAACGACCAATAGCTGTATAGTGATTGAATGAATACAACCCATAATCTGCTAACCCTCCTCCATCTAGACACTAATGAGCTGTAAGGCGTCTTAAAACACACTTCAATCAAACTCAAAAAGAAGCTGCGATGTATGCAGGCAATCAGCTCAAAGTCGTCTTATAAGACATTTCATACAATCCTGCCAAAAACTAAATTAAATTCACCAAGCTGTCTGCCCGCATTGCAGCGGCTGGTAAGGTGTGTCCCGGTAGTTCCGTTAGCCGCTAGCTGTTCGACAAAAGTCGCCAACTAACAATCGGTGACATACGCAATCAATGGCCTGTAAAACATTGTAAAAAACACTTCAATCAAACTCAAAAACAAGCAGTGATGTATGCAGGCAATTGGCTCGAAGTCATCGTATAAGCCACGTCATACAAAAAACGAAATCAAACTCAACAAGATAAATAAAACACAACGTCCAAAACAATAAAAGTGAGCCGCAGAGCAGCCGCCGAGAGGTATGCAGCAGTTTGTGTGATTGTAGATGCACTCAGCTGTGTTATCTCGAGAGGCCCCTACTGGCCGGGGGGTAGGTTGAGAGTAGTGAGTGAAGAGTCAGCAGGCAGTCAATGGTAGTAAAAAACAGGCAATAAAAAGTGTTTTGTGTGAGTCACCACTATCGTGAGAGGTCCTTGAGCATGCAGCCATAACTGGCCACCCAAAATATTATGCATGAATATTTATTCCTTTTTTTGCCATGTAGTTTTTTTCTCTTTTATTTTGGAAGGTGGTCCTTGGAAATTCTTCGACCAATCAGAAGTAGGCCTCAAGTTACACAAGGTAGAGAACCGCTGCCATAATTACGTTAAGCCCCAGCATTTTCCTTAAGATGGATACATCTGTGCACATACTTGAGGGATCACCACTCTCTGATCTTTTCATTTTCAAAGAATTCCCCAAGCAGCAAATGCAGAAATATGTTTTTAAGTATCATATCTTTTTTTGGATACAGTCCACCCCATTTATAGTTTTCAGAGAAATCCATTCCTGACAAGAAATAGTTGTGGTTTTACCTTACGCTACAGCTCACAACAGCAAAATTCCTCAGGGATAAACGATTATTGTGTGTTGCTCTGTTTTGTCAAAATGACATGGGCTAACGTTACATGCACGCAGAAAGTGGGGCTTCATGTCAACACAGCAGCCCTCCATGTCATTCTTTAAAAAAAGAGACTCCACGACACTACAAAGTAAAGTGCTGCTACATTTAAAATAATTTTGACAAAACAGAGCAATATAATGTCAACTTACCTCCATGTCCTCCTCACCGTAACTTCCCGTTAGGTGCCAAGAGCAAGTCAAATCCACCAATAGAAACTCCTGGCTCATTCAGCAGCGTATGCCCCGCCCACTACGTCCAAACTCAAAGTTTTTTTTTTGAGTGAAGGTTTTTTTTTTGAGAGCGAAGGTTTTTGTTTTGAGAGCAACGTTTTTTTTTTCTGAGAGCAAAAGTTTTTGATTTGCAGCCAAAAATTCTAGTTTCATAAGCAAAACTAACACTCAGTTTATATATTTTTACTTACAAACGAGAAATTTGCTCTCAAAACATTTTTTTTTGTTTGCGTAATAAAGACACAAATCTACCTTCATAATCATGTAACATCACATGAAACATTTTTTTTATTTGGTTTGACTAAAGGTGGTTTTTGGTGTAGTTGTGCTGTTACTGAAATCCTGCCAAGTCCTTTGTGCAAAACAGTCCCATCTGTGTATCCTATTACGTGATGACAGAAAGTTGTGCTGAATCAGAGAAGGGGGGGAAACATCGTCCCTGAAACCGTACCTCCATTTGTCCTGCTCCAGTGGAGGATATGAATGGCAAGGCCCATATATTCACAACAACCCGCAGGAGGATAATGGGGCTCCCCTCTCTGCAGGCGCCAGCACAAACATGTTAACTTTCTTCACAGTTTGAACACTGTAATTGACAAAAGTAGTGAGTACCAGAAGCAGGCAGGACAAGAGGCAGAAGGACAAATATGTTTAAGGAGGATGATTATGGACAAATAACAGGGTTAGTCGTACTTTGTGCAATGTTCAAATATCCAGTGAATAATGGACAGAAGCATGCTGCAACTTAAGAGTTGTGTTTTAACCAAGCGGGATTGTTTTATATGAGAAGAAACGTTACGCCAATTAAAGCGTCTAGCCAAGGATCGTTAAATTTCCTATACCATAAGTCCCCCCCACCCTCTCCAAAACATCCACGCTGCTGCAATAAACAGCAAGCCAAACTTAAGGTGACTGTCCTAATGATAAGGCATGACATGCTAAGGGAAAACAGGGCCATTAAAAAGCAGATGTCTGCACTGGTTTACAGATGGGATTGATATTGTCATGGCTGGAGGTGATATGTTGTAGTCTAGGTTTTACATGAAAGCGTAAAATGTCACGTAATGAGAGTGGGTGTCTGGGGCCGGGGCTGCGGATATGTAAAGAAGGAGGGGGGGGGGATATTTATTCTATAGCAGCAACAAAGTCCACTCAGTCTGAGGAAGACACAGGCTACATGAGGAAGAGAGAAGGCATCGTGTCTGACCGACCAACCGGTAGGTTTATTGTACCTACTGTACATTTAATTTAAAGTGGAGCAGAGAGAAGTAGATCCATCTTAAATGAGCATAATTCAGTATTAGTTGCCAAACATTTCATATTATCCGTGTATTACAGATTTCATATGAACTTGATGTTTGTTGATGAATGTTTTCTTCCTGGATTTTCCATCAGGGATCATGTGGACAGGGCTGCTCCTAATCACTATGGGAATGGTGGATTTGAGCATCAGCCAGCATTACAGCCAGTTTCAGTGGTTGTCCCATCTGCGTGGGCGGCAGCGTCACGCTGGCTGGCGGGCCGAGGACGCAGACTGCCCCTTGGAGTGCGACTGCCCCTCAAGCTTCCCTACAGCTATGTACTGTAACACCCGCAACCTCCAGCATGTCCCCCATGTCCCCTCGCACATTAAGTACGTCTACCTGCAGCGTAACCAGATCGCAGGCATCCAGGACGGGGTGTTTGACAACGCCACCAACTTGGTCTGGGTCGTGCTGTTTCACAACCAGCTCGACTCAGGCAAGATCGGCAAGAACGTCTTCAGCAAGCTCAAGCACCTGGACCGGCTCCTCTTGGATCACAACGAGCTCACACATGTGCCCTCCAACTTGCCAAAGTCCATCACAGACCTGCGACTCGGTCACAACAAGATCTCAAACGTCCTCTCCGACTCGTTCGAGGGGATGGCCAACCTCGCCACCCTTCAGCTCCGAGGGAATGTCATAGAGGACGCCGGAGATGTGTTCAAGGGACTGAAGTCTCTGACCATGCTGGATATGAGGAAAAATAGGTTGAGGAAAATCCCTGACAACCTTCCTGAGAGGCTGCAGCAGCTCTACCTGGAGTTTAATAACATAGAGAGCGTGCCTGCGGGCTTTCTCACCATTAATCCCAAACTGCAGTTTGTCCGCTTGGCTCATAACAAGCTGACAGATAAAGGACTTCCATCCAATGTTTTCAATATCAGCACGCTGGTTGAGCTTGACCTTTCTTTCAATAAACTAGAGAAGATCCCTGTTGTCAGTAGGAACCTGGAGAACCTTTATTTACATGCCAATAAGATCAAAGGTATGGACACTTCTCTGTTGTTATTACTTGTACTATAAAGTAGCGATCCTAAACCCTATTACAGGATTTAAATGTCTCATTGGAAATAAGACTGATATTCCACTAAGAACTGTAACTTGACTATAAACACACTTCACTCTATTTTTTACAATCAGAAATAAGATAAAATATTCATAATGATCACTTTTTTATGCTGAAACCAGTCTTTAATTGAGTAAAGGTTGACTCGAGTAATAGTTTGACAGTGCTGAGCTAATGGGGAGCGCGAGGTTGGTTGGGACACCTTTGCATCGACACTAAATGACCCTCCATTACTCACACTCCACTTGAACAGTAATGGACATAATTTAATCCCTGAACAGATAAAGGTGTCTGTCAACAATTTAAATTGTGTTTAAAGTGTTTTGAAAAGCAAGGCACAGTTTTGTTTAATTTACAAGGAGAGCATTTCCCCAAAATTCTTTTCCCAGTTTTCTCTGGGCTAAAAAGATTATATAAATTGAATTAAAGTGCATATTTGAATATCTTATATTTACAATGTTACTTGTTCACATATTTCTTTGAGGAAAAATTTCATAAATTACTGAGGTATGGAATTTGGGAAAATACTGTCCCAACCCTCCCAGGGAGAGCAGACACGCCTTGGAGTCTTGGACTCATGTGCTAGCCACCAACAAAAATTCAAACAGCTAATACGAGCATCAATTCATAAGAAAATAAGCTGTATGTAAAATATGCGACATAACTAAAAACGGTAAGGTCGAAGAAAACTAACAAAAAAAGCCCAAAATGTACTTACATAGTGAATAGTCAGAAGATCTCCGCTTTGAGGATGAAAGTGAAAAGGGTGTGGCTGAGTATGAGCAGGAATGACATAGATGCTTTCTAACTTGCTAAAATAACACTGTCCCAACTCTCCCCCTGTCCCAACAAACCCCGCTCTCCCTTTACTGACTGCCAGCTATCTCTTTTTCCTGACCATTTCCGCTCATTTAAAGTCATATATACACAAGAAACTGCTCAAGGCAACTCAGATTTAACTGTTATATTGTGGTTGGTTGGCACAGCAGGACACACACTCTACGAACTGAGACAACACACACACATCTCACAAATCTTTAATGGCACAATGTGGGTAGAAAGTTTGCTTGTGGGTTTGAATTGTTTAGACATCAGTTCACCCACATTGTTTCTAGCTGCGATAAAGCTCAACATTCTAAAAACATATTTTCTGTAATCTCCATTTCTTAGGGCATTTGATTTGTTGCACTGTGCCCAACGATGACGTAACACCGCACATGACTGAATATGCAACAAAGGTAAATTTTCAACCATTAGATGACGATAGAAGACTCTTTGAATTGATGCCTTTCCACTGACATAGAGGTTTTCCAGAAACACTTTCTTAAGTGGAAGCTCACACACATTAAGAACTTTACAGAATATAGAATTATATCTTCAATTCATCAGAAAATACTTAAAGTCCCAGCGGGAAAGTAATACTCTTTTTTTATTTACTTTGGCATGGTTTGATAGAACCCTGTGATGTAAATACTTAGACAACTTGAGCAGCTATTCTCAACCAGTGGGCTATGGCCTCAGAACGCCATCTAGTGGGCCGCGAAGGTATTGCCAAATGGTTAGATTTAACTGCATTTTTTATTAATTTTTAAGTAATTTACAAAGCTATCTAAATGTGCTCAAGAATTCACATGAACAAAACGTGTCAAATTAAACGTCACATAATCAGGTAGAAGCCAGGCGGCAACCTGCATTTTTTCTAATGGCCATCAGGGGGCGACTCCTCTCGTTGTATAGAAGTCTATGAGCAAATGACCCTACTTCTCTCTTGATTTATTACATCAGTAAACATTGTAAACTTGAGTTTATGGTCTCAATTGCTTGTTTCAAATCTTCAACACGTTTCTTTTCCTAATTTATTTGGGAAGGTGGTCCTTATGCTGTGTTCACACCAAAAGCGTTCTGAATTTTTCGCGCGAGTACATTACATACAAAGTCAATGCACAGACGCGAATGGATGCAAATAGCGCAAATTTTCGCCGGGTGACGCGAATGACACGAATAGTGCGGCGCGAATGATGTGAATGACGCGAATGACGCAAAGCGAATAATTCACCTAAAAAATTGAGAAGCTCCGCCCGTCATCACTGACGTTCTGCCGTCGTGGAATCAGAAACTATGGCGGAGAAGTTGATAGTCTGGAAGCGGCAGTCATAATAATATTATGAACCCAGACACGAGGGTGTTTGATGTTCCCACGTTTGTGGGACTTCCACAACGTGTACAAAGCAGAAATAGTGGTTATTTCTTCCATGGTGGATGGCAGAAATTAACTACCAGTCTTAAACCTCCCTGGCATCATCAGTAAGTAATAGTGACAAACATGTTTGGTATTCAGGTGTTAAAATTTGGATGATAACATCAGTACTTTACCATAAAAGCCAGTGAAAGAGCAAAGCGTGAACTGCTGACTGTTTTGGTAAACGTTTTAGCACTTGATGCTAACGTTCGCTAGTATACTACTGTTGACAAATATAAAAAAAACAGTTAAAATCTCTACTACGGTGTATACCGCGTCTCCCCAACCATTTTCTATCCAGACACGTTTAGGTTTCTGTTTGTTTTTTTCTCACTTCAAAGCATTACTACTACAAGTTGTAGCACCACGTCAGTTTACATTTTGTTTACATCTGCTTTTCCATGAGAAGCGGTGCGTTGCTCCCTTTGGCACGATAATCTTAATAATTGGAGATACCGCCTAACCCGCTCCCCCTGTTCCGTTCTTGTATTCAGTTCCAGAACCTAGGTCATAGGCAACATACAACACTCAGAGAAATGAGCTACCTAACGTAATAATATACGAGCAACATTATCCTTCCACTGACCTCTTTTTTGTGTAGTTTTCATCTCACTATCCCCAATCGAACGATGATCAGCCAACGGCAGCAGACTAAGCAACAGGAGGCCCGAAAACTTCTTAGCCGCAGCCCTCCATATTCCAAAAGACTTCCAGAAGAGTGAGTCCAGGAAGCCTCAACATCTCACCGATGCTCACCTCCTTCATCACAAAAAAAACAGGATGAGTCAATTCACGGCCAGGGCATCACCGTCGCCATAGTTCTCCTACTCCATCACCTCCGAGTACTACTCCAGTCTCCTACCATCGACCTGACCACTTCAACATACATGGTCGCAGCATAATCGCGCTCCAGCAAGGTCCGCAGATGGCCGGACTTAATCAAGAAATTCCAATCGGGCCGTAGCACCCACAAAGACGCTAAAAGATAGGATTTCCATTTCTCAGAACAGAAAACAACGCATTAGTTTCAATGCTCTCATATCAGCTCGTATTCACCGCTCTGTCTACACCAGGTCTTTTCCGGATAATGTCATCACGCACACCGAACCCGCGACATCAGCACACCTGTTAAAGGAACAATTCACCCATATCCTTAAGCTCAAAGACAGTAGTGATGGGCCGACCAATTCTTTCACAGATTACGTTCTTTTGAGTCGATACATGTGTCGGGGCGGGGCGTGGTTGGGCTCAGCTGCAGAGGTCCGCTGCCACCGCCCTATGGCACTGGGTACCAGCATCCCGCTGTGGTCGCCCACTGACTTCAGCCCGGCCGATGCTCACCCCGGATCTTCTCCCTTTGAACTGCTGTTTGGCAGGAAACCACGGGAGGTGCTCGACCTGAACAAAGAAAACTGGGAGGAAGGTCCGACCGGTAAAAGTGAAATTGAATACGTCCTGGACCTGCGAGCAAAACTCCACACACTGGGACGGATGTTCCGCGAGAATTTCCACCAGGCCCAGGAACGTCAACAACGGTTGTACAACAGATGGGCCAGACTGAGACAATTCACACCGGGAGAAAAGATGCTTGTATTGCTTCCTTCTTCCAGCCTAAACTCCTCTCCAAGTGCCAAGGGCCCTTTGTGGTCACACGACGAGAGGGGGATGTTGACTATGAGGTAGTGCGTTCTGACAGGGGCGGAGCTACACAGATCTACCTCCTCAACCTCCTAAAAGCATGGAGAGAGGCTGAGAGAGTGGAGCTGGGGCCTGAGGTTCCAAAATCCACCTATCCGACCTCGCTCCTTCGTGAAGCGCATCTCTCCGGGACCCAGAGAACAGACATTGGACTCAAGTTTGACTCAATCTGTCGTTCAATCAGTACCGTTACTGCACTACGTAGCATCATTTCAACACTCTGAGCAAGTTGCCCTAGTCGGGGCACCTGGCAGCGGGATGAACACAGAACTGCAGAACTGCAGCACATAATTGGTCCGTACAACGATGCCGTATCCTTTTGCCGGTTTAGATGGTTTCCATAACGGAAGATGGTTTGCAGTAGATCGGCTCCTTGAGCTCACAAGTGAATGCCAAGTCGTTTTCTCTTCACTCTACGAAATCTACCCAATAGTAGCTGCAGCCATCTGCGACTTGGCATTCACTTGCGAGCTCCAGGAGCCGATCTACTGCAAACCTTCTTCCGTCGTGGAAACCATCTAAACCGGCAGAGGATACGGCATCGAATGCTCCGACAAGTCCATCTCTTTACACCTGACAACCTTGCAATCGTTTACCTAATCAAAGGACGCCGCAACACCGTTCTCGATGCAGCTCATGTCTTGGCCATTCCAACGCCATCGCTTTCTTGTTTCTCAATACAGAAGTTCAGAAGATCAGCCCTCCTGCAGACACCTATCCAACATCGGCTCCTCCATAATAAACGCTCCCGTTAAACTCGTAAATCCGGCCCCAATTTTGTAGATCACAGATGAACAGAACTCCATCGTTGATCTCCCTCAACCTTTTCGTTTAAATGGTCAGCTTTGAAGAGTTTCCACTACTTCTTCGACGCAACCAGTACACCATAACCGATCTCGTCCCATGACCTGTTTTCCTAACCGTGGCCCATTCTGTGATAGCTATAAAAAAACTCAAACTTACCTAGGTGTAACAGGCTTCTTCTCCAGCCATCTTTACTATCTAACCTAATCCATAACATCACTCTCCCAGATCTTCCACGCAAAGAGCCTGCTCTAAAATCCTAGCCGCTATCAGATGCAATTATCCTCGCATTGCTTGAACCTTAGAAGCAACATTCTCGACCGCCTTTTCGCATGCCTCAGATGTTCCGAGTTTGATTAATGCTGTCCCTTTTCTTTGTAGAGCTTGGACAAATAGCTATCTTCACTACATTCGCCTAGATCTTAAAGATCTCAACTCTGGTCAATCTAGTCTCAAGTAAATTGTTTTTTTGGGGGATTCGCCGATTCCCTATCAGAAGTCCCCACAACGCATTTGTGCAAACGAGCTACATGAAGTTCAAGCCTCGCATCTCAATCACGTTTACCTTTAATAAATTTGTTAAAGACTTCTATTTGATGGTATGATCCTTGCTAGTGAATTGGAGATACCTAGCAAGATTTCAGAAGCAGGACAAACGACTCAACCGTGCCACTTCCTGCCTACCATCGTTCAGTTTTTGTGTGTATGCAATGAGGAAAAAATGTAATATGGTATTCCAAGATTGCCACTTTTACTGAAAAAGGTTGAGAACCCCTAGCCTAAATTATGTTAAGCATCAGTATTGTATTTAGTTGTATCCATGCATACATGCTCTCTGATCTTAAAGAATTCCTAAGCAAAAACATACACAAATATGTTTTAAGGTTGCATATTTTTTGATTACAGTCCACATCAGCTGTATAGTGAAATCCATTTTTAACAAGAAACAAAAACGACTGTATTTGTTGGGGGAACTGAAGAAGAAGAAAAAAAATTCCAGTGCCAAGTTCTTGTTAACTACACGATACAGAGGAGCAATAGAAAGCATCCTGACTGGAAAGCTTACAAACTGGCATAAGATGTGCACGACACAGGACAGGAGGGTTTACAGGGGATTAAAACCGCCCAGAACATCAAAGGTACCATCTACTGAGTATCAGGGATATTGGTGAAAAGAGGTGCCCGCGCAGAGCCGAACGGATATTAAAAGAAAATACCCACCCATTCGCTGTCTGTCGCTGTCTGGCAAGAGACACATAACTATCAGCTGCCGTACCACCAGACTTCAGAGCAGCTTTTTTTCCTCAAGCTGTAAGATTCTTAAATCCATGTAATATAGTTTTTTTGTGTGTTTTTCTTATGTCGCAAAAAACGCAGCCCTGTGTTGACAATGAAATTAACTGAAACCTTGAACTTTGAAGTAGAAACAGTCAAAAGTGGGCTTTAAGTTACAAAAAGTTGAGAACCGCTGGAGCATGTAACCTCCCTTCATAGTTCTCTCCTCCTGTGTCTTTCAGAGTTCTCCCTGAGCAGCTTCTGCAGCCCAATCGACATGACAAACTTCTCCAGGCTGAGAATGCTGCGTTTGGAATCCAATGAGATCAGTGCCAAAGACATTCCTGCTGAGGCTGCCTACTGTTTGCGGCACGTTGCCTTTATTGATGTGTAGCGCTGCCTGTTCTGTCTCTCTCTTTCTCTCTCTGATTTCTCTCAACTCATCCAGGATGTTGCTCAATCTGTAACACCGCCTGTTGCTATATTTACCATACATTCTGTCACCGTCCTCTCTATTGAGAACACATTTGAGTTAATGTGTTGTGAAACTGTTATGAGAGCTACTATTGTTATTCAGAATGATTAAACAGTTCCAGTATTACTCAACAGGAAATACCAGAGCTGTATAATCACATATCCAGATGACCAATGGGGAAGGGCTTAATCCTTTCCACAAACTAATTAGATTATCAGTTCTAGTATCCTGACAAATATAATACTACGCATAAATATGATGTAGCCGGTGACAACCAGTTCTGCTTGTGCCCTGTCTGGCAAAATATAACCTGTATAAAACTTCCTGTCATCAATGTGAGAGTCAGTCTTTGCTTCCACCATGTGGCACAAGGTGATAAAACAGCAGGTTGAGCAGCCCTGATCCTCATTACAGTATTAATATTTGGCAAGGTCATAGCATCATATCATATAATCAGTAACCAAACTGTTTGACTGTTACATTTATAGAATCATTTAAAGTTGTGTGATCAAGTGTTTATCAAAGGTGAAAAACATGTATTCCTCCTCAAATGAGCTTCTCAATTATTCAAAGATGTATTGGTATCAAGACTGTAATAACTGTATCTAATAACTGTTGTAAGACTTTTTAGGGTGTATATTTTGTGCCAACTTGTACTGCTATGTTTATCAAAGACAAATGTGAACTTGATAGTGAGCTAATGTCAGGATTCATATTGACATGATTCACTTTGTATACAATGTTGAAAGCTATAAATCATAAATCTTTGTGACAAGTGAATCTTTGTATCTATTATTACATCTGAGAAAAATGAATTATTCAGTTTCCAGAGTTATTTCTTCCTCTAACTTTTGTCAGTTACATATTTTCAGAAGCAACAACATGTTCCGTTTTCTCTAATTTGAAGGTCAAAGAAAGATTGGGTGAGAAAAGAAGGGCAGCAACCGTCTTGACTGACTGGTCGTAGGCAGTTCCCTCATTGTTATTGTTAAAGACAACTTGCCTTTTCATCTTGCACAGCTGCATTTAATCCTCTGCAGAAATGCACCTAATTTCATTATAGAAATATTTTTCTTGTTTTGTGCTGGAGCTGAAGTCTTTGATTGTGAAATGGACCGCTGCCAGCACAACAGTGATTTGCACACTGATAAGCGGTAGCTTGTGAAATTAAATGTTTTATAGTTCACGATTTATTACAGGCTGCAAGCCGTTCTGCAGCGGTTGTTGGGTAGAGCGATGTTGCCGTTTTCTCACTCCTTCACTTCCTACACAGATTTGTTCAAAAACAAAACAGAGGCCAGCACACATGCACACATGGGATTCTTTTGAAAGGATTAACGGATGTGGTCTTCCCCGAGTTGATGCACTTCAGAGGATGGGGAATTGTCCATTTCTACTCAAACTCAGACGTTATGCAATTTATTATTATAATCCCCGCTGTCTCAAATAGCTGCATTGGTGAGATCAATAGCAATGGGGCCGATCTAGTCCACACCCTTTCATGTTTCTAAACTAAATACACGATAGACCGGAATTTTAGAATTCCTATTACTGACCAATTTGCATCAAAAAGGACTCTTGAATTCCTCTTCATTTTAAAGATTTCTCACCAAGCTGTTTGTGCATGATTTATGATTCTAATAAAAAATAATGGTATTATCCTGTTATTTGCAACTACCATGCGGTATGTGAAGCATGCATACAAGTAGGTCTTACAACGTTATTCCCACCAACTCTTGCTGTGATACCCTGGGCAGTTGCAACACATCTTTCAACTGGTATGTATCTATCGGGATAGAATCTCAACCTCTCTGCCAGTAAAAACAGCTCGGTGTGTTTTTATCATTAGCAGAATATTCTCCAGTGTTCATATTCTAAAACAATACTGTTCTGTTATCTTTGGTCATAACTTTTAGAAGTTGGACACATGAAGACTGTGCAAAGGCTGATAATGAGAAGAACTTTCTAAAGCAGCAGGAAAAGACATTTTGAATTTTTTTTTGAATCATCATAAAGTGTGAAGTTAAACAGGATGTGGGCAATTAGGTTGCCCAAATCTTTTAATGAGGTCAGACATGCTCTTTAGATGTGAGCTCATTGTGGGGGTGGAAAGCTGGAGAGATTTAGATTTGATATCGATGGAAGCTTTATTATCAATACAGTGGTTGAATAGAGTCAAACTAATAAATAACTTGTGGAAATGTTTGGCAAACAACATAACAAACAGTTGGTTAAGTGGTAGCAAATGGACACACATGGTTCAACATATATAACTAGTGTAAAAATAAAACTTTTTTTTTAGTGGAAAAGATATCTGCAATACATAACGCACAAACATAATATACATACCATATTATTCAAAATAAGGCCCATCTTTGCTCTCAGTCAAAGCCAAGCTTCTGATTAAAACGGTGAGCATGATACACTACAAAAAAACAACACTGATGGGAAAACTTGTTCATGATGGAAAGAATGTGCAGCTTCTCGAGTGCTCCGTCTGCTGCTGCAGCGATGTGCTCTTTACTGCCCACGGAGAGAGAGAGAAATACTGAAATACAAAGAATATAAAGATGGATGTGCACTGCCGTCATCGAGGCTGACACAGGTGTGAATCATGTTCCAGCTCCAGCTGTTGTAACTCTTTGATATAAGTGAGAAGGGTACTCACATTATTGCAGCTCCATGTCTATATCCTGCCGGTCTCTGCGTTGGTCCAGATGACAAAGGAATGCATTAGAGTGACTTCAATAAACATGGAAAGACTGATCATTTTTAAGTTCATAGTTGTTCTTACCTTGAGTTTGTATATGATCTTGATCTGTGACGGTTGTGAGTTATCTGTTTTGGAAAGAAAATACTTTGAAACACGACAAGTATTCACTGAATCCATTTCTTAAACTTTAAAGAAAAAAATATTTTACAAACAAAAAGCTAGAGTTCTGACATACACTTTATTTTGGCTAAGATTTGTCATAGTTGGAATATTCTGAGAACATAAAATGACAGGGCGGTAGAGGGCAACGCTGCTAAAAGTAGAAACACTTTTATTGGTGATTCATTATTTCTTTATCCACCAAGCAAGGTTGTTACTACTAAAATCAAATATTGTGATTCCAAGCACAGAGTGATTCTCCTCGACTGAGTCAACAAAAACTTTTAAGAGCCACCTTTAAAATTTCCAGCAGCTGAGCGCTTCACGGTCAAAGAATATATTTTGGGTTAAGTGTCACTTTAAAGTCCTTCACAAGCATATGTTACTGTCTCACCCCTGCAGACAAAGAAAATATACATTGATACTCTACTCCTGGAGTACCCCGGGAGCCAACGTTCATCCCGGCTCAGTTTCAAGACCTTTTTGAAGTCTTTTTTCACTTTTTCAGTGTCGCATGTTATAATTTATTATTATTTTTTTTATAAATCTCTTTATTTAATTTTCCATGTCAAAAGCAAATATAGAGGTCACCAAGATTTACTTCCCCTCCATCCCAGAGTCCCCTTCCCAACATCTGGCTCATATCAGCTCATATCAACTTAAACAAGTATAAAAAAAGAAGAAAAGAAAAAGTTAACAGACAAACAACATATGAAGAGCAAATGAAGTCTAGGTTTAATTGAGCTTAACAATTATGATAGAGATAATAGTAACTATAGTAATAATAATGGAAAAAACAAAGCAAACACACAGAATTAAATATAAAAAAGTTGCAAAGGCACTTATATATACACACACAATAATCAGCGTATACAATAAATGTGGGAAAATGCAGTGCAAAGACAAATAATATAGAGAACTAGGAAAAAAAGAAAAAAAAGGTTATTTGCACATTATGATTTTGACTTCTCACTGCTGGGAAACTGCACTAGTGATGGAAATTCCAGGTGGTTTGAGTATTAAAAACAGGCATCCCGTTTGGTCCATAATGCAGTTAATCCGCTTGCTTCCAGTAAAGTCTTGATTTTAGCACTACCATATTGCCCGAAGGTGGGAAGGTGGACAGAGCTTGCATGTGACAGAATGTTTACAGCCAAGTTGTGAACTCTCACAGTTGGGGCTCATCTTGTTTCAACCTATACAAGTGTTTGACCATCTTTGCATTGATAAGTTTAACTAAATGGAGTACTTAACTCGGCATGATTTCTTTTTCACATAGTAAATGTTAACCCACACAGACACGGGGAGAACATGCAACATGCCGTGATAGCGACCAAGGTAGCCCCGCCCTAAAGCATACTCTGCTTTATGGTCTGTTTGACTCTAAATGGACCATAATTTACTAAATGAACATCATGCTGTATTGAAGAAGACTTGAAACTAGAGCTTGAGACTGTAAACTTGTGTTTACAATGTTTACTGAGGGAATAAATCAAGAGAGAAGTAGAGTTATTTTCTCATAGACTTCTATACAATCAGACTTCTTTTTACAACCAGACATTTCAGCATTTGCTTTCCTTTCTAGACCCAGAGGTTGCCCCATGCTTTTTGTACACATACTGGGAAAGCATAATAGACCAGCTGCATACTGTGATCACACAGCTGATTCAGCTGAGAGCCATTATAAAACAACTGTGCATGTAAGACACCAGCTAATAAAGTTAACGTAGCATATGTCCTACTCCAGGCTTCTTGGTGATCAAATAAATACAGCAACTGAGACAAACATGGTGATAGTTGTTTCATACCCAGAAATGCATCTGTCCCAAGTGATGTGTCACTACCAATGCTGTCAACTTCCTCGTGCAGCATTTTAAGCCCTTGCATCCATCTGTTCTCAACACTGAACACACAGGTGATGTTAATTAAAGTCAGAGAGGGTTCAGCCCTTAAAGCTTAGGTTTTAAGGGGCAATTGGCAGGGCAACATATACCCACGCACTGTGGTGAACAGCAGGCAAGAAAGGAAATGAAGTGAGTGGCAAAAGGAGATGGCAATGGCTAGCAGGCAAAAAATAAAGTTCCACAAGTGGAGAGTTAACAACTACATCAAGCCCTTTATTGCAAAAGGCCCCTTTCACAGTAGCCATTTTGACATGACAAAGCAGGGTGAACACAGGTGTAATTGATCAAAGTAATTATGATCCCATTCAGTTTGACACATAAACGCTGTCGTTTCCATTCAACTAAATGGCACTCTATGTTTTCAGGGAAACATGTTTTCTTTTGGGTTACGGTTGCAGTTTGGAATAGTTTGAAACACGTGGTTGACTGCATTCAATTTAAACAAAACAAAAAAACGCTACGAAACTAGGTTCAATCAATGAAACAAAACAAATACGCAACAAATGTACTCAGTTATATAAGCAACAGAAGTGCTTTTTTAACCAATCACCACCCAGACCTCTTTCCTACATGACTTCCATGGACTCATTTAAAGGAGAAATATGTACGAGTTAGTGGGATCTAGTGGTGCGGCTGCAGATTGCAACCAACTGAACACCCCTCCGCTCATCCCTCCCTCTCCAAGCGTGTAAAGAACTACGGTGGGCTTGAGGTTACGAAAAAAAGGCCCTCGCTACAGCTCGTGTTTGGTTTGTCCATTCTGGGCTACTGTAGAAACATGGCGGTGCAACATGGGTGGACTCCGTGAGGAGCACCCACTTCACTCATCTGTATGTAGATATAAACAGCTCATTCTACACTCACGAAAACATTATTAGATTCACGTGATTTACACACGAATGAAAACCTCATTGTGTTCCATTTCTGCCGATAAATCCCCCATAATCCTACACACTGCTCTTCTAAAAAGTATTTGTGTTACGTCAAAAGCAAATGCAAACCATGACAAAACATGTTTCCCTCGAAACGTATACAGAAAGTAATTTTTGGGAGACAGGGCTGGTCACAGCCATTCCAGTGAGCCCTGGCCTGTGAAAAGGGCCTTTTTGTAACTTTATTTTCAGTCTGGCTTTATGCCCTGTGACTTAAGGGAGGATTGGATTATGTTGCATCTTGTCTAGATCTGTAGAAGCTTTTGTGTTCTTAATTTTTGGTGTTCTGTTTGTGTTTTTTTCCCCTTGTTTCATGTTCTTCATTCCAGTTTAGTGTTTCCTGATTTTGTTCTGTGAGTTCGCTCTTTGTGTGTAGGTTGTCTGCCTCCCCCCGCTCTGATTAGTTTCACCTTTCTCATCTCTTGCAGTCGCCTCACCTCCCACTCACCTGTTCCCACTTTCCCATTCGTCATTCCCTATTCATACCTCTTCTTTTCTTTTGTTCTTGGTCGGCTCATCTTTCCTATCACGTGGAGTTTAGCTTCCTTGTGGCCTATACCCGGCCGTATACCTGCCTGCCTTTGGACAAGTTCTCCTATAAATTAAATCATTTACTGCGCACATATGCATGTCTGGTCTGCGTTTGGGTCCATTCCCCCACTGCCTGCAATGTCTGTGCATTCACTGCCAGTCAATGCATCATCCCTCATGCATGTATTATGTCAGTCAGTTTAATAAGCATATGGACAATCAATACAAAGACTGATAGTCAATCCCCTTTCTCTTTCAAGTCCTATTATTTGGCATTATTATTTAATGTTTGATGTTATTGAATTAAAAGCTCAGTCGGATCTCTTCTGCCTGCATATTCCTTGTTTGACCACCGAGTGCTGCTTAGGGTTTTTCGCTGCTTCTGCAGGCTTGCTGAAAACTCAAACGTCTTATCTGAAGTCTGATTTCAGCCAAAATTTAAAACCTGTGTGGTTGAGAAGCTAGCTTCTGACTAGTGAAGACCTATTAATGCATCAACCTGTAAGAGCCTCTCAAAAGGAGCCATGTGTTTGCTGTAAACTCATCACTTGTGCGGACCTGTGATGCGATTTAATGCAAAAAAGTGACTGATCAAAGCTTCCCTACAGTTTTGGTGTCATGTGACTTAAAATCCACCATGAGCCACTCTGACTATCATCTACCAACTGGTGCCTTTCTATGTGCAGTCTGCAGTTACATCCCACACTACAACACATGCGACTGTGGCTTAGTGGTGAGCAGGGTTGTCCTTCAATTAGAAGATCGCAGTTCGATCCCCAACTCCGCTAGCCCATGTCTTTGTGGCCTTTGGCAAGACACTTAACCTCAAATGGCTCCCGTAGCTGTGTGAATGGTAGCTACTCCTGATGGGCAGGTGGCACCTTAGCCACTCCCATCAGTGTATGAATGGGTGAATTATGTCATGTAGTGTTAAAGAGCTTTGAGTGATCGGAAGACTAGAAAAGCGCTATACAAGTACAGAACCATTTACATGCATGTTAGCCATTAGCAATATCAAAATAGCTGTAGCTGCTCATTGCTTTCTAAATATATATCTGGTCCAGAAGTAGATGTCACCACAAGGATCAATAAAATGTAGCTTATTTAACTTTCCAAAGTAAACCAAGAAAGAGAGACACAATATCGTCTTACAACTAAGAAATCTTTTCCAAGCCAGAAATCTTGACGTTATCTTGGACTCCGATTCAAACTTCAAACGTCACATCAAATCAATCACTTGGTCTATTTGCTACCATCTAAAAAAGTCTTGCACGAATAAAAGGAGTAATGTGCAAGCAAGGCCTAGAATAGCTTATCCACGCCTTTTATGTCCAATAGATTGGATTATTGCAATGGTCTGTTCACATCAATAAAAGCTCTCAGCAACTCGCACTTATTCCGAACGCCGCTGCCAGGGTTCCGAGGAAAACTAGAAAATACCACTACATTACACCAGTTATAAAATCCTTTCACTGGCTACCAGCCACTCAGAGAATTTACTTCAAAATCTTGCAGTTTGTTTATAAATAACTGTGTCTCTGGGCCCAAATACATCTATGATCATGCTTGTGCCTGTGAGCCACCTAGAACTATTACGACATTTAAGCCTATAGCCTTCTGGTCGTTACAAGAGTTGGACCAAACCACGGTGTGAGAGAGAGAGAGAGAGTGGTCATTGCAGACACACCTGGTGTAGATCCCTTTTACAGTAAAAATGTTGTTCTAATATAATTAATTGTGCATCTGAATATGGGAGTATTTGCTGTGTTCTTGTGTCTTTTCATGTTCACTGCATTAGTTTACTTTCAAATTTTTGTATCACTTGTCTGTACTTTTGCACTTTTAAAATTGTAAGTCTTTTGCCTTTCCTGTATTTTTATTACCCTGTGAAGCACATTAAATTGCTCTGGTGTATTAAATGTGCTATAGAAATAAAGTTGCCTTGCCTTGCCCGGATTTATTATTATTGAAACAAATGGTGCCAAAAAGCCCCGAATAGGAAAAAAAGCATAAATGCATTCATTTCTACATGCCAACTGTTTTTGCACATGCCGCTGCAGAATAGCACCCCTGCTCTCACCAGTAGGTCCAGCCTCCACCTTCTTTTGCCATGCTTAGTATTTACTAACCAGGGAGGGCTGCTTCGGGAATGACTAAACCATTCCCAGATTTCCAGATAGTACGACTGCTTTAGGGCTTGTTAGCTTGTGAGAAGCTGTGTGTTAAAGAAACATACCACAGAGTGTAACAAATGCCAGTTATTAATTCAAGAAACCTCTGTTTTCACCAGTACTAAACTGCATCTGTTACTGTTTCAAGGCTTTTAATTTATTGGGTTCTTCAGCTCTTTTCATTCATTTTGTGAAATGGAGTTGTTTGAATATTGAATTATGTTTTTATTACCTAGGCTCCATAAATAAGGACAAATATGTATTGAAAATCACTGCTCTAACTAAATAACTTAATAATAACCAAAGGCACCATATAAACCTGAATAGGATTAAGAGTATAAGTGCACACATTTGCAGACAGGAGTAAACTGCAGTTGATGCTATTTCAAGGGTTTTACTTTATTGAGTTCTTAAAGTAGTAGTCTTTTTTTCTTTTCTTTGTCCTTACTAACAATTATCCGAATAGGAATGCACATAAAGAGTAAATAATAATATGGAATTAACTTATGTATAAAAACAAAAAAACAAAACAAAACAACAAACAAACAAATGTTAATCAAAGGCCTCAGCTTATTATACCTACACTTTGGCATATTTCCATATGCAACTCATTCACTATTAAGTTTACAATTTCAAAGATCTCTATTTCATTCTCTTTGGCGGCCCCCATCAGGTTTCCGCCTCTAGTAATGAAACTGCTTTGGAGAAGATTCAAAATTATATTTGCCTGAAAAAGGATTCAGGTAGTCTAACAGTCCTGCTGTTATTGTATTTTACTGCAACACTACATTACACTATTGATCATAAAATACTCCTATTCAGCAGTTACAAGCTTCCTCTTGGTTAAAGTCTCTAGGGCCATTTCTATGCAGATGACACCCAGATCTATCGAACAAAAAAATCTAGTTAGTTATTTCCATAAAACTAAAAACTAACGCAAATCAAGAACCTGGGTGTAATCATGGATGAAGATTAAAATATTAGTGGCCACATTAAAGCTATAACAAAGTCATCATTCTGGCATCTTAAAAACGTAGCTAAAATTAGAAACTTTGTAAGAGTTAGAAAAGATCATTCTGATATTTATTTCTTGTAGGGTGGAGTACTGAAATGCACTCCCTACTGGCCTCCCAATAAGACCATCCAGACACATAATCAATCGCTACTGCTAGAACACTGACAAACACCAAGAAGAGAGAACACTTTTCTCCAATTATTAGATCCCACTAGCTTCCAGTTAAAAATAGAATTGATTTTAAGACCCTACTTACTGTCTCTAAGTCACTCAATGGTCTGGGCACAAAATATATTGCAGATTTATACCATAGTCTGGGTGAATACTCGATTCTGATTGGCTGCAGGTTGTCCATTAATTCCTGATAATGGACACCTACTAAGTGGTTGCAGTAAAACTGACTGTTCACTATTCTAAATTAACGTACTGGCTACATTATATAATAAAAAAATACATTTGAATATCTTTTTTTAACAACAATGAGTGTAATTTGTCAGAGCCTCATCCTCTAAACACCACAGAGTGGCAATTATAACACACCAGCTGCTAGAAGTCAACTTACTGAACATAAGCAATCGTCTCACATTCCAATCGCTATTCAACTCGCTACTTCAGGCTGCGGCCGACAGTACACATGGTCTTCTTATGAAAATATTAAGATTGATTTGGTCATGACAGGGCTTGATACATAGCTTGCCTTGTTGTCAATCAGACTGTCAAATTATAATTACTGTTTGTCAACGTTATCAGTATGCAATTTATTGACTTTCAATCTTGCTTGCATAAAGTTTGCGTTAGATTTTTTGTAAATATTGGTAAGTATTTGGGCACAATGACTTGACTGGATAGCTAAGTTGTCCTGTTGTTAAACATATTATCAAATTATATTTAAAGTGTGTCAACCGTACAGAATGTTATTGACTTCAAATGTACCGCGATAAGTGGTAATTGCAGGTATGTTTTTGGATCTCACTTCCCAGAAATCCAATATTGCTGCCTCTAATTCTTTCCTGGGAAAGTTGCCACAGACACCCAGTTCGTAACACTGCAAATGCAAGGGCTTTCATGAGTGGACACTTGTTTCGATTATGTTAGCCAGTTGAAAACCACCGCTCTGATTTGTTATTATTTTAAATAATAGCTGATGGTGCCTAAATAACCCTAAATTGGACAATGAGCATAAATGCAGTCTTTTGTGCATGTGCTGCTGCAAAATAGCCCTTCTACTTTCCTCAGTTAAGTCCAGTCTGTATTTCAATGAGTTCAGTATTTACCAGCGAGGGAAGGCTGATACTTCTGCAAGAGGGAGTGTCACAGAGGGCACAGGCAGGCTGCCAAGGCCTGCTCGAGTGCAACATGACTGGAATGCATGGTTCAACTTAATTAAAGCACATGTGATATAGAAATCAACAAAACAGAAGTGCTTGTACCTTTTGCGTGATGAGACAGTAGAGAGTGAGTATCAGTAGCAGTCCTCCACAGATGGAGACCAGGATTAAGGCGAGGATGTACAGGTTTCTGACTGGTCTTCTCTGCGAGGCCTTTGCAGAGCTCCTACCATAACTGTCTGTAGAAAAAGACACTAATGCTGAGATCTCAGAGGCTCCACACATCTGCATCACTAATTTTGCAGAAGAGATTCCCACCTGTAAAATGTTGCATTGGTGACTCTGTAAATAGCTCTGTGGTAGAGCCAAACATGTCTGTGTATTCGTGCTGGCATCTCCAGTCGACCGGCGCGTCGCTCGTCGTCACCAGCTCCCAGTAAACAGACAGCACCTCCGAAGCCCTCTGCAGTGCCTCTGAAGTGGACCCTCTGTAGAGTATCTCAAAACTCTCTGGCTTGTCCTGCGGCAGATTCCCAGAAACATACTTTACATTTTTTCCCAAGTATTGCAGATTTATCTCCTCGCGCTGGGCAAATTTCTCACTTCACATATTTGTTCTTCATGTTTTTCATTATTGAAAATGTAATCCTCCAGTCTGGGGCAACAGGCTACACCCAGAAACACGCACTCACCTCAACCTCTTCATTTATCTGAGGGACGCATTTCTGAGAGTAGATGTTGAGGATGAGCGCTCTCAGGGACTGAACGTAGCCGTCGTTGACTGAACCCCGGCTGTATTTGAAGTGGGTGGTGAGGAGCTCCAGGATCCAGGGTAAAGCAGCTTTTACAAAGCAGCACTTGCTCTGTGTGAAAACAGAACACGAGGTAATAAACTTGAAAGCACAATAGAATTAATGGAAAGTTGGAAAGTGAATCAAAGCGGGTTTTTTTGGAAGAAAACAGTCCCATAACACAAAAGTTACCTTACCAAACTTCTCCGTTCTATGAATGTATAGGTTATCGTGCACCCGCTCCTCAACTGGTTATCCATCTGCAGAAACAACAACGCAGAGAGTTTCAGCCCAGGTCGCGCCGCATCGCCACATTGTTTCTAATGTTAATTCAACACATGTGTTTCTAATGTTTTAACACCTACCAGATGCCTGACTGTCAGCAGGTGCTCCCTAGTGATGGAGTGTCTGCATGGACCGGGGACCTCAGCCATAGTCAGGGGGAAGCTCAGGAACATAAGTACACACAGACACTTTACCTGCAACTAACACAACCATACGTTATACCTTCGTGGCTTCCACTCATTATCTTTACGTCTGATACATGTGTGGTTTTTTTACTCGACTGGAAAGTCCAATCCTTAAAAAATACTTTTACTTGACAAACATTGCTTGAGTAGATTTTGCATGCTAAAACAAAAAAGAATGAGGAATGCTCTCAACCACCGACTCAACCATGGGCCAACGATGCATCCTGAACTTAACCATTTCAATATGAATGCTCTCCACATTGGAGACTCTCTCCCTCTGATTCACTTTTCTCTCCCTAATTGTGATCATCTTGTCTTCGTAAAAAGCCCTTTTTATAAATTATTTTACAAGGAAAGCCGAGTTCAATGCAAACCTAAATGGAATGTCCTCCTGATTGTGCCAGAACAGTTAAACAGTATGCATAAGAGCAGTTTCTCCCATTCCATCCAATGTACACAAGAAAATCAGCACTGTTTCAGTTACAACATCAATTTATTTCCAGCCCTGGCCAATATTTGTGTGCTACAATTCTGCTTCTTGACTTGAGTTAAAGTATCAGGTTTCGAGTTTCTGCAATATCTTTGCTGCAACACTACCAGTGACTTGTTTAAGTGACCTCAGAGGAACCGAGCCTCTGTTCGCTCAAAACAGGTCAAACAGTGCCCTCTACCATGGAGGGAAAGCTTTGGAAACTCTTCCTGTTGCTGATGATGCCTGCTACCAAGCACCTTCTGGCAGCTCTCACACTAAAATGGGATCCAGATGGATTTAATCCTTCTACTGAAGATTGAAACATGGTGACAAGCACATGTTCCTCAAACTGCAGGCAAAATGTCTGCACTGGAAAGTATTCTTTTTTTTAAATCCCCACATTGACTCACTTGACGAGTGAGTTCGGTGCAGCTTCTGCAACAAACACTCCAGATAGACGCCAGTGAAACAAACAAAAAGCAATAAAACACGATTTATTTGTTGCCCGATTAACATCTGAGATGTTTAGAGACACAAAAGACAATTCTTTGAAAGCCGCCATTGACAAGAAGTATTCCTTTCATATTTGATTTGTCTGTTCCTAATATAATGCTGAGCTGCACACTTTAACGCTTGTTAAGGTTTTTGATTTATGAAACATAACATTTACGCAGTTTCTGCAACGATTCTGTGTCGTCATGATTATGTATTGTAGTATGCCATAAATCTGAATGCAAATCGACTGCCGAGACCCAAAAAACGTATTCCATCCTGGTTTTAACTATCAAAGCAGATTAAAAACAATAATCTGGTAAAAGTGGCATTTAAAACATGTAAGATAAAAAAAAAGTGATTCCCAAAGTAAAACTAGATGCTATGTGTGAGCTGAAAGACTATCAAGCCAGCCTCTGACTGTTATTGGGAATCCCCATCATTGATGATAATCAAATTAATGTAATCTAATGAAAATATTAATATGATTGTATGTGGTAAATGCAAGAGCACATGATGCAAATGTCACTTGTCACATGATTTGCTCTCTCGAAGCTGCGCATAATATTTGTATGAAGGTCAGAAAAAAATCAAGCAAAGAAACAAACAAAAAAACTTCCGACACTGACTTAAAAAAGCATGCACCATTCTTTTCCCTGCATGTATTGTTTGAACTGCAGTGATTAGAGAAAGGTTCTCACCTACCTTAGCTTTGCTCTGAATCAGGGGTGACACAAGGACGGTCATCTGGTACGTGTTTGACAATGGAAAACACCAGACTCCTCTGTCACACACATTGAAGCAAAGATATCCTTTTCATATAGTCAGTTCCACTCCACAGAAAGAAATTTCGGCGTTAAGTAAATTTGACACTTTGTCATGTGGTGCTGTTCTTAAAGGCATTGCCTGATGTGCTCCTCCTGCACAGAGTGAGTTCAAACCGAGATGCAGCTGACAGAGAGCCCTTTTTAAAGACCTCCCACCTCTCCTCTGTTTGACAAAATACACGGCCCTGGTTCAGGATATGTTTCTGGGTTGCAGATTGACTGGATTGTGTTTATTTATTTATTTTTGTTTTTTTATGTTCAACACGTCCTCTTAGGGAATTCTTAAAACGAAAGATTAGACAAATAAAGCTTGAGAGAGCTTGACATGGGTGCTGATCACATCTGTTCTGGTTTTAGAAACTCTATCGCTTGGAGGTAATTTACATTTAAAACACTGGACCACATGTGATCCCTCAGAATAACAATTTTGATAAAGGGCTATTTAGTGCTGAATTTAACTGACAGCTGTAGTTACAAGTTACTTTGCAAATTAACCTTGCACGATCCATTTTTAAATACTTACGTCTTTGGTAGGAAATAATACGCTTGGTAGTGCTGCAGACAGCAAAGGGAGGTCAAAAAGTATTGAAAGACGGAAAAACACATGGTGGTTTTGATCTTCTTCCACTTTTAAATTAGCCTATGCTCGAGAAGTCTGTTCCGTGGAGTGTTCGGGATCATGTGTATGTGATCAGGTTTTAAATGTAGGGCCCTCTGTGCCTCCATTGCTTCAGTTTAATGGATAGTTTGACCTTTTTGGAGTTAGATGAGAAGATCGATAGAATTTTTCTCATGTCGAGAATGTTACATTTTCCCGCAAAACTCTTGGCAAGAAGTTAAAGTGTAAAAAAGAACAAATGTATGAATTCTATATGTGATGTGTATTGTATGACGAGTTAGCCTACTCTTTATTTGAGACAGATGAGGGGAAAGAAAGCCACCACTTTGTCTTTAAAAAATTCTAAACGTTATATACAGGATGATTAACAATATTCCCTGAAAGGATGATAGTTATATAAACACTAGCAACTGTTATACAACGTGTAACTATGACAAGATGTTAAACAGCCGATAGATTGATAGATTGGGATCTTTTCAAGGAAGATACGACAATTGTTCCAGAAAGAAGGGCCATTGCAACCTTTTCAATGTAAAGATTTTAGCTATTTATCCAACAAATATTTGGCAGGAATAATACATAAATATATATAGTATCTTGGGAAACACGGAGGCCGTTCTGGTTTGTTTCCAACCCGAATAGCTCTGTTGATATCTGTGAGATATGTGTTTGCAGTGTTTTGAATGCACTGTTGATTAAATGCCAGTACATAGATATCCACCCTCACCCTGCTGCCTACTGTCAACAGATACAATCAGAAGCAAACAATTCATGGATGTGAGAGCAAGGAGGGGCTCTCACCGGCGCATCACTGTGGCATCGAGAGGACTTTCCCGACCATTTCAGAGAAAATTAGACAAAACCATCTGACAAGGGCATGTGATGAATACGTGTGGTTTTATTGTTTCGTTATCTTTGTGTTTCTCCGGTCTGCTAAGTAAGCAGAACTAACTGTCTTTGTCGAGTCAGTTATAAAATCCCCCTTAAGGGACAAGTTTACTCTGATACTAAAAACAGGGTTTTGACTGTAAACCAGCATTTTAATAGGGGACAAAAATGAATGATTGTAGCTTTTTTACACCAATATATATATATATATATATATATACTGTATATATTTTTTTCACAGAAAAAGACAATTTAATGTCAAGGAACACAAGCTGCACAAACTAGAAAAGGGATGATTTTGTTAAACTGTGACAATATATCTGGCACTCACTCTGCCGTTGGTTACTAAAGATCCCACCGCACAGAGGCGACTTCAGTGGGAGAAAAGCGAGGTTTCACATCGAGCTGTGCAGCACACATGCCGGCCACACATGAGACGAACGTGTTTCGAATTGTTTTACCGTTTTTTGCTAAATATAGTAATCCTTATGTGCAACAATTTTCTATAAACAATGACAAATATTTCCGTGACGGCTCTGGCGTGGCTGATTTAATCTGCTGCAGGAATCTGTTTTCAACTTGACTTTCACATGGTAGCAAAAGGCATTCAGGAAAAAATAATGCAGTAATTAATGAAGTCAGACTCGAGTCAAATTTGAACCCCAGTAAACAAGTTTATTCTTGTTACGTCAGTACAACAAGGCTATGGATTTCCACTGTTGCTGTATGATAATTATCAGCGGTCACACACACATTTGATGGAAAATGCTCATAAATAATAACAAACAAAAAAGGTTTGAAGGTGTTCAGTGCAACTGGTGCAAAATATCGGAAAGCAGGATTTGCAAGAAAATGGGAGGATGATAATCTTTAATCTTTAACTCTTCTTTAAAAATCTTTACAAAACAGATGTGTTTTGGTCACGAGTTATCATGAAAAGGAGGACTGGGCAAAGAGGAGATGCAGCATAGAGAGTAAAAAGAAAACTGAGCAACATGACGGATGTGACTTCTCGTCAGACTGCTGTGGCAAACCCTATCCGATTATTGCGGCGGTCAAACTCTGTGTAGTAGCGGGCGATGAAGTTGGCTCCCAAGATCCAGATGGGACCTGTAGGGGGCGGCACATCCAAGGCCCTGAAGGTGACGATGCAGACGTCTCCTTCGATCTGTGATTGCTGGAGCCACAGAGGAAAAGCTGGTTTTATCATGAGCCACTCAAACAGCCACATAACCGAAAACAACAGTGTGGTAGCCTGTTAAAACATATTTTACAAGTTTATCTGTTTTTTTGTTTTTTTTTATTTAAAAACAAGGTATCTGCAGCTGTGAGCTAAATGTAAGGATATATTTCCACTTGAAACAAAGTGGAGTAGAAGGATACAGCAACATCAACGAGTTCCTAAAACTGTGTTTAGGTACAGCGCTTGAGTAATTGTACCGCCACTGCATGTTTTTACAAATAATATTCAGTATGCATTACCCTGCTTACCCATAATATGTAATCCTCATGAGAGAGTGAGTATTCCTGGCCACCCATGTGGAAAGTGACGCTTGGCAACGTCTTGACAGAGTCACAGTTGACTTTGTACTGATGAACAACACAGATCAAAAGGTAATGACGGATCAGTCATTTTTTTTTTCACTCTTTTTTTTTACAGACAAACGTTTTTGTGGGAAAAAATGTTGCGTGTGTAAAAAATTACTCCGCTTTCATCCAGCTGTGCTCCGATGGTTTTCATCAGCGCCGACACAGAGGAGGCCGGGCCTGTGATGTAGGAGGAGCCGGTGTCGATCACAGCTGTGCAGCCCTCCGCACAAACATTCATCTCCATCCCCACAGAAACACTGAAAACATAAAGGAGGAGGTAGAACACAAGACATATTGTTTCTGAATCGACACACACACGCGCGCACACACACACACACACACACACACACACACACACACACACACACAAGCACATACACACCCGCTTTATAATATATGAAGCGAATATCTTACCCTTTCATGGTAACTTCCCATTTGCCCGTCTCTCTGGTGTCCAAATAATTGAAGTTTCCAGTGTAGTAGTTTGGGTCAGTGCCACCGAGCACCAGCTCTCCACCAGGGGAGTGTTTTGGATCCCTGAAAACAATAAATAAATCACCCTTTGAGTCAGTTTCTCCCCCCCCCACACCCCCCCTAATTGTCACTGTTTTCCATTTATGGTTGCACTCTCCCTTCAGATGCAGTTTAGTCCTATGACCTCTCATTCTTCAGAAATGCCCAGGGAACCATCATCATCATTTTTCTTCAACTGGTTTCCTCTTCACATATCTGAACATGATAGATGAAGAGGTACTTTCTCAAAAAACTTTCTTGTCTCACTCATGTCTCCAAAAAAGCTTATAGGCGGTAATAATAATAGTATATACTAGTAGTATATCAATGATGATTAATTCTGCAAGTAGGAAAAAAAAACATTTACTTCACTGCATCATCTGTATTTTCAGCCAGTCGCTAATTATGTTTTGTTCCAATAATCTTATGAATTGCAACATCATCTTCTCCTCTGCAGAGCTGGTTCCAGACAAAACCTCAGGTAGAGGAGGTCGGCGGACTCAACCCACCTACTGTAGTAGACGGAGAACACCTCTTCCTTGAGGATATGTTGAGACATGATGCGGTCAAACACGGGAGTGATACCGTCGATGGCCACGTTGGGATAACCCATCCCCAAGACGCCGTCAAATTTGGCGAAGATGAAAGGCATGGCCGACAGAGAGGAGGCTTCAGCAAACACCTGCACCACAGGGATGCCACCGACCTGCATAAACAAGCTGAGGATCAAAGGTTGGAAGTGTAACCTGTGAGAGGAAATTAAAGCAACAATTTATGTAAAGAAGAGACTCCTTTCATCTTTTTTACTGGGTGTTATTTATGAACTCACCACGACCACATCCTCGCTCAGAAATCCCCTGACATTTCCAGAGGCGTACTGGATGGAAAACCCAGTACCATTCTCAATGTAAGTCCGAGACTTGGAGGCATCGTACCTGTTGTGAGTAACTAAAAGTTCAAAATGCATTTGAGTCGTGAAAGAAACGTGTATCTGGGAACAATATTTCCTCCAACATATCATTTATTTGGAAAAAACAACCATGTATTTAATTTGTTTAAACATGCAACAGCAGAATTTAGTTTCTTGTCCACTTGGGGGCAGTGTAAACAAGTTGATATGGCAAACTTGTGAGCAATAGTTTGCTTATTTACCAGGAGATACGAGGCAACATTATCATTCATGTGGAGTCATGGTTCACATGGCGAATGAGAGCCCAATTTCTATTCTCATTTTTGGTCTCCACCAACTCCTGAGGGAAATATCTGACTCTTTTTCTGTTAGCTGTTCCACTTTTTTCACGTTTTGTTGAAAACAGCTGCTGGTTAAAGCAAAACATTTACTATGAGAGCGCTGGCCGTGAACCAATACAGTAAAGTTGCTATAGACTCACTGAAACAGGAAACTCGCTATACGCTCCATAAATGTCAAGGGGAGGTAGACATTACTTCACTTTAACTTTTCATAGACAACAGTTGCTTGCTGTAATATTAATGCTCTTAATATTTAACACCTTTCAGTAAATGGGGATCTTTGTGGACACTTACAACAGGCAGTGGAGAAAGGTGAGCAGCTTTGAGAAGGCACCCACAGGTTTGATGAGCCAGTGTCAAACACCACGTTGAACATCTGTGCCGGAGAGCCGATGCTGATTTCCCCAAAGTACTGAGTCTGTAAGGGATAAACAGTAGAAACATACATTTCTGATGAAACTATTTATGGCTTTCCTAAACCGGATTATTCCTCTGCCGCTTTGATGCTGATATCATTATTTATTTGAAAACTTTTTTCCCCTGTTCTGTTGGACACATTTAATTTGAGGTCACGAAGTACGAGACTGAATAAGTATGACTCATGCACAAAGAATATTCCAATCCAAAGTCATTTTGACCTGCAGTTTTACTCTTGGAGACGTGCTGAAGCCTCTTGGATTAACGACTGCTTTGACCTTCAAGACTAAAGTCTGTTTTTTTCTTCAACATTAAAACAGCAAACTCAGTTACCTTTGTCTCAGTACATTTGGATTTCCTATGAAATGTATGACCTTCGTAAACACACACACACACACACACACACACACACACACACACACACACACACACACACACACACACACACACACACAACATGTTTGAGAAATCTTCCTTTAAATATATAATACGCAAAATTGTCTCACGTCCAAGTAGTTGGTCAGAGGAGTGGGAACAGTCCCATTGTTGTTGTTGTTGTTGTTGTTGTTGTTGTTGTTGGTGTCGTCTGTGCTCTTCTGGGCCAACTCAGTCAAGACCTGCTCTGCAGGAACACCCATCTCGGTCAGTGTCTCTCTGATAGAGGGCATCTTCTTCAGGGAGATTCTGGAAACAGATCAGACAAACAGAATAATTCAACTCCAGGTGACACAAACTAAACAACCTGCGTTTGTAATGACTGTAGAAATTCTCTGGAGCTATTTTTATCATGCTATATTTCAGCCTTCATACGCCTGGTCATGATCCCAGTATAATAATGAGCCTTTAATAAAGCACAGACTGCTTCGTTCTCAAACGCCTTGCCAGAAGAAATGAACAAAAACACATGTTAAGCCAATACTGAAAACGTTAGCTTTAATAATGAACAAATAAAATTCATTTGTTTTCGTGTCCTTATTTATTTTTTGTTGGTTGCCGTCATATCTTTTTCCTAGTTAGAAATTCCTCACCGCTGTACTGTACGAAAGAATAAAGTTCTCACCTTCTCAATGCATGGCTGGAGGTCACGGTGGATGACAGAGCAACCAAACACATCCAGTAAGTCATCAGCAGTGCCATGTTGAATTCACCGACAATAGGCAGAAAATACAAGCCAGCGATGAAGGCTGTATGTGCAAAGGTGACTTTGCTGGTTATGCGAATATTCCACGTTTCTTAAATCGCAGTTTTTGAAATCTGCCGCTCTCTCTTGCCGCTGTCTGGACCCTCGACCCTCTTTATACCATGTGCTCTTCTTTGTGCTCCCACCCGTGGGCCACTGGCTGGCTGGGAGCTCTGCTGGTGGTGACCACTTGAGAACAAGCTGCCCTCCTCCCAACCCCCTCCACCCTTCTGACTTGGTCACACAACCCCTGCTGTGATAAACAGGTCCCAGTGACAGGTCTGAACTTTGACCTCTCACTAAAAAAAACACTGAAGACAGAAAGCAGGGGTGCAGAGCTCCTGAGATTGCTGACTTCGGTGGGATGGACACCTTGTCTGCAGGGCTGTGAGAAGCTTTTAGAGGGATTGAAAGATGCTCTGAGCCGTTGGGGAAGATTAGTTTGATGTTGCGTCCCTAAACTTAAGTCACTTTAAATCTCTGTGCGCCACGAACATGTACTTTGAGACGTTGTGACCCGTCCTCTTTCACTGGACGTCGAAATGGCCAATTTCGTGAGAATGTTTGAGTTAAAATGTGGATTGCAGTTTGTGCTGCAGTTGATAACATTTATCTTGTCTTGTCTCATTTTCCCACAGCTGTCAATGCCTTATCTGTGAGGCAGATAGAGTTTTACACCTCTCTGTTGACCCTCTGCTGCCAGACTTCTCTTCTCATGCAAAGTCCACTGCATCCTTTGTGTACCACTTCAGTATCGATTCTCACATAAACAGGCTATGGGGGAAAAGACAAATCTGTCGGTTCAGTTCAAGGTCAGGTCAAGGGTAGGTATCTTCGTTGGAGACGGGGAGCCCCTGTTGAGCCCCTATTGAGCCCGCTGTATGACGTACTGTTCATCTTGACACTTCATCATTCAAGTGCTGCTTCTCACTTTTAAACACTGGGAGGATTCCCACAGTATCTGACCTGTCAGGTTGGGGTCGTGTTTTTGTACTGTAGCGACCACCCAATCGACCAGGAGATATGTGGGGGTCCACGACATGCACAAGCCTAGACAGCAATAGTAGAGGTCAGAGGTCAGCCACAACTCCTTGTGGGCAGAGCTTCCAGAAAATTATGATGTTTATAGAGGCAGCAATGACTTCCAACAACATTTACACTGTATGGAAGCAAGATTTCCTAATATTTTGAGCTTGTTATGATTCACGAGTAGTAGCTAAAGTGAAGTTATGAAAAACATTAAATCAGACTCTGTTCTGACCTGTTTTTATAAAATCGAATTTCTTTTATAATCAATTTATAAGAACAATGCATCAAAAGACAATGTGAAAAGGGTCGCTCGCAGTGATGATCATACAGAGAATTATCACCTGAATGTGCAGCTCCCCTCTGCTTTACGGAGCTTTAGAGCTCATTGTTTAGCTGCCTGTTAGCAACTTTACTGTCTTGGTTCACTCTCACCGCTCTCATTGCCTCTTTTTCTGTTTTTACAGGCAGCTGCTTTCAGCGAGTAAAGGTCTAAAAACCCACTCTGCGCTACCTGCTCAGCACCACATGGCAGACAGACAACAATAGCTACATGTGTGCATCCGCGAGTAAGTGTGCACCTCTGTGTCTGTCTCGCATTTTGCTGCAGTAAACTGCTTAATATTTTGGGTGTCCAAACATGGCTGAACGTTAAAAGACTTCTCGTGGTTGCCAAGACTCACACCTTTTCAAAACACCTTTTAACTGTTTCCTACTGTCAATAAAACAGTTTTGACTGCCTGCTAACTGAGTACATCGCCGCTACACTGCTACACGGGCAGACAGCTTGGTGCGTTTAATTTTGTTTCTGGCGAGATTGTATGAAATATTTTATATAACGAATACAAGGCTGCATACATGGCTGCGTGTTTTTGAGTTTGAATGAAGTGTGTTTTACGATGCCTTACAGCCACTCTATTACTTGCTGACACACCTGGCAGAGATCTGCACTCTAGTTGGGTCACCTTCTAGCTAATTTAGATGCCTGTTGGGGGTTAATGGAAAGAGCTGTAAACACAATATTTCTATCCCCTTATAAAGTCGCTGTGGCAAACGTGTGAGCAAACTAATGCGTTTTTAAGCATCCAACAGACAGCTAACAACATTAGCATTCATTTGGAGTTGTGTTTCTTGTTTTCACCTACCCCCTGAGAGAAACATCTGATTGTCTTATAGCTGCTAAGTGCTCCACTATGTTCACCAGCTTGTCGCTGACTTTTTCTTTGTGCTGTTTGCTGCTGGGCAGGTAAATGAAGTGTACAGTGTTTTTTAATCAGAGCTTTTTCATTAAAACTGCAACCGAGACTCATGAGAGCAGTGATAGTGAATAAAAGGTGAAATGATGAGCTGCAAGGGTTTAAAAGCTGTGTTTGATGTTCATTTCTGTGGGTTCATCACTTTGAGAGGATCTCTTTTTTATCTTTTGATCCTTCAATAGAAGGAAAAATATTGATTGGTACAGTTTTGAGACAACATATCTTACTCAAGAAGAGGCCTTGTCTGTCCTCGGCCTCACAGGCTGGTTTTGACAGCACATTTTAGGGACAATCTCACAGACATCTGACTCTTGACCTGCTCGGGTAAATACTCTTTCCCACACTGCCTTGACGGACCCATGCGTCACTCCGGCCTGGCCTTCCACCTTTCCAGTGAGTCCACTACACTGGTGTGCATGGGAAATGTAGAAATCCTGAAAAATTATTTATTTGAGCTTCATGTGGTTTTTAGCGTCATTAATATTTCCTTGGAGGCTCACACTTCTGTCCAGAAATCTTCAGAAGTGATACATTTCTGGTCAAACTAAAGTAAATTGTGATTTAAAAAAAATTAAGCTGTTGATGAAGGTACAATAGACCAAACCTCAGAGGAGTTTCCACTGACAGACAAACATCAGATGCAGAGTATGTTGTTGGTTGTGAGCTATCTATCTAATAAGAAAGATAAGAAGCAGAGCCGGGTTTGTTTGCAGGAAATGAGACTTAAGGGAAGGTATCACTCAACCAAAGACGCCTGACTCCCAAAAAAAACTCAACTTTAAATCCTAACCAGCTGGTGTGAGCCACAAAATGCTAAACACTGCTGCTGATTTATACAATTGTGAATACAAAAACAAGACAACAATAATTTGGTCTTGCTAATTTTCACATTTTTGTTTTTAGAATATGAAGCCAACGGACTCCATATTTGAGATGACGAGACTGTTATTCCATCTGGAGACAATATGTGGGAAAGTCTACACAACAGGGGGTGAAATATGTAGAAATTGAGACCAAAGGATGTAGTAAAAACATATTGCATGTGCGAACATATGATATCCATCCCCAAGAGCACTATGTGTAATAGAGCTATTTCTCAGAATATATCAGTTTTTTTCATTTTTCCAAATGGTTGTTTGATGGTCTCTTTGGACTTTTTGTTTTCATTATTTTTCTGTGGAATAAACATGCTGTATCGCTCCTGAACAGTAGAGAGCAGCAGTGGACTTAAAACCCATCAGAGCAGAGCTGAGAGCAAACCAGAGTTCACCTGAGTCAGTCTGTACCAGATCTCACGAAACTGTCCGTGTGTGTGTGCACTTCTTGTAGAAGTGTACTTGTGTGCCTTCATGCAAGTGTGTGTGATTGCATGACCATATGAACCAAGAGCAAGTGGTTCTCATGGCATGTTTTTCTTTTCATTCGCTTAACATCTTGAGTGTGTTAAAAGTGAGCCATTTCAGCATAATATCATGCATTCTAATATATTAATTCCTATTAATAGTAATTATTTGTATATTGTTGCAAACAGTTACAATATATTTAAAATAATTAGTTGTAAACTGGTTTGCATAGTAAAAAAAAGTATAATAAATAACTACAGATATATTTATCATAAATAAATCAAATCTATATTTATTTATTCATTTTACTTATTTTACTTGTTCATTTATTAGAATAGCATGTGAAAAAAATTGAATCAACTAATAAATAAGCCTTGTCTTGTGATAGTAGTAAAAAACACAGGTGTTGCTAATAACATTAACAATGGCTCTGTTCTATTTAGCAAGCCATGACAGTGAGCCAGCATACCAGGAATCTGAAAATGCAACGGCTAAACAGGATTGAGCAATCCTTCATTTTTATTTCTTACACATGTTTTTCCTACTCTGACATGTCAAAATGTCCTTTCCGTTACTATCCAACCTTTCTTCAAAGAGGTAAGCAGTGTCAGCTGCACATAATTTGAACTAATGAAGAAAAAGGTTTGGCAGTACAATCTTTGAGGTTCCAAAAAAGGAGCATATGTGAAAAGGAAAACCATAATATCACATATAATACAAAAATAAAATAAATAAAATAATGAATAAAAATGATAAATAAAAACTAAAAACTAAATTAAATGAAGTGATTATATTTGGTGCACAGAAATAAAAGCTACCACTTTCACCATTGGGTCTACAAAAGGAGTTAATCTAATGAAAATAGTCTGTATATCCAGAATAAGTAAATAAAATACATTCAAAACAATGATTAAAGATTATGTACAGTAAAATGAGGTTACCCAGTGATCTGTATTTGCCTATTGAGTTACATTACAAAACATGGTGAGTGCATGTGTGTAATCTATGGCTTATCTAGGAGAGAGATAACATGTGAAAATATCGGGTTTGTGTCCTATGAAGATGCACTTCGATTCCCAGGGAGCTCTATTAGGAAACAGGTGCTCCACAAAAGACAGAAAACATCTGGTGAACACACGAGAAACCATGGCAACCGCACTTGTTTTTCCGCTCAGGGTTGGAGACGCAACAAAGTGTGCCAATCCATCACCTGGACCCATGAATATTTGATAACAGCAGTCACACAGTAATGTCTGTGGGTGCCCTTATTACTGTAGCTCTGATTGTTCGCCTCAAACATCTTGTTGACAAGCTGCGTTATTTCCTATTCATGTTTGCTACAGTTTGCTGGTGCAGTGCTTAGGCTTCTTCTGTAACTACACGTTTGGCTTTGGTTCTCTCAGCCTACAAATAGACCCTTTTACGGCCGACGTCATGATGACGTCATGGTGTTTGCTGGAGGCAAAAAGGCTGAAGTTGCACGTTGAAAATGTCATCTTGATGTGTTGTTGGGCGATAGAATCCATATAGCGCACATTTGAGATGATAAATTGTGATTCGAGGCTCTGGCGAGCTGCATTAGCAGCGAAGTTTTTTCTGAGATGGAGAGAAAACATTACTAATAGGTTAAAATGCTACAGGGATGAATAGACGGCCCGCCATTTGGCCTTTTTTCTGTAATCAGTGTGGCATGAAAGCATGGTGAAATTAGCACGCTAACTTGCGGATTATTGCTAATTACGCCATGCTTCCATGCCACACTGATTACAGAAATGGATCCGAACAAAGCTGTCACCTATCTAGCGGTAGCAATGTGCCTTCCTATGCTGTGAGGATGAAATTATGTTGTTGAATTTTTACTCATTTAGTGGCTGGCTAGAAAGCTAGCTAGCGTGCTAATTCCACAAAGCTTCCATGTTACGCTGGCGACAGAAAATGTCCCTCTGTCTAATTCTTTGACACTAGGAGATCAGTTTACTTTCGCTTGGAGGAAAGCAGGCGGGAGCAGCAGAGACTAGCTAGCTAACTAGCCAGCATTCCTCTCCGGCGCTCCCGTCTGCTTTGCTCCTGGCGAAGTAATCTGCAAGCGGCATATAGTGGTCTGTTAATACGGTCCCGTTGATTAATGTTAACTTTCTGAAGTAACACTCGCGGTCTCTGATAGTGACTGTACATATTGAGCGAAACTTTTGCCGTTATAAAAAAATAAAAAAATAAAAACTTGCTCACCAGCATCAACTAACATGTTCACAGAATTGTTCTTCCTCCACCTATGCTCCATGCACAAATACATGTCATCATGTTTAAGAACAGAGAAGTGGTCTATACGACCAGGATTTGAGGATTTAAAGGTGTATCTATCACCCACACACAAACAGTATTTGCAGTGAGGCACAGCATCACAAGATAAGGACAAACTCCAGCCAGCTAATGAAGACGGATAAAGACACCCAGCGGTGGAACTGAGATTATTCAATAAAAGAGAGAGCAAAGCCACAGTACAAAGTCAAGCCAAGTGTTCTACGGCCTGCATAAAAGTCTGGCTAATATCAAAAACAAGGCCACTCATTCCAGGGCTTACAGAAAGATCTGGCAGTTAAAAGCTTGTTGCTTTGTTTAAATTACGTCATCCTGGTGAAATATGTGTTTTCAATGTGAGGTACTTTTTTTTTCAATTCATAAACTGAACTCATGGCCTACTAAGTCTGTGATCCAAATGTGGCCTCCTATGTCTGATTTTATACACTGCTGGGTTATCACATTTTGTATTATTAGAACCGTCTGTGGTCGAGTGTTAGTGGTTCAACGAACAAATAAATGCTAATTTGAGACCAAAATTCAGTTAGGTGCAGTTACTTTGTTTCCCTGATCTTCATTTATATTTAATCTGTTACATTAAAGCTGCTATATTCACTAGGCATTTTGCGGATAATAGTATTGCATTTTAATTTAAGTAGAGGTTTGAATGCAGGACTTTTACTTGTAATGGATTATTTTTACATTGTGGTATTTTCTTGAATATAGAATCTGAATACTTTTAACTTGTTCGGCTCTTCTGAAGAGTAAAACTCAAAAGGTTTTAATGACTTTATAGGTGAGCATGTCTTTGCAACATGGTCTTATCCACTGTTGGTAAAACTTCAACAAAGGTCTTACACACCATAACATCTTATTGACGGGTGCAAAGAGGTTGAAACTCAAAACTCCCAAAATGCCAGACTGAAAGCTCATTAATAAAGCTGTTTTTTTTTTCATTGAATGCAACAATCATGTATCTAATAATATCTATATGTGTGTCAGTGAACGAAGGTAATATAAAATAAGAGTCAGCTCTTTCAAAGCGGTCATACCTAGATCACATGACAGGACATCCTTATTAAAAAAAAGGGCATCCTACTCTAATTGCTTAGCTTCGTGACTTCCTGAACAACAAGCGTCCATATCCTCACACCCACCAAACATCCGTTCTTTAGTCTTCCCAATAACGGGCTGACTCATCTCATGGAAACGTCTGATTGTATCACTTCTATTGTTGTGATCTCTATTGTCTTGGAGACCTTCATTGTTTTTCTTCATTTTGGAAAAAAATGCTTTTGTTGCTTTGCACTGCATTTCCTGGCAAAGCAGTTTGAACTATGTTGCCAGAATGCCCTCAAACAGCCATCATGTGCTCAAGGTCACGCACCAGAAAACAAAACTGATGAATTAAGAAAGTGGAGAAACTTTGTTAATCATAGATGGAGAGTAGCAACAGAGTAAAAGTCATGCCATTTTAAACTCAGCATGTAGGGATTAAACAAACACGATATAACATGTTTAGTTAGTTATTAGGCTCCCGGGATTGCTTCTTGCAGAACTGCTCATTGCTCGTGGACTCCAGGGAAGTGAAGGAGAGTTTGGTTGTCAAGTTAGTAAATCCAGCAGCAAAAGTGAACTGTCAGTCCGCAAAACCCTTTAGCCCCGCCCACTGCTGCTGCACACACACCACTGTATGCTTGTTCAGTCAAAGTTTACTAATATTTAATGTTAAACATGTCCAAATAGCGCCATTTTCTACACTGCACTCCATTGGCTTCCAACCAATACACCCACCAAGTTTGAAGTAGATCGGATCAACGATTCTTAACATATGTGAAGAACACATAGACAGACAGACAGACAGATTCGTTGCTTTCAGGCGGCAAACTCCAGTTCTGCCGAGTGAAGCCAATGCGGAAGTGTCTTAAAACTTACAATCTCTCTTATAGCAGGAGGCGATTCCTCCGGTTAATAAAAGAAGTCTGATTGTATAGAAGTCTATGAGAAAATGACTCTACTTCTCTCTTGATTTATTCCCTCAGTAAACATTAGAAACATGAGTTTATGGTCTCAATCTCTAGTTTCAAGTGTTTTTCAATACAGCATGATGTTTATTTCGTAAATTATGGTCCATTTAGAGTAAAATAGACCATAAAGCAGACTATGCTTTAGGGCGGGATTACTATGATTGACAGGTCACTGCTGCTACCAGAGACGCGTCTCTACGTCACTCCTCTGCATTCCAAATATGGTAACCTCCTTTCATTGATTGCGAAAACAACATGGCAACGGCTGTAATCCATGATGGCGACGACGAAATTGTCAAACTCAAGGCTTCAAAACAGCAGTCCTCAAACCAATAGGTGACGTCACCATGACTACGTCCACTTGTTATATACAGTCTATGGTTGCTTTATAGTTAGATATAAAGAATATATTAGAAAATGAGCAAACCTCACCAAGACTCTCTCCAAAGCCATGCTAGCTGCTTCCCCCCTCTTTATGCTAAGCTAAGCCAAATGTTCCTTGCTCTAGTTTCATATTTAATGGACAAATATGAGAGTGGTATTAATCTTATCTGACTCTTAGCAAGGACACAAATAGTTTCCCCAAAGACTAGTTAGTCTGTGTCAATTACACACAATGATTTTGATCAGTGATGAGGAATGTTTGAGTTGTGTAAACTCTCACACAAATAAACTGCAGTGTAACACAATTATTAAAACTCACTTCAGCTGAGAGCAAACTTCAAAATCTGTTGAAAAACAAATGATTCATATCAGTCCAATCCTCACATCTTTCAGTGCTTTTCATTTTATAAAACACACACTGATGTTAAATCTATTTTCAACTCAAAGATTGTGTCTTTGCTTTTTAAGAAGTGCACTTTGCTGCATATCATCATTTGTTTCGCTCTCCTTGGTCTTCTGTTTATGTAGTTGACTTTAGTGGGTGTTTTGATATTTCAGCTAGAGTCTCACTCCCTCTTTATAAAAATAAAAAAAACATCTCTTCTGTGAGCTAAATTACATTTTTACCCCAGTCTGTCCAGGTGTTATCAGGTGTTTATATTCACAAATATAGAATAAAAGGGCAATGAAGTGGTTATGATCACAACTGCAAGGTTTGAATCAGCATATGGAAACATTTTGTTACATCGAAACTAGAAAGATATGTAGAGTGCAGATATCCACAAGCTGTGATTATAATAATTAGGCCATAAAAGATATGAGGGCATATCATAAACATAAGAGATGATAAAAAGCATTACTGTGAAGGTAAAACAAACAGATTCTCTATATAGAAGCAAATAAAAGAAGAAAAAAATGAAAGAAAACAGCTCTATATGATCTCCCCGTGATGAAAAGAACAAAGCACTTGAGAGATAAAAAAAAACATTCAGAGGATTTATGTTTTTGCCACGTTCCTTTTCCATTGTTTGATTGTTGAAAAGTGTCTAATTATGTCACAAAATCTAAGATTTAATTATAATTAATTGTATTGTTGTCTGTCTCAAGAGGATGTGAGATGTTTATGTGGATATGTGATGTTTGATGGGAGAGACTCGAGGCAGTGTCTCAGGAAATATGAAACACCTTTTTGATGCCTGTTATGAAAGATCTCAGGTATCGATCTCAGATGCAGCTGCAGCCTTGTGTTGGTGAAAACAAGTAGCCTAAATAAAAACTCAGTCAGTACAGATCAACTACTCTGGTTAATTGAATTATTTTCACTTCTCTGCGTTTTCTAAATATAAAACCTATCATATACATTCCTGTCCCACATACAATACAGCTCCACCTTCAGTTATGGATCTGTCCGTCTGTTGTTTTTCCATCAAAAGCAGAAATGTCCCATTATTTTGACATTCAAACCCCTTGAGATTTCATAGAAAGATTAAAATAGATAATGTGGAAGTATGAATTATTCTAGTTGACATACTGCTCCTTAACGTACATTTATACCCTGCAGAATGAGTTGAATTTTGCTGTAAAAGGAGCCTTTAATGAGTCCATACGAACCAAATAAGGAATTGAATTGAACATTATAGGATTTTATTTGTGTTTACAAAAAGTTAGACACTTGATTTATTGTGTTCCGTTGTTACCTTGCAAGCTGTTGAACACAAACATCACCTTGCATTTAATACATCGTCTACTAGTCCAGTGATACAAAGGCGTCTTTCCTCTATCTCTGTCCTTAACCTTTTCTACATCCTACAAGTTATTAATACAAATATTCTTAATGTGTGTATTTGAAATCTACCTGAGATATTCTGTTTAGCAATAGGTCTCCTTTCCATGAACCTAATTGAGGTATTGTGTTTTTTCCTAAAATTATATTTATAATATCTCTCCTAATACTCTGTGTCATTATGAGCTGCATTCTATACTCTTGTCTGTTTTTGATATATAGACTTTCTTGATAACTGTAGAACCTTCATTTTCTTCTTGATTTAACCTTCTTTTTAAATGTAATTTTTAAATACCTGAAGAGAGAGGTAGTGAGATGATCCTCCCACAATCTCTACCCCCACCCCCATCCCTCTGTCACGTACACTGGACATGCGGGTGCTAGTGTAAACAGGAAGTAGATTGGTTGCTTAGTTACAGAAAATACGACAAGTATAATAGATCTCTTTAATAATAAATGGCTTGATACTTAGGATCTTCCTCTATATACTCAAACAGACAGATTTTGTGGAAGAAAATAGAAGTTTTCTTTTTCAAATTTAGTTACAAGGCTGCAGGTCTTACTCTATCTCTCTCTCTCACACACATCACATTTACTTAAAAATGAGCACTTACAAATCACAGTTTTACTCGATGATGGGTCAAAATATTTCTCACTTATTTCCTGTCGGTTTTGCTGTTGTCTGTTTTCACACTTGTGGCTGAAGTCCATGTCATACTGGAGAGCATTTATGCTTTTGTTTGGTTACAGTTTCTTTGTGGACTTCACAATAGTTGAGCAGAACATAATAAGCATTAATAGGAAAAGGAAAGTCCTCCGCTTTCTGTCCATCGCCCCCCTAAAAGCCGCAAACCGTGACTTCAAACATCCACTCCGTAGGGCTGATAACGCCGCTGGACACGCCGCTGGACACGCCGCTGGACACGCCGCTGGACACGCCGCTGGACAAGCCGCTAGATATTCGCTCCAACAACAGCTTGCTTCCTCTGCATGTCGGTCGTAGTAGCATTATAAAATACAGAATTTAACTGCACAACAGATGCTAGTATTGACAACAAGGTCAGCAATGCCTGTAATGAATGAACCTCTAGTAGTTGATCGGTAATCAAGGCTGTTGTTGTTTTTTTTTCTTCAGGCGGCATGGCGAATCAAGGGAGGACACGTTGTGACTGCTAAGAGCCAATCAAGTAGCGAACGCGGGTGTCTACATCATCATTTTCCCCGTCCACACTACGAGTCTACCCCGGAGTTTTCAAACTGACACGCCGTTGGTAGCGTTTTGGGGGGTTTACAACTCCGGCGTAGCGTGGACACGAGGTGTAAACGTAGCAAAAGATATGCATTTTAAAATGGAAACGTGGTAGTGTGGATGTAGCCTAAGTCCTGTGGAGCTGTTTCTGTCCCTTTTTACCTCTTTGCCGTTTCGAAACGTTGGTAAATTATTAAATATCTTTTGCACCGTAGCTATGAGTGTGGGACTATTATTCTTTTACACTTGCTTTTCCACCGTGGTCAGCACCTCTCCGACGCTGGTGTGCGTTCCCCTTCTCTCTCATCCTGAACACAAACTTTATTATGTGATGTGTGAGGAAATTCACATCAAAGGCCCCCCTCCCTTCAACTGAAGACAACAACTCAAAGTTTATGATAATACTTTTTGTCCACTTCACCGGCTGAGATTAGTCTGACTGGAGCTGTGAGCTACTGTAATGAAAGTCGAGGTGGAACAAAACCACATTATCTTGTTCAGTGAAATATTTTTAAACGGAGCATGAGGTCTGTGTGATGTGGATCTCGTGGCTGCTAATACAATACGTCAGGGTAAAATCTTGTGCATTACCGTGGCAGCAGATAATGTGTTTGTGTGTGCACTCAGAACCCAATATCAGAATAAAGAAAAGTCCTACTCTGTCACACTTTATCAAATGTTATGTAAGTTGAAAAAAATAGGAGCTTTTATACTCTACTTTATAGAATGCTGGTCAATGTTTTGCATGTGAAATCATCTGCAAAGCTAGAAGCTGGGAGGCAACAACAATATTCTCTCTGATCATCACAAAATGAGAATACTTGAAGGGTAACTGGTATTTTCACAACCTGGACCCTATTTTCCCATGTTTTTTGTGTCCAAGTAATCTCTTTTAAACAGATTCTGAGTAGAATCTGTAGCCGACAGGACAAGATTTTGGTATCTGAAGCGTTCTGGTTTCCGCTTGTAGTCGGAGAAGTATGGACCAATCATGTTTGAGCAGGCTATGTTTGAATGCTGGTAAACAGTCTGCGTGTAGAGCAAAAGCGGCTCTATGAAACCATTTCTGTCCATTTGATTATTAAAGTCTAATGTTCACGCTTTTTTTAGCTCTGCCTGCTGCATCTGGAAAGGACATTTATGAGAGTGGTGGAAGGCAAACTCCAGAGTAGGGTGACAATTCTTGTGATAATTTTGTGTTTGTCACTACGAGTAACACCAAATAAAGTACAATTACCTCAATCTAGTAATTACACCGTGGGAAAACGCTGTAAAAAATTGTAACGCTGAATAACACTGAAACATTGCAAAACACGTTTAAATACACAGTAAAACAATGAAACACTGTAAAATACAAACTGTTCGGAAAAACATAAAACATTGACACTCAAACACACTAAAAAAAACAGTAAAACATTGAAACACTCAAATATTGTAAAACAGTCAAAACACAGTAAAACAATAAAACACTGTAAAAATGCAAACATACTGTAAGGAAAAACATTGACACTCAAACATTGTAAAACACTGTAAAAAACAACAACAGTGAAACATTGAAACCCTGCAAAACAGTGAAAATATTGTAAAACACTGTAAAACAGAAAAACGAATAACATTACCAGGACATTTCATTTCATTGAGAACATTATTTCTTTTGCAGTGAGTTTTTCGCAATGACATGCGATCACAAAATGACGTTGGGTGGATTGTTTACAGGGACTCGAATAAATACAGCTACCTTGTATCACTGGTGTGCAGACATGCAAAATGAACACCACGATAATCATTTTCACAAAAAACAGCGCGCACAAAGAAACACTCTGGGAATTTGCATGAATAACTAACTTCGCCTTTTTTGAATCCTCATTGCTTTGCTTTCCGGACCGAAGTCAACTCAGCCCCCGTTCCCATCGTTGCTGCAATGTTCTCTGTGCCTGAATAATTCAATATTGCTCACTGTCTGCTCCTGTTGTGTACTGCATGGTTAAGAACCAGTGAAGGGGAAGGCTCTTTGCATGGGGACAGGCCTTGTTTTCTACGCCCGCAGCCAAGCGTGTGTCTTACGTAAGGGGAGGGGGTTGGATGGTCCAGAGTACAACATCCACTGCATGACAGCTCCTGTCGCTTTGTCATCATGCGTCTTCACCCGTCCCTACTCCCACTTTCTATGAGCTATGACCTCACCGATGCCCTAATTTTTAAAGAGTGGTCAAAATTATCGTCGCAAACGGTTCCCACGCTGCGGTATTTCATTTTCTGTTGTTCTGAGGCTGTTTGAATCGTTTCCATGTTTCCATACCTTCCCGTCAGCTCTTCATCTCTCTCATCCCCCACCTCCCCTACACTCTAATGGTTCTTCTCTTAGGCAGACATTTTGACAGGACATTCCCAGATTACCATTTTGGACATCTTAAAGGAGCACTTTATGTGCTTCCGCTCGCTGCATCTATTACAGGTTCACCAAAAGAGAGGATTTGAACCTTGTTTCCTGCGAGACATCTGGAATATGAGGATTCAGCTGGTAACTGCTGCATTATTTAACAAACCCTGAAGCCATCTGATCTTTCACAGGTGTACATGAGTCTGTTACTCATGTTTTCGCACACAGCACGCACGCTGTGCCCCTCCAATATTTCTCCGAATTACAAATAGCCTCTGAATTAATCTCTGTGGCAACACGCTTTGCATTCCACAATCTAAGGTGGTTTCTAAGCCTTCTCAAGTATTATGGTTATGAACAAATACTTCCCTCGGGATTAAAACACCGCTTTTACACTCGATCTTAACTGCACTCATCAAAATTTGCAGCAATGCAACGTCAAGGCATGAGTTTTTTGTGAAACAGAAATAATTATTTCTAAACTCCACTGAACAGCTGTTCAACTGTGTCGCACTAAGCTCTATCACATGCACAAGAAGGTAACTGAAGGCATCACCCTACACACACACACACACACACACACACACACACTCTCTCTCTCTCTCTCTCTCTCTCTCTCTCTCTCTCACACACACACACACACACACACACACACACACACACACACACTGCTGGCTGGCTCACTGACTGTCTTCTCAGTGATATTTACTTTAAACTGCTATAAAGTGCTGCAGGGAGGACACATTTTAGGTCAAAAAGGATGTTAGCATCACACTGGTTCTATCTACAAAAAGCCAGTTGGATTTCTCCATTGGGTTTTGGATCATTGCAAAAAATAAGCTCTGTGGCAAACACAGATATGATACTTCAGCTCGATAAGTTTCAGAAATGAACACCACTTGTGTTTTTTAGTCGTCTCAATTAGCCACTTGTTAGCGACCGCCTTTTTTAAGACACATATCAACTTTCCCTGATGTATTGTAATTGTATATTGAACAAAATGTTACAATCTCTTAGGCTTGTGTTAACTACAGACTTTATTTTAGGCAGCAAACCGAAATCACATACAAAAAAACCAACATTTACTTTGTGAAGCAAAAGTGCAGAAATGCGGACTCATTTCCAGGTTTTAGGACTCCTTCCTGCACCACTCTATAATCAATATTGCTATTCTAACAATCTATAAAAATGACAACATGAAAACCATGGGACATTGTGAAAGGGGCCGCTCGTAGTGATGAACCTACGGAGTTTCAGCTCCTCGTCTATCTGTCCGGCTGCTATCTCACCGCTCTCATAATGTGTTTTTTCCACCGAAGAAGGCAGCTGTTTTTATAGCTCTAAAAAAACAATTGTACACAACCTGCTCGGCACCAAACAGCAGACAGGACACATTTAGCGACGAGATGATGAATGCAGCGGAGGATTCGGCAGAAAAAGAGCCGGATGTTTCCATTTAGGAGTTGGTAGAGACCAAACCCAGAGCTAAGAGAGAGTAAATATCGGACAAGACTTCTAACAAATGTGAATGTTGCTCTGTAACTGCTGGATGAGTAAATAAACAGCAGCTAACCGGTTCAGCATATTAACTTAAAAAGTGATGATATGTCAATGTGTTTTTTTTCTGCAACATTTCTGCCTTTTCCTCATCACTCCAATTTTTCTGGTTGCCCCTTTCTCTGAAAAAATAATATCCAACTATGAAAGTAACCTCATGTCTGTGAGACAACATTTGAGTGTTCTTCCAAGCTTTTGATTTTTTGTTTTGCTGCTGTGATACACTCTTTGTTGCAGCAATGATAATTTGAGCAAAGAATCCTCATTTAGAAGTAGGATAATTATTAAACAAGGAATAGTCTTGCCTATAATATCAGATGTACTAATGCCACGTGGTAATTTGTCCCAATACAACCACTGGAGTGTAGAACATGTTCTATAATTGATCGGACTTCTCAAGGAATGTTTTTTAAAACTCCAGTTTATTAATAGGTAGTAAGGCAGTTAGAGATTTGGTAAATAATTCATGCATTGGACGAGTAATTCAGTCACCATATATTCACAGAGCAAGAAAGAAGAACATGTTAAATCCAAACAATTTTTGTGATTATAAAACGTTGTGTTTCATTTCTCTTTTCTTAGTGTTTGTGCTGTATTCTGATTCACAAAGCGTGAAAATACGTTCAGAAGTAAGAATGTATTCTGCAGTGAAACACCCTGAGTCTCTTTGTTGTCACCAGCAAACGATGCTTTGATGCAGTGTCTTTTATTCTCCGACCGCTGGGACGGATCGATGCAGCGTTTGACTTGCTGGTTAATGTTTGATTACTGCGCATTGACTGTGGACTCGTGGCATTCCCGAGGTTTGGGCGGCCAATTACTGACACTCAGGAAACTAAACGCAGCCTCTGCCACACAATTCTAAGGGATTAGCGTTTGTTATTTCACCCGTTGTTGCTGCAGGCTCGCCTTTATGTACCAGTCAAAGTCCGGCTTTTCCCATTTGCCCTAGCAAAGTTAAACATTGTGTTTCTGTGTCCTTTCTATTCTTGTAAAGGAACAAACTGTTTCTTTTACAAATCGCTAAATCTTATTTAAGAGTCACCAAAATGAACAGGGAGTGGAGTTTTTGTCGATGGCTGGTGGAAATACATCTTCATTATGTCATCTGTTCAACAATACGATCGAGATTCAATTATATGACACTCGGAGGAAAGACAAAATATCGACAGTCTTAGTCAAAATAAAAATAAAAACATCTTGTATGTAACAAAACTGACTTTCCAATGTACTTCAGAGCAAATACACACATACACATGAAGACTGATAAGTTCACATGGACCCATGTTTCACCCACACAGGTGTCTTCACTTCCTGTGCGGACTTTACGGTCTTCATACTTCCTTGTTCATGATTACGTGGATGGCATACGAATTACGGCACATTATTTTTCTTTGGTAGAGCTACGAATGCTGGATGAGAACAGACTGAGTTAAGTAAAGCTGCATCTGTCGTTATTTTAACCCAAACCACAATAATTTCCGAAACCTAACCAAGTAGTTTTGTTGCCGAAACCTAACTAAGTTGTTATCCTGTGCAGAAGGAAGTTTATTTAGAAAAATAAACTGTATGCATGTAACGAGCATATATGAGCATAAGTTGCTGAAAAAGCATGAAAAATGAGGAGGAACTTTTTAGTTAGATCATACGAACTGTTGTATGAGGATACGTTGACCACTGCTACGGCTTGTTGGCTATTTATTGTTTTGAGCTGATTGCAGCTAAGTGCAGCAAGTTTTTTAGAAAGTTATTGGCCAAGTAAAATCTCCCCTTGGAGACAATAAAGTACATCTTTAGTACATCTTATCCTAAAGTTTAAGTAGAGATACGAAAGTGCTAAGACCTTTTCATTAAATCCTCCACACAAAAAAAAAAATATATATATATAGAAGAAATCTGATCAGAGGCTGGCTTAAGACAGTTTAAAATGGAGAAAAATATTCTACATCAATAAAATCAATGCTTAGGTTTCAAAAGGCTGAATGTGATGAGGACTAAGACAACACGTGTAACATTACAGGTGTGGAGTCAAGTTTTCAGATGGTGATTTGATCACGGGGCCATTTGGAGCCCGTCGGAGTTGGAAGTGTGTCATGTTCTGCAGCTGTTGGTTTTTGCCACTGAGACTCTCATGTGACTCTCGTATGTCGTGTTTACCAAACACACACATACATGTGAATCAAGTTAATGTCGGCCCGTAATAAAATGTATAGAATGACGGCCGTGCTGTAGCTGCAGGTGACCCATACCTTCTCGATGACAGGAGAGCAGGAGAGGTAAAAGTGACACAGTTGAGTCAACATGAACACTCCCAGCACTCAGCGCTGAAATGAAATGGGATGGAAAGGCTATTCAGGCCACTGCCCTCGCAGTCTGTGGTAGAGTGCCAGTTCCTGTGTGCTTTATCCGAACAGGCAGGAAACACAGAGAGACAGTTTTCCCCCCGTAGAGGCATGTGTTTCTGTGTTTCTCACCTGATCCCTCCTCGCTCTTTTCCAAACTGACGCCACAGATATTTGCATTATTGGTGTTACACTGGCGAGAGTTCCTTTCACTGTCCAATAGGAAAATTGTTTAGGGCTGCTGGAGGAACTTATTCGACCGACAAAATGTCAACTTTTCAGGGACAGGGAAGAAAAAAGAATCTCGTTTGTAACTTCAGGACAATACACTTAGAAACTGCCATGAGGAAATTGAAATGTCATGGCTAAATCAAACAATGAATGCCACAAAATTATGCCTGAGCTTGTTGAAAAGACTAAACAATGAACCGAAAGGGTGCTGCAGGCATGATGTATTTTTGTAGGCCAGCCAAGGAAGTTAGAGTCACACTGGCTCTCTCCACAAAAAGCCAATGGAATTGTTCCATTAGTTTTTGGATAAAAACACAAGTTTATGATACTCAGAACATTTGTTCTCAAATGAGCACCACTTTTAGGATTTTTGAAGCGTGAATGCAATCAGCAGAAGTAACGTTCGGCTATAAAGGAATACACCACAGACTTCACATCACCACCACGAAGCTAAAGGCGTGATGACGCCACTTGTGAGCAACCGTCTTGTTTTGTAGTCTTTATTTTCACCAGAAGGGTATTTACTGACGTATTTTATATCGTAGAATAAAAATCTAAAATATCTAAATAACCACAGACATTATTTCAGGCATTAAACCAAATACTTGTTCAAGAAACCCATTGACTTTGACACGAGAGAACTGGAAACACAGACATGTGCATTCATTTAGAGGTTTTAGGGCTCATTCCTGCAGCACTATGGTCAGTTGTTGTTTTCTTGCCAAATGGCTCACGCTAATAAGCTGTGACCGCGCTCGGCTCGTGATTGGCTCGGGCGTGTGTGGAGGAGGGACCTTGATACTGTCGCTCCAGCCAACTACTGTCCAGACTCTTGTTCCAAATGACATCAAAATCTCAAGATTGGCAGCGACCTGTATTCGGGAAAGTTGGCTTTACTCTTGTACGGTGGGAGGAAGTGGAACTTGTTGTTCATCTATATTTCATTGTGTGAAGAAGTAAACAATGCCTCGCGATGAATCTGAACGTAACCATGGTAACTTTAGCAACAAAGATGGCGACATTTTTGGACTCAAAATGCTTAGAGGACAGAAAAATAAAGAATGCAGAACAAAAAAACAACATTTTTAGTTTTAGTTTAGTAAAAATAACAAAAATCAAATGAATAAATTTACATTTCTTCTAAAGACTAAAGTTGGACAAAAAAACGGGACAAAAAACTCTGACTTCGAGACGAGGGAACCAGAAGCGCAAAAATGCTGACACATTTCTGGGTTTCAGGAGTCATTCCTGCAGCACTATAGAGAAATAGAGAGGATTTACAATGACTTTGTGTGAGGGTTGAGTGTGTTTTTAATATCACTTTGCGAAAGTGATGTTGATATGTCAAAAGGTGCAACTCTATCTCACATTGATTCGTCAGATTTACAGGAAGGTGAAAATGTTTAACGGTTGTTCCGAAAGTTACTACTTGAAATATTTCCTTAAAAATTAATTTATGCATGAACAGGTGACAAAGCAACATCCCAGGTGCAAACATTCACACTAGACATCCTTCTGCCCGGCTACTGCTACGTTTACTAATGATAACAACAACAACAACAACAACAACAACAACAATAAGAACCATAAAGATAATAATTAAAAATAATAATAATAATAATAAATAAATAAATAACAATAACATTAATAATAAAAATATGGTCTATTTCATTCTGACTTTAAAAATATTTTTAAAAACAAAAATATTTATTTTAATATTATTTTAAAAATATTTATATATTTTTTATATTATTTTTTTTAGATTATTAATAATATTTATTTTTGTCTGTGTCAGCAATATTAAAGCTATGTTGAACAAATTAATACAAACACATTATAGTGGATTTCAGTTTGTTCCTCAGTCCTGAAACATTTGCTCTGAACTTGTCACCTCTCCAATAAATAAATAAAAATATCTGTGAGACTGAATAAAGTTCATGTCTCCTCTGGTGTCGGTTTGGAGGTCTGAACCAACAACCTCATTTAAACCTGCAGCTCCGTTGTCTCCAGAGAGAATCCGGTGTCTCCGTGGTTCGGGCTCCATTATTTATGAATAAAGACTAAACGCCGAAGCTCCTGGTGGGATTAGACGCGGAGATTCACGGTAATCCGTCTGGAAGCGCGTGCGGGGAGGAGCCGTGCCGGTAGGTGTGGGGTCGGGGAGGATTTCCACTCACTGAGTAGCAGCTGGACGCATGCGCCCCCCCCCCCCCCTCCTTCCCACTATTCCTCCATCCACAGCGCAGGAGTAGCAGATGGGATGAACTTGTCGCGTTACCTGCTTAAAGGAGCCGTCGGTTGTGTGAACAGCCCAACCTGCTCACGGGATAGGTGAATGTTTTTTTTTCTGGAAAGTTTAATAAAAGGGTAAAAATACTCGACAGAGCACGAGGCCGAATTAGGAGATAAATGAGAATAAATTAATGTATATGAGCGCGGATTAGACCTCATAGCGAGGAACTGGAGCGCGTTCCCATAAAGATGCGGAAACAACAACAGAAGCGACAACAATCTGGATTTTGACCCAGCGGGATATTCGCACGCGCTGGCCGGGCAGCATGCCTTGGCTCAGGAGAAGGGTGAGAATGTTTCAACTCGGAGTGACACCCAGACACCCTGAAGTTTTCTGCCTGCTGGGACTATTTCTTTGCTATGCATCGGCTGGTTTTTGCACGATTCCGTGGAACTAACGGTTTTTTGGGGGGTGTTTTGGGGATCTAAGTCACCATGTCAAAAGTCATTCAGAGGAAGAACCACTGGATCACTAAAGTGAACGAGTGCCTGGTCGGCCGGGACGCGCGCGGGGAGCTGAGCGTGGATCTGCGCGGCGGCGCCGAGAACGGAGAGTTTGCGTACGTCGGGCAAGTTAAGGAGGATGCTGTGGTTTACCGGGACGGGAGACTGTGCGAGGGGGAGCTGCTCCTGGAGGTGGAGGGGCTGCCTGTGTCTGGATTACCCCTCTATGACATTTCAACTGTGATGAAGTGCTGCAAGGGTCCCGTCAAGTTGAAAACTGTGCGTCAAGGTAAGAGACATGATAGAAAGTCAGCAGTACTTTGTGCGTGCGTGCGTGCGTGCGTGTGTGTGTGTGTGCGTGTGCGTGTGCGTGTGTGTGTGAGGGAGAAAAACACTCACGCACTAAAGAGTCCCAGGGGAAGTGGTTTTTATAATTGCCATTATGGGCACATAACAACATGGGGATGCGTGTGAAGTAGGGCGGAGGAGAGCCTGGTGCTGCTCATCTGCTCTTCCACATCAGCCCCGGAGTTCTCTCAGGCTTTGACGTGAAGCTGGCCTGACAGCCCTCCCACCCCCATTCAGTCCTCAACATCGCCAAAACCACTCCGGGGTCAGACCTGCGGGGTCACAGATTAGGCCATTTACAGAGGCTGTAACACGCTGTCATGTCTGCTGCCAGTTTTCTGACATGTAGAACTTTATTTACCTCACTTTGTCTGCCTGAGGCTAAAGGGTTGGCAAATGTATCGAGAATACTTCAATTCAATTTATTTTGTATGTATATATATTTTCTTTCAGGGATGCAATCCTAGTGTTTCTGTGTTTGGTTGATGTAATTGCTTCCTAAAATGGGAATCCGCCCATTTAAACAGCTAATGGAAAAAGGTATTACATATTTTGAGCCTCAAAGAGGTTTATATGTGTGTACATACTGTATATATATATATATATATATATATATATATATATATATATATATATATATATATATATATGTGTGTATATATGTGTATATATTGCTATCGTGATATGAGATTAGATATCATCTTAGATTTGGGCAATCGTAAAAAGTTTTAATAAACCCATCCAATCATTTCATTAGATGCAAATAATGATTGGAGCTGACCGAGCTTATTCTGGCCGTGTGCTCATTGCTTGTCCTTGGAGACTTCCACAAGCTGCTATAGCTTAACAGCTGTGAGTACTAACAGTAGCCATGTTTGTTGTTTACGTTCATAATGATAATTTGGGGCGAGTGGCTTTGGAGGAAGGCCTGAAGGGTAGCGGACTTGGAGGCTTTCTTGCTAGATTTATCGACTCTTGGAGCTGTTTGCTATACTTTCGTTGGAAAAGTGTTGGCTTTTTGGGTTTGACTGGGTTGAGTTATTTCTAAAATCTAGCGTACGTTTGCTAGTTTTTTCAAGATTACCAACCCTGCCTTTAAGGCCACTGTCACCTTTAATGGCTGGTTGTTTTATCTGCTTGTGCCTGCAGTTTAAAACATCACATGGCTTCCTCTCTAGAGTTGCAACTAACATTTATTTTCATTATCAATGAATCCATCTATAATTTTCATAGCTTAATTGACACTTACAGTGGACAATTGCAGAGGTGACGTCCTCAAATGTCTTGTTTTTTCTTTTTCTTTTCGACCAGCAGTCCAAAACCCAAATAGTAATCAGTTCACTTTGAAATATGACGAAGAGAAGCAGCAACTTTTGCTGTTTGAGAAGCCGGAAACTGAGAATGTGTTGCAGTATTTCACTATTTCTGCTTGAAAAGCCGAATTGATTTGTCAACTAATCGTTCCAGCTCTACTTCTTCCCATAAAGTAGTGTTGTTTTTTTAACGGAGGCGTGGGGGTGAGAGCCACTTTGTTGGTGAGAGCCACTCATGGGCAGCTAGGGTTATTTCTGGAAGTGGCCCCTGCGTGTTGTGATGAGCTTGACCCATTGCCCACGGTCTGCTGCATCTGCATCTGTCTGAGAGACGGCTAGAGGGAGAGCGATGCACTGATTCAAACTTCTTCTTTTCTTTTCTCTCAGAGTCTGCAGTGTACTGTGCTTGGTTTTTGTTGTTCTTCCTGTTGGACAAATCCGGATGTTCTTTGATGCCTGAGTGAATATTAAAAAAAAATAGTATATATATTTTTAATTTCAAGTCAGATGCATTTGTATATTTCACCTCAAATGTCTTTCCACACATGCACAATCACGTTAACCCCCCTGCCCCCCCCACCCCACCCCACCCCCCTCGCTCACACATTAAATATTTGACAAAGCTTGCTGTGCTTCGTCTATGGGGAAATCATTAACTGTGTTATATAACAGTGGTTTTGTTTCGGTGTAGCATCGTTGTCTTTCTATTGTACTGTATGTCCATTAGTGAACGCTTGACCTCTGGAGCCGAAGTCTCGACCCTCCTGGGACAAGAGCTCAGCACTAATGTCGCTTTGTGTTTGCAGAACAGGTGTTTGTTTGACATATGATCGGACTAGCGCTGCACCATGGGATATTTTTAATATCCATTAACAGTTTTCTAATTATTATGAACTCCTGTGGAAACGCTTTCTTGCAAAGACTGCTGCAACACCCTGACTGGAGACATAAAGTTTGTCCTGAGCCGTCTTCATGGATTTCTCATTACTTTCTCACATAAGTTAGCAGATTCCCCTTTTCTGTAATTAAAGGAGGGTGATACTCTTCTATCAGAGTAGCTCACAAGACCTCCATTGTGCCTCAGTCTGTTGGGCTCCCATGCAGAAGCGAAGAAAAGATGGATCGGATCTCCCTCCTTTCCCCTCCTAAGAGCTGTGGGTCACATTACGGGAGGCCGCATCAGCTCGGTGCTGTTGGTGGAAACTGTGTCGGTGTGTGCAGGTAGGCAGGTCGTCTCTGTGTTAGTGATACTTCAGCCCCACAGGTGTGCTGCTCCCACTGAGGAATGCAGGAAGAAAACCACCCGAATGAAGTCGGGGCATTCCTGTGGTGGAAAAGTGGACTGTTGCACTCCGGCGGTTTTGAGGCTGGGTTTTTATTAAGCTCTTAAAACTGGGAAGGAATGACAGATCTCTTATTTACACAGCAAAATATACTTTGATGTCAGTTTAGTCTTAGTCTTCTGACAAATTTTATTTAATTTGATAATATAAAAAAATCTTTTTTTCTTCTGTCCTCTAAGCATTTTTAGGCTGTGGACATCTTTGTTGTGTATAGTTACCATAGTCACAGGTGTCATTTTCGTCTGTTAACTTGTTTACACCGTCGACTTTACATGTACATATATAGATGGTTGACGCTTCTCCACTTCCTCAAACTGCACAAAAGTGAAGCCCAAATATCCCAGATATGGGAGCTGACATCTTGAGATTTTAACTTCCTGAGGAGTAACGAGGTCCCGCCCACACACCCACCTGAGCCAATCACGAGCCGAGGACTGCCACAGCTTGTTAGCACGAGCCACCTAGCTGCTACATTAGCATCATGGTTACATTACATAGACTTGTGACAGTTGTGGAAAGTAAAAATTACTCTGCTCTTGAACATTTCTAGAGCCTACAGTTTTGACATCACACCTCCTTTTTTATAGCATCAAATAACTAATTAAAACCAAACTTATCGGAAAAATTACCTCTTGAACATACATGAGCTTGAAAAGAACTAAAATGAAAGAAACCATCTTTTGGAGAAATGTATTTGACCTGCGGTTTAACTTTTTATTCGGGGAATCTAGATGAATGTAGAATCTAGACTGAATTTAAGAAGTGGGCATAGTCTTTGTGGCGTCACCCATTGGTTTGTGAACTGCCGTTTTTAAAGTCTTGAGATTAGCATTTTGGCCGTCGCCATCTTAGTTTGTTTTTTTTAAAACTAGAAGTGACACGAGAGGGTGGAGCAAAGTAAAAGGTGCCCGTGTGAATGATGAGTAGTTTTATGATATGGCATCATTTTGGGGTTAAAGTACAAAGTACTTTCGGACATATTTTGACTTTGACCCACCAGTGTAGCTCGTATCTTATCATCAGTTAAATCCAGCTCCCAGGTGAAAGGTTTTGTTGTCTTGAATGTATTTTAATGGGCATCTGATAACAGTGGTGTGTCTGTCAAGGTGCAAAGGTTGTGCATCAGGTTATAGAAATGTTATTTGAATGATACTTGTTGGTTTATGGTAGAGGCTAATTTCAGTTTATGCATTTGATAATGAAATAAATAAAAAAATTAAAAAACCAGGTGTGAACTACACTTTGTTTTACAACTTGGATGGTCTTCTTGGCGATTTAGTTAAACCACAAAACCTCTCCAGGACCAAACAGCCTGGCGGTTTATGGTGATCTGATCATAGGTGGGTTTGGCTGGGTATCTGATCTCCGTGACAAAGAGCCCCATGTCGCCTTAGATCTTGCCTTCACTTGAAGCCAGCCAGAGGAATTCAGGGCAGCCTGCTGGATGCCAGGCATTCCTGAGTGGTAGGGCCAGGAGTTCACTGGTACACCCGGTGAAACATCCAGACTTTTATACATCAAATCCTCTATTTTGCTCCTGTTTCAACCCTCCTCACAAGTCACTACTAGCTTTCTCTGCTGTCGCCCTGCTCACTCCTCGACGACGAGGTGGGATAGTGACTCATCTGTTTGAACTGTGTTATATTATTATTAATGTTTCTTTTTAAAATAAAAATAAAAAATAAGCATTTCAAGGTTGAAAATGGCACAAAATGGCATCTAATGTTTTAGATCAACCTTTCACAGATGGTTCTAGGTACAACCCTTTGTGTTGGCCTCTCGGTAAAACCCTTTGAAAGGGTTCCAGGTGAAACCTTGATAAAAGGTTTCACCAGGAACCAAATAGGGTTCTCTTATGAGCGAAACAACTCTATATGGTTCTAGTTTACTTTTTCTATTCTAATCACTAGTTCCATATTAAAACGGACTCTGTTATGTAAAGACTGTATTACGTTGTGTCACTCACGTTGTGTCTCTGGTCTTTGTGCGTTGTGAAGAAGGCTTACACACATCCAGAGGATGTGACAGCTTTGTAGACACAGATCTCGTCTGTGATGAGCTCGTCCCAGAATGCAAGTCTCTTATATTTTCTTAAGTATGAAGATTTTGTCAGTCTTGATTTAGTGCAACCGACTGCATAAGTATATCCCTGAAAGGCCTGTCAACCGCTTGTGACATGAATGCTGCAGCTATCTCTCTTCCTCTCTGTACCCTCTGCTTTTTACTTTTCCTTCCACATCCACTGTCTCTTCTACTAGCTCTGTGTTTTCGGCAGTAGTGGTTTGTATGTTCTTATCCTTATCACATGTTTAACCTCATTTGGCACAAACAGTCAGGCAGACTGAGAGTCTGACATTGTGAGAAACTCTGGTGTGGATGGGATCAAAGTAACTGTTTAAATATTTGTTTTTTTAAAGGTTTATACCTTGGAATATTTTTGCTTTGGTCTTGGTGGTGATTGATATACAGTGCTAACAATGGCAGCATACCAGCGAAGGAGCAGTGACGCCACACACAAGCAGCTTGTGTCATTTAAGCCTGAACAAACGGCTGTAATTCTGAGACTTTGCCTCAGGTGCTGTAACAATGAGGTCGGAATGAAACGCAGATCAGACGGGTAACAATATACAACCATCATAGCTGAGGATGTAATACTTGTAGTGAAGTACTACAGCAGGCAGAGGCATTCAATATTATAATTTGTCACTTTTTAATTATGCTCTATTTTGGGCATCAAACCTCATATGCCTGTAACACAGATTAGCGAAAACAAAAACTGGCATCAAAGGTCAGATTTGGGAAATTAGATCAAAACAGTCAACATTTTAGACTTTGTTTTTATCTAACCAAAAGTCTTGTAGCTTCTTGTGTTTGTACATTTAACATAATATAGGGTTGGCTCCCTTTTTAACATAAAAAATAAAAATTCAGATATTGTGTCGGCACTGCAGGGCTGCAACTAACAAGTATTTCATCATTGATTAATCTGCTTATTATTTTCGCGATCAATCATTTACACCTGTGGTCTGAAAAATGTCCACGTTGACGTCTTCAGATGTCTTGTTTGGTATGTTCAAATGTCCACAACCCAAAAGATATTCAGTTTATCATTATAGAAGGTTTGGAAAACCAGCGATTATTCACATTATTTTGCTTAAGTCCAACTAAACAAACAAAACAAGTTATTTGTGTTTCTAGAAGTGCCAGAATGTGGTCAGATTGTGTATATCTCGTCATTTGGCATTTGAAGAAGAGCTTACATTTTTGTAATGACATCAGCTCTAAAGGAATTCTCGGGCTGATAGAGGAGAGTAAAACCATGTCTGTACAGTTAGTACACGAAGAGGTACTGCTCCTCCACTGCATGCCAGTTACATTATCAGTAATAGGCATGGAGAGCCCTCAGGGTTTCTAAAGTGCAGCACGTTTTTCTCTTTTGCAGTTCACATGCATCATGTTTCACCTCCAACAGAGTCAAACACTGAAACATGTTCACCATGAAGCTGGGGGACAGCAGCAAATAGGCAGCAGCAGTGCTTCCCAAACCTTTTTTTCTGGGAAACCACACAAAAATTGCACACTATCGTGACCCAATTCACAGCAGGCTTTATTTAAAAACCATGAGAATAGATCATTTTTACTGCCATTTCCACATCACCTTATATTATATTGAACAGGTAAACCAGTCATTTTGTACAGCTAAACATTTGAAAAATCACAATTTGTTTTATGTATCTGTTATTGAAAACATATACACACGTTAAATACTTGTAAATGAGACCAAATAAATGCATTTTTATGGTTAACAGGCTCTTGTTTTTCCCCTCATCATTACATTACATTTCATTTAGCTGATGCTTTTATCCAAAGCGACTTACAATAAGGGCATTCAACATCATAATAATCATAATCTTTCGATGGAATCATATTGTGATGAAATCGTATATTGAGATATCGTGATACACAATTACGTTTTCTAAATTGATAATAACAAGCACATACTAACACAATTAAAAATTCTCCAAAAATCGGATTATTTTACGCTAAAGTTCTGAGAGAAAACTCAGTATTTTCATTCGTCAAGTATTTTGACAACATGCTGATATATATATATATATATATATATATATATATATTGTCATTGAGCTATGAATTGACCTACATTGGGATAGAATATTTAGGCCATATAGCACAGCCCAAACGCTACCTAATGAGGGGATACTGAATGTATACACATAGCTCTGTGTTTCTGCTTTTAAATGACTAACAGTAAATAAAGACCTACCTGGATTTACAGGAACAGTGTTGTTCTTTTTAATTTCATTGTCTTATGTCTGGATCTCAAGGTGATGTGGTCGTTCACTTTTACACTGATCTGTAGCTTTAGCTTCTATCTTTATCTTTTTAACCTGTTTTCACTGATGAATCAGTTTGATATTACAATAGGAAGTAATGCGATACGTGTTATATACCATGTATAGTAATTCTTATTTTTTTCAAATTGATTGACAGGTTTCCCTATAATTAATCGTTAATGTTGTGTCTGTTTATTGTGTCAGGAGCAGCATACTGAATAATATTCAGAATACCCACGACCTCACAACGTTGATGAACAGAGTTCTGTTCAGACAGTCTCATCTGTATTTGGCTTTTTATTGCTTTGTTGTGCATGAATAGCTGTGAGCGATTGATGTTGACAAAAGTAGTAACTCCCTTTTTTGTAAGAGAGACTTTTTATCGATGTTCCAAGGAAGATCAACCTAATTTACACTTCACTGAATATGTTATTTTATTAAAAAATAACATGAAAAACAGCTCTCAGGTGACACAAACAGCAAAATGAAACAAAAAGTTAAATAAAACAGTATCCATTTGGGTGAACAAGAACATGCAATCAGTAATAGATAATATAATAGATACATGTTTATTATCAAATACTGCAGTATAATATAATGTACTTATTGTTTATTATCAGCTCCCCCTCCATTGTTTTGTCAAGAATAGTGTGGTATATGTTAAATGCTGTGTGTATTTAAATAATTATAGTGTTATATGTAAGCGGAGGATAATGGATGGATGGATGGATGTTATATGTTTTAACATTTATATACTGCACTGTTTAATATTTTGTATTATTTGTAAGACAACCCCATTTAAATCATCTGTAGGCGCAATAAATGTCACTACGGTTTGAGTATAAGGCATAAAAAAGATATCTTAAGAAAAGCCAAGAAGTCCAACCGATGCATTTTAAATAGGAGTAGAACGGACATTCCAATTCAAATCATTGTAGAAGGATGGTCAGAGCGGCGGCCATTTTTATTTGTACGGTTTCTATTTCCACCGTTGTAGCACGTATAACTAAACCGACTTACTGCAAGTCGCGGACTCATTGAAGTGAGGTTTTACTGTAACGACTAAAACAAACAGTGGAGTAAACTTGTAACACTACGAAGCGTAGGCGTAGAGAGCCAGAGTAAATGAGTAAAATTAACTTTACTTAATGCTTCATCCACACACTCTTGTCACAGTCTAGGAAAGAACATGTATTGCCAGATCATTTTCTCTATCCAGTGTAGCATTAAAGCATGGCGTAGTTAGCGAGCTAGCTATTGGGCTAGCTTGGTAACTACGCCATGCTTCAAGCTGCACTGGTTATAGAAAATGAACAGCGGGCTGGTGGGTCTGACAGTCCCTCGGCCTCAATCCCCGCTGCTCCGGAGAATGACAACCTAGCTAGCTAGCTAACTAGCCAGTCATCCGTGTCTGGCGCTGTATCTGCTACCCTCCCGTCGAGCTGCCATAACACTTTACCGCCCAACTGCCATTTTCTTTTGTACTTGTCAAATGACCTAGTGAAGGTGTAAACACAACAATAATGTCTTAAGAACTAGTTGCGTTGGAGCAAACTGTGCTTCCACTGACCGCTAATCTGCCATCTCCGCCCTGCCTGCAAGAATATGACGGTTCGAACCGTGTGATCCAGAAAGAAAACTACCGTATACTATGATACGGCTTCAAGAGCTCACTGCTGGATTCTCTCTGCTCCACTAACATGCACGTGCGGTGACCTACACACACTCCTGCTAAGTCCATCACACACATGTTCACTGCAAGAGAGAGTCTCATATAGTGGAGATAAATCGGCACTTAAGCCGCGCTCCTACTAGATTCACACATCTGGAAGGGATTACGCAGCATTACAGGCTCCGTTTTATACACATGAATCATAGATCTACTTTTAGTCTGTTTCTTTGGTTTTGTTGTGGTTGTCAGGACCAGTAATTACACCTTCCTTAAGATGCAAATAGCATAGTGTGAGAAACGTTCTAATTTTCTCAAAGGTCCTCTGTTATCATGCTGGATTTTACAAGCTGAGGCAGGACTGTAGAATGGAAAATACGTCTCCAAAGGAATAGTCCATGCTCATCTAACTGTTTGCAAAGTAAAATGCTGCTACACGTAATATAATTAACATAACTAGAGCTGCAACTACTGATTATTTTCATTGGAGCAGTTGAACTCAAAGAAGCAGTGTATAGGATTTCATGGCATCTAGTGGTGAGGTTGCAGAACTACGGTGGCCTTCAGGCGCTGTATAACTGAAAAAGTCCCTCTCTAGAGCCAGTGTTTGGTTTGTCTGTTCTGGGCTACTGTAGAAACAATGGTGGTGCAACATGGCGGACTCTGTGAAGAGGACCCACTCCCTAGTTATAAACGGCTAAGTCTAAGGTAACGAAAAGACAAGGTTTCTTAATTTCAGCTTATTATTCACTCATAAAAACATTATAATGAATATTAAATTCCATTTCTGCAAATAAATTAGTTTGTTTGTCTACATTGTTTGTCTACATGACAGAAAATGGTGAAAAATTACAAATCAGTGTTTCCCAAACCCCAAGACAACGTCATAAAAAGTATTCAGTTTACTGTCATACGAGTAGTACAGAAACCAGAAAAACTTCACATTAAAGAGGCTTGAATCAGAGAATTTTTACTCAAACGGATTCATCGATTATTGAAATAGTTGCCGACCAATTTAACAGTTGACATCTTATCGATTAACGGTTGCAGCGCTGAGTGAATCATCATTCCTTTTAAATAAACATCGGGGTGTTGGCAGATGATCCTCAAAGGATTTCTCATGCTGCTGATCTCTCTATCCCTCCCCTCCTCCGCCTCTCCGTCAATCTCCAGAGATTCAGGTTGCTGATAAGCTCTTGAGAGGGCTGACCCGACCCTCCGCTCCCCAGCGTATGAAACGCTCTATACACTATGGCCTGTTATCCTGGCGCTAATATTTACACTGCTGTTTAATCTGAAAGCTTCTGACTGTATGTAGTGGCAAAACAAATCGAGACGTATCAGTTTTAAAGCAAAGTAAGTGGTGCAGAAAAGCTAGAATTAGTTTGTGACCCTTTGTCGTACTTAGTAGGTTTATGAAGGCTTTCTACTGGCAGGACACTGCTTGTTAATATTTAATGAGTTACCGGGTTGAGAGATTAACTCGCTCAGACTTGCACAGTCCCCTCTTCTGTTTCTGGCATTGTAGTCCTAATGGGTCACACTTTATTGAAACAGCAACACAGGGAGGAGGAGGAAGAGGAGGAGCAAGAGGACGAAGAAATGTTTCCATGTGAAGTACTTTTCCTGGAATATCCTCAAAGAAATCAGCTATCATACTTTAGTTAACAGAGTCCAGACTTTTGTTTGGTTTAGAAAACATGCAGTTTACAGAGTAGGATGAAGTAGAAATACTTGCAGTTGGACAGTAAAGCGTGAAATAGAGTCATTCAATTAAATTCAATATCTGCAATGAAATTACAGCATTAAATATCATTTTTATAAGACTGTAGAGGGCCACAGGTAACGATTGTTGTCATTATCGACTAATATGCAGATAATCTTTTTCCATTAATCATTAAAGTCTTTTAAATGTTACGTAATAGTGAACAAACATTCCATCCCAGCTTCCAATTTGACATCTTGTTTACAGTCCAAACAAACTGAAATTCTGTATACTGGGATGTTACACAGAGAACGGTCACATTTCAGAGGCAGGAAACGGAGAGTGTTTGGCCTTTTTTCAAAATGTTTGCTTGAAAAAATACAAATGATGAAGCGATTATGAAAATAGCTTTTTTTAATGTTAATTGGTTTATCTCTACTGTGGTGACGTAACATTTTTCTATTCTAAAGTGGAGAGTTGAAACGGTTAGTCTATGAGACTGTTGATCCATTTGTCTGTCAACAGAAACATATTACTTTGAAAACAACATCCTGGGCTATTCTTTGACATTTTATAGATGAACTAAAAAAATTATAATCAGAATAATCAATACTAAAAAAAGAATATTAGTTGCATAGCTTTGATTTTCATTCTGCTTAAAAAAAAATCTAAATTAAAAAACAGCACAGTGCAGTATTTCAAAATGTATCCACCATTGCAGTATTTTTGTGGAAGATATTATTTATGTTAAATGATAAATAAAAAATATTTTATATTTCGGGAAATTTAGTCAGAGCATGACATTCATTGACTGTAGCTTTTGATGGTTAATCTGGTGGACTTTCTGTGTCATGTTATGTTCATCCAAAACAAACCACCGTTGTTTCCTCTTAAATTCTTTTTTTTTGTTAAATGGATCACTTCCTGTACAGCAGAGGAAGTTTCCTGGCAAACGTGGGAAGCCCTAAATTGTATGTGTGTTCCACAGTAAATGTCAAAGTCATCATTGACTGGCGATATATTTTTATCACTGTTTTATGGCATCTATTTTATGGGGATGGATGGTATATTGCATAAATATGTCAGGTGAAGCTGTTGCCAATACAGATGTTATGTCATGCACTGAGCCCTCTAGTGGTAGAATCATGTACTATGACGAAGGTGGATCTAAAGGACTGAGGAGGGCCTGTTGTGACTTGTTTTGATTTGCAGTAGTTCAATAATGCAATTCATGTTATTTAATTGTTTGAAATAGTTTATAAAAAAACTGTTAAAACATTATTAAACATTATTAATTAGTATTAGTATGTGTGGGAAGAATAAATGAAAAAATGATAATGATAATAATTCAATATTACATTTGGAGATGCTTTTATTCTGAAGGGGCATGGAAGAATTCCTTGCAGCTACCTTTTTTTTGTTTTGATAATTTTTCGAAACTTCCACTACACAACAAGGCCTTCATTAACTGACAAATTAAAGCATTTGTGAGCATACAAATATAGTGTTTAATCATGTATTATTGTTACATTTTATCGATATATCCAACTTCAGTTCTGTTGCTTTTTACAGAGATGTAAACTCGACAGAGATGTTCCCCTTCTCCATGTTGCACATGTTGAGTCAGAGAGTCACCTTTGATCTCAGAGGTTCAGAGGAGCCCAACTCGCTTCCCATGAACTTTCTTCCAGAGTTTTTCCCCCCGTTTTTAAAAGGTGAACAAGTTAAATTACACCCCTGACGACTTCAAACAGGTTTGAGAAGGTTCAAACACGATGGTGTTGTGTGTCCCAGTGTCCCACACTGTCTCCTCCATCAATCGTATAGCTACGTCTTGTGGCAGGTGGAAGGACGTCTTATCTAAATCGAAGCAGCTTTGCAGGAACCGCCTTCCTCCATCTGATATTCTCATTAGTGTCAAAAAGCTTGAAGACTGTTCCGGTGTTGTGGGTTGAGTTAGTCACAGGGGCTTACAACAATGAAGGGGACCAGTTGCTCTCCCGTCTAACCGTCTCTGTTATGGTGTGAATGGCCCTGCAGCCTCTCAAAGGTGCACAAAGATTGTAGATACTGTTAAATAAAAAAGCTTTAAGATATTCATTTAAAAAAACAACGCTACCTCAGAGTTCAAGTGTTTAGCAGCTTTACACAAAGTTGTGCATGCATCTGGAACTCATCTGCATAATACCCATAAGACATTTCTCTGTTGACTGGCACTACAGGCTGATCAATCCTGCCGCTGTGACAGTTTTAGTTATTCTCTCAGAATTAGATTATGCTCTGCTGCATTTTCTGCGATACACAGGCAATTTTAACATCACCATACAGTCAAATTGCTCACTTCACGGAAAGATGTTGACATATACCAGCTTTTGAGTTTAAACCAGCAATTAACCAGATAATTCAATAAGCCTGCTTTGTGACACAGACCCCAGATTTGCTTTGGCGACCTGAAAACGTTTTTGTTTTGAAAAGGAAATAATTATTTGTTCAAGTATTTTGTACATTAGTAGGCTAAAACCATAGACTGTATATAAGAAGTGCAGGCAGTCACGGTGACGTCACCGATTGGTTTGTGGACCTTTAAAACCTCAAGTTTAGCATTTTGGCCGTCGCCATCTTTTTTGGGGGGGGATCCAGACGTTCAAGGCCTAAGAGAAGAAAGGATACATATTTGGCCAAACAAAGTAAAGACCTTATGTCTTCTTAAAAGCTGTTTCTGCTAAAATCATGCAATATAGTAGACCAGAAAGGTGTATAATATATAGGGAGAAGGTTTTCTTTATGTGCATGGTATATTTTTTATTTTAAACATACGGATAATCTTTTACAGCTAAAACCATAGGCTGTATATAAGGAGTGGACGTCACTATCACGTCAACCATTGTTTTGTAGACAGCCGTTTTGTAGACTTTGAGTCCTGTATTTTGACTGTTGCCATCTGCTTTATTAGCCGTCACCATCTTGGTTCTTCGCAACCAAAAGTGACACGAGAGGGTGGAGCTAAGTACAAACAAATGCTCAATAAGACATTTTCAGGCGACTAAAAATTTAACAATTAACTTTCATGAAGGGAAAAAACACTGTGAAGGGGTTTAAAGTTGTAAGATGAAAATATGGACAACTCCCAGACCGGACAACACCGTGGTAGTGACCTGTCAATCACAAGGTAGCCCCGCCCTAAAGCATAGCCTGCTTTATGGTCTGTTTGACTCTAAATGGACCATCATTTACTAAATGAACATCATGCTGTATTGAAGAAGACTTGAAACTAGAGATTGAGACCATGAACTCATGTTTACAATGTTTACTGAGGGAATAAATCAAGAGAGAAGTAGAGTCATTTTCTAATAGACTTCTATACAATCAGAGGAGTCGCCCCCTGATCGCTGTTAGAGAGAATGCAAGTTGAAGGCACTTCCGCATTATCTTCACTATTCAGACTAAACAAGCCTAAGAGTCTATAGTCCTGCTAGTGGCTCTTTCAGGCTGTTCTTAAGGGTAGCGATGCGTTGAGCTAAATGCTAACATCAGCAGGTATTTAGTCAAAGTGTTTGACAAATTGGCACTCAATGAGAGGTCAGGTGATCACTAAAGTCATATTAGGCTTTATTCTCCGGGTACCACAAATATATGCGTACAATTTCATGGCAATCTATCTCATAGTTATTGATATTTCCGTCTGAGATTTCAGTAATTTCAACATTTTCCACACTAGAACCCACAGAGCTAGTGTGAATAATGGCTGGAACTACAAGGTTTCTTCATTATTGATGAATCTGCTAAAATGTGAGAAAACAGTTAAAAGAAAAGAAAAAAAGCCAATCATACATTCCAAAGATTCCAAGTGACTTCTTGAAGTTGCTTCTTTCGTCTGAGGTACAGTCCAAAAGCCAAAATTATCCAATTTACAGTAAGAAAAAACACAGAAAAGCAGCAAACCATCACATTTGAAAATCTAACAGTCCTTTTATCAACAGCTTCAACTAATTTAAAGCAATAAATAATTTATCCCTCTGTATCTGCTGAGTGTCTGTCCTGCTGCACAAACATGTCTGACTTTCTGGTCACGACCAAACAAACATATCACATGAGCCTTCCTAAAAAAACAATATTTCCCTTCAGTCCTGTGGCCTGCTTTCACATACAAATCTACCACAATCGGACACATGCCTCCGCCGATCAAATCACTTGCTGTTCTTCTTACAGCTGGGGCCCACTGAATCACTGTGTCTCCAGAGTAAATTTAGACTCTTTTGACAAAGCAACACGACGATAGAAACATGTTTCTTGAGCTGTTGGTGTCGACTTTGAACACTTGTGTAACTCGCTCTCTGTCTCATCCGGCGTTACGCTGCTTTCACTAAACGTGACCTGAAAGTGACTCACATCTCATTGAGCGCTCAGCAGGAAAAATTGTATTTTAATCGTTTCATGTCCGTCTCTGTTCTCAATATAGAGCTCCAGTGTGAGGTTATATATGGTAGCTGAGGCTGTTTAATCAGGAAACCCGTCACTGCGGATGCCATAATCTGACTGAAACGTCTTCAGATAGCTGTTTCAAACACGGAGAGCAAGAGACAAGAGGCGTATTTTTAAAAACAGGCAAGATGATGAAAGGTAAATATCTGTTTCTGGAGATTTAACTCAAACAGTGCAGATTTCTTCTGTTACGCACCGAGGATTGTTTGCAAGCCTCTGTTCGTCCGAGGGAGGGACTGACCTTGGGCTGCAGCTGTTTGTCGGATGTTGGTAGCATCTGGCTGCGCTGATGGGTGAGGTGCGGCGGTGGGGGAGTCGGGTGAGAAGACACTGAGAAGACAAATACTTTGAGCTGAGAAGGTCAGGCAGGGTCAGAACGAGGACAGGACTGTAATTTGGTTGAACGGTCATTTGTTTTGGGGTAAAAACAAATTGAGACAATTTAACACACTGAGAAAATCTAAAGCAAAGGTTATGATGATGCACGAGTTGTGGCGCGTTTGAGTCTAATAACCATCAACCACTTAGTGAAGATGGATTTCCTGCAGAGCTGCGACGCTCGCTTACAAGCTGAACATTTAGTCCTCGCATCCTGACGTTTTCAACCCAAATAACGACATAAGAAACTTTTCTCTCTCACCTCTTTGTGATATCGAGCCATGCAGATAGTTTTTGGTTTTATTTGCTGTGTTTTGTCATCTTAGATTCTCAGTAGGCCATATTTTGATTTCGACAAAATTTCAATTAATTGTGCAGCCCTAATATAAATGTATTTTTGCAAGTTGGACAGTGTGTGGGAGTTTGTTTACAAGATATGAGCGATGGGCGCATTGCTGTTTCTCTTTAAAGTGCAGCTGTTATGTAAGTGATACAAACACAGTACACTACACTCAGAAATGAACCTTGAGCTCCCTTCGACAGGAATATAAATGGGGGGATCTGAGAAGTATAGTTACTAGATTTCCTTTACTCAAATTTTAGCAGGTAAATTGGTAAATCTGGTAGCCTAGACTGACTTTTATTTTGTGAGTCTGTTTGGTGAGTGAAAATATTATTTTAGGCAGTTTAAAAAAAAATACTTAAACGATTAATTTGCCAATATAATTACTGATTTAATTTTGTCTCTATCAATGAATCAACTAATTGTTTTAAGCTCTAAAATATTACCAGTATGTTCATGTTAAAATAATACCATACACATAAGAAATAAAAAACTTCTCCCTGTGGATTATACACAGTTTTGGTTTACTATCTTGCATGATTCTTACCAGGAAACGATTTTTAACAGACACAAGGTCTTGACTGTTTGTGGCCTCATCCTTCCTTCTTTTAGGCCTTGAACTCATCCGCGGTTTGAATGTGCTTGGCATTGGAAATTGTCCAGTCCTATTTTCATCTCCGCTCCAGCTCTGGTGGTTTTATTTGTCATTAGTCTGAAGGATGTGGGAAGGAAGGAGTTACTCATCGGGTTTTACTCATTTATATGACAATAACCTTGACTTTAGAAGGAGCGACAAAAGAAGAAACACTAAATGAGAGTCTGGCTCCATTTTTAAAACTTGAATGGGAACACACTCGACTGTTTATGTTGTGCCATCAGATCCCTTTATGAATCTGCCTAATAATGATGTTCGCCAACTTTGGGTGACAACGGGCTCTGATTACAGAGATCCAAGAAAACAAGAACTTGACATGTTATTTCACATGAATCAGTGCCTCATTAAAGCCACAATTATACAGAATTGCATCGAGTGGGGAGCAGTGCTTAATCTCATTTTAGTGATCTCAACACATTAATGTTGAGTGTGATTATGTAAAATTGTCTGATTCAGATAAATATTTATTTCGTTGCAGTGGTTTTATTTTACCCTCAGAGACCCACATAGACCCACTTATCTTTTTTAAGGAGGGATAGGGGATCATAATGTTTTAAATGATTCTTAGAATAGTGACACTAAACTGTTATATGTTTTGGTGGAAGCACATGGGAACCTTTTCAAAAGCCTCTCTGTCTCTTAGTGTCGCAGTTCACTCGGCTCAACGGCGTAATAAAACCACCCCCTGCAGCTCCAACACTCCATTTATTTAAAAGGCCTCACATCAAGTTTTTAACCTTTTCTCTCGCTCTTTCTCCATCACCTGTTGCTTATCTCCTTTCATAGTTTCATCTCAAATGTCTCACAATCATCTCCGTGTTCGGCGTTATCCGGCTGTGAAGGAGCCTCAGCGATTTCCTGCAGTCTGAAGGTCAGATATTTGATGGTTTTTTGACGGAGAGTGGTTCATGCAGTCTTAACATCGCACACAGACACATATTTACCTTTCAGTGTGAATGCTCCAGTTTAGCCTCTTCACTGAGCACAACGTGCTGAGCTGCTCTTAGACACTCCACTGGGTTCGTGTCACTTGAAATGTCTTTTTAAACGCACAATGAAAGGTTTTGGAGAAAATGTCTTTTCACATTTTATCATTGTGTCTCCGGTTGAAATGCATGAGTCAGCGGTTTCCTTTTTTTGGGTTGAGGTTGGTTGTACAATTTTGTATGTTTCTGTGCACACGCAGCACTTACCAAAAAAGAGACTCTCCTGATCTCTGGACCATCTGGTATCTTGTCACCTGGATGTACCCGACGGATCAATCTTGTTCCATCACCTTGAGTCAGAAAGACTCATCTGGAGTTTGGGAAGTTGTAGTATCTCGAAACACATCATCTTTTAGCTGTTCACATCCTGTTTGATTGATTGATCGGTTGGGTTCTTTACGGGTTTGATTAAAACTGTTTCCTTTTACTTGAAGCTTGATGATTAATAGAAGACAAACAATTTTTAAATGCTGGTATAGTCACAATAGTTTGGAGCAGACAAAGCCGAAAGAAGATTAATCAACCGATAACCCTAATAAATCTGGAGGTAATCATCCAACTAAAAGTAATTGATTGGGTACCTGAATAAATATATATCTAGAACTGAATATCAAACCAAATATCTAAGTAGGAGCGACATGTAATAACTGAATTACCCTTTTATCATAGCAAAATAAGTCGAAGTCTTTACTTCTGTCGGCTACTTCTGCAGACACAGTTTTTAATAAATCAGTTTTTGTCAATCCAAATATAATCATGAGTAAGAGAATATCCTGAAGTGTGATTTGGTGGATTACGTTGTTGAAATATCTTATATTTATTTACAATGGACGATGCGCTGTTCTGTGGCTTACGTTGTTAAATGCCACTCTTAACCAATGAAGGTTTGCAGCATCATAACAATGCGGCCGACATTTAATCTCAGATATTGATCCCCAGCCAGTCAGTCTGCTGTGTGTTATCTCTGCTCTCAGACACTTTTGATAAAGACTTAAGACGTGTGCCTCGCTGTAAGTGAGTCACTCTGGGTTCTTGCATTTATTCCCCTCCTGTCTATTTGAAAGCAAGATACTTGAACTCTACTTTGAAAACTGTAAATTCTTAGCATTGTTGCCTCACTTTCTGGTTTGGGTTTTTTTTTCTGCATATTAGCTAAATCCTCTAACAAACATGCCCAGCTGGCGCTTCTGAAATAGTGTTTCCCCTCAACACAAAATTCTAGTAGCATCCATTTGATAAATAACTGAGGAAATTCCCATGACAGATTTGTTTAATGAACCTTCCTGTGGGGGTCAGCTATCTCCCTACACACAGCTCTGCATATCTGATGGTTAGCCCCTCAGTTAGAGTGGCTATTTTTGTAAAGTGGGTGTTTAATATATGTTAATAAATATTAGCTTTAACACAACAGAGAGGTCAGATATATAGGTCACTGGATGTCCCATCCAGGTGGCAAACCTCAGATTCTGAAGAGTGAATCCAGCTGAAGTGCCTTAAACCTTCTCTTTTTAATGGCCATCAAGATTGTATAGAAGTCTATCGAAAATGACTCTACTTCTCTCTTGATTTATTCCCTCAGTAAACATTGTAAACATGAGTTTATGTCTCAATCTCCAGTTTCAAGTCTTCTTCAATACAGCATGATGTTCATTTAGTAAATTATTATTTAAGTCAAGCAGCGCTAAGCAGGGGATGCTTAGGGCAGGGCTACAAGGTGATTGCGGTTTCTACTCCTCCTCAATCCAAAGATGGTAACTTCCTTTAGTTGCAAAAAGCCAAGATGGCGACGGCCAAAATGCCAAACTCGAGGGTTCAAAGCCATAGTCTACAAACCAAAAAGTGACGTCTGACCATCAAGTCCAATTCTTATATACAGTCTATGGTCCGGTATCTTAAGCTAATCCCAATACACCCATTGCCCCTACAATTTAGCTCTACCCCTCCGACTTGCTCGTTAACACATAGAAGTTGGATTTTCTGAGGTCAAGGGCAAAGTTTTAAGGATATATGGCTCTATAGTGTTATGAAAGTAAGTATTTTCTTGGTTAATAAAGGTTTAAAATTAGTATTATCTCAATTTCATGTTGATTCAATCTATTGCAGATCTTTTTTATATAACAAGCATAAAAAAAACAACTAGTATGCTGGTTTCTCTAGCTAGCTAGTTAGCAAACATTACAAGATTGTTTTTAGGCTGATATGTGCATGACCCCCAGATTTCCCTGTGTTGGTGGCCTGTGACTCCCAAAATGTTACTTAAGTCAAGCTGCAAAGTTGCTGCATTTGTTCAACATATCCTCTTAAAAGCGGTTCCTCTAATATCTTTTTCCGCTCGTTACATGCATACAGTCTTTTCAAAATAAACATCCATCTTGTTTGTGCACCATATCGATTGCACAAGAAGTCCCTTTACTTACAACCCTCACGGAACAAACTAGGGCTCATTAGATGAAAAGCCTTCTCCTTTTTTCCTCTCCTTCAACCAGATGCACACATGCTGTAACTCAAGCCTAATGTGGTAATTTCTTGTCTTGTGTTTTATTGTGAGTTTCATCATATTAGCCGGTGATGACACACTCGTCCCTGTGGTGAGATGTGCTCCAGTCTGCTGCTGCTGCAGCCAAGGGAGAGGGGCAGGGGGAGGGCAGGGGGGAGGGAAGGGAAGGGAAGGATGGGGACGTGTATCTCATCTTCGTCTCATTGCCCGTGGTCATCGGCTCCTGTGAAACAGGGGACTTTAATCACAGAGGAGCCCTTTGTGTGTGACGGCCAGGCAGGCAATGACATTTAACAGAGGTAGCCAGTTAGAACTGATGGCATGCTCACATACCAACTGAAGCTTGATGCTTTCCATCAGCAACAGGGAGGACTCGGTGTTTTTACACGTTCGGCCCACGGGAGGGGAAAAAACAGATACAATGGACGCATTAAAATAGCTGCATTGTCTGCATTCTTTTCTTTTTCTTTACAAACATGGCACGAAGAAGTGTTTTTCCTTTTACTCTAAATGTGAACCCAGGGGATGCTAATAGAGATCCTGCCATCTGGAGTCTGTTGAATTTGGTATTTGACAGGAATAGTTTCCGTGTTTAGTCTGTGTTAAAATATCTTTACGCGCAGAATTTATAAGCAGTATCTGTGTTTATTGGGGATGGAGCCCACATGGTTTAAGATTGACTTTCATCTCAACCCTTTCCCTCAAGCTTCTACTCGTTCTCTTTAGTCTTAACAATCGCACCAACCTTTCTCTCTCTTTTCTTCCTCCATCCTTTGGCCTACTCAGCCACTAACACAGAGCAGAGGGAGCGGTCGGCCTGGGTTCCTCTGGTTATATTTAGCAATGAACAGATGCAGTGCACTGGAGCGGAACACACAGCCTCTGCTCGCCTCGGTGTGTGTGTGTGTGTGTGTGTGTGTGTGTGTGTGTGTGTGTGTGTGTGTGTGTGTTTTCCTTCATACCAGTTCTCCCATCATGCACTGCTGACTCTAACTCAGCAGCACAGCACTGGAGAACTGGATCAGAACTGGCCCACCTGCATCCTCATGTAAACCATCCGTTTCTGTATAAAACCAGAGGCTCTTTATAATATATGTCTAGGGCTGCAATTAACAAATAATTCAATCAATTCAATCAATTAATCTAAGGAATGTTAGAAAATAGTACAATAAATCATTCATTTCTCAGAGTACAAGCTGACAGTTTGTAAAGCAGTCCAAAAGCCCAAGGTATTCAGTTTGATATCGTAGAAGATGAAGAAAAAAAAGCAAATATTCACATTAAAGGAGCTGGAAATTGAGAATTTCTGGAATCTTTTGCTTGTCGTAACTAATTGGCTCATCCTTTCAGCTCTAATCATGTTTGCAGCATAGTAATACAACATGTTTATGATCACTCTAGTGTTGTTACAGTTTATATTTATCTTCTTGTGTTGCACTCGGTGACAGCATGGCATTCATGAGCTTTCAAAGCATCCTCGGCTTTCCGATATATCACCAGGAAATAACAACCTCACTTAAGAGGTAGTTAAAGTTAGTGTGAGTAACTTTTATCTGGTTATAACAGTCTCAAGTTAATACTGATGCCTCTATATGACCCACATAAGTAAACAAAAACATCAGCGAGAAGATTGTCTATTTCTATATAGTTATTCTTAATGCTTGTCATTGGTGCCACCGGGTTGGATTTTGGCACAAAATCAGATGAAATCAATCAGGTTCACCAGAAAATCCTGCAGCTCAGACTCCAGCAGGGCCTCCGGGAGCGACCAGCCCACCGTAGACCGACCTAGACCCGTCTTCACTGCAGCCTTCGACCTGCAGTCTGAAGCTCTGGCGGGAAGAGCCTCCATGGAGGCACGGGAGAACTAGAACCAGGACTGCGCCAAGCAGACTGTTAGACCCCGCTGCAGTAAAATGAGAGGTTTTCTAAAGGGACTCTGGAGCTCGGAAACACTACCGGTTTTTAGCCACAGGGACTGCCAAAATCAAAACAAAAGAACCAAAAAACAAATAAAATAGAATAGAATAAATGCTCATGACTGTTGGACAGAAGCGTGGTAACTTAACATAGGTGTCACGGGGCACTGACACACCCTGGACATACCAGTTTGGTTTAAAATCTCTGTAACAGGATTTTCCCACCATGCTGAAATTAACTGACACCATTTGTTGCCTGGAAACCAGATAAAAAGCTGTGATGCACTTTGGGATACGGTTGGCACACATTTAAAGAAGATGCACTTTGCACTGTTTGTATGTTGATAAAATTAGGAATTCAGTCAAAAAAGGGTAATAAAAAGAACACAAATGCGAAAAGGATGATCTCATTCGGTTTCTCACTAAACACTGCTATGTTCTGGGAATAACATGAAAGCAGCTCTGGGTGTGGCTGGTGGTGGAGGTAATTATAGAAGGAGAAGGCAGAGGACCGGTCCAGAGCTTTACGGCGGACCTCTCTCTGATTCTTGTTTTTTCCTCTCCAACCCTGCCACGCTGATTGCAGGGCTCATGAGTGGCCGCAGTAAGACGGCGACGGCTCCAAGTGGTCAAAAAACGCCAAACACACTAGCTTCAATATCTGCATGAGAGAAGAAGGGAGACGGTGTGTATGGGCTTAATTGACATGAGAACAAAAGAAGCGTGTACCATGTTTCATGTCGTCTTCTATATCAGCTGTCATTAGCTCAGAGCCAGGATAATGGCCGTGTAATAGCTGGAGATTTGCAGCTACTTTATCACGACAACAGAGCCGAGAGAGTGAAACCCATCACCGAGAGCAGGAGTAGTTGATTAGTTTTGTCTGTTGTATCTCTCCCGATGTTCCCCTTTCTCAGACCCCCCTCCCCTGTATTGCTGGATAATGTAGAGTTAAGGCTCTCATCTGTAACTGGAGAGTCCAGTGTTGACTGACGGGATGTCCTGAGACCCAGAGGAAGCTGCTGAAACAATGGAATTTACTGTTTAAGAACCAGCATTTCCAGTTCCTACTCTGTGGCCATTATTTGGAATCGGCCAGAGGAAATACAATATTATTTGTCCTCTGGAGGAAATGCCTTCTCTCTGTGAGGCCCGCGATGGCTTGGGACGACGACAAAGAGGGCAATTTAAAGATTTGGAGGATGGCTGGATAGAAATAAAACCGTAATGGACAATCAGTGTGTGATTTTGAGTCTGTAATTGTGTTTAGTTTGCTGCTTCTCTCATGCCACAGCACCACACCAGATAGAAGGACACAGACAGAGTGGAGCCGTCTTAATCAAAATGTGATAACAGACAACATGCTTTGTAAAATCCCCAACTGGGGATTCTGAGATCTCTCTCTGTGCAAAAGTGCTCGTCATAATATTGAGTGCATGTGGATGTTTTGTCTGCTAAGTTGTGGTGGTAGAGGAATAGTTTTTGTGAACTAGATTTATTCGCCTTCTTGCTAAGAGTTAGGAAAGAAGATGTGCCACTTCTGAGCCATAGAAATAAAATAGGAGTAAGACGGACATTCCCATTAAATCAACATATAGCAGGATGGTCAGAGCGGCGGCCATTTTTATGTGTGCCATTGCCATTGCAACCGTTGTAGCTAGCTAACTTCCATATAGCTAAACCGACTTACAGCAAGTCACGGACTCACTGAGGCTAAAACAAGCGGTGGAGTAATAACGCTACGAAGCGTAGAGACCCAAAGTAAATGCTTCATCCACAAACTCTTGCCACAGCGTAGGAAAGCACATTGCTATCGCCAGATGAGTGACAACTTTTTTTGACTTGGAAGTTGGAATAAGCCAAACAAAGTTAAGTGTGGAATTAAAAAACTAGCTAGCATTAAATATAGTGGAATTACCAAGCTAGCTAACTAGCCAACTGTCCGCTAGGAAGGTCGTTTGCTAATCCCACCATATTTTAATGCTCCACTAGTTACAGAAAATGAGCCTAACAGTGGGCTGGTGGCCAGCAGCAGGTCTTGGTCTAATGGTCCCTCGTCATTTTCTTTTGTACTAGTCAAATGACCACAGAAAACAGTTAAATATCTGTTCTATTCCTATTCTATTTCTATGGTCTGAAGAATTTATATGAAGCTGGAGCCGGTAGCCAGTTAGCTTCGCTCATTGTGACTAGTGGAAATCGGGGAAACAGCTATCCTGCGTAACGGCATCTCTAAAGCTCACTGAATGAATATTCCAACGCATACTGTAAATCCTGGGAAACAACGAGTTGTAGCTTTTACAACTAATCTGTTGTTTTTGTTCATATTTAAACAAACAATGTATGTGGATTGTTTTAATCTTTTAACCAGGCTAGCTGTTTCTCCTGGTTTTCAGTCTCTATGCTAAGCTAATTACATACTACTACTGGCGTCATATTGAACAGACAGAATCTTTTCATCGAACTCTCTGTAAGAAAGCACACAAGTCTATTTCCCAAAATGTTTAACTATTTCTTTAAAGCATCTCATACCAGTTGAAGTCTGTAGGGACTTACACCTGGTTGTTTCATGGCCGAACACCTAGATAGAGTCACCTTAGCCCGACACCCTCTGGTGGGGATCGAGCTTGTAATCTTCTCTGTCATCACTACAGGTGGTGTTTCATTAGGACAATGTGTGTGTGTGTGCGTGTGTGTGTGTGTGTGTGTGTGTGTGTGTGTGTCTCCCAATTATCTGAGCTCTTCCACACGTAAGGGCAACCTGGATGTCATTTAACACCTAATCTGTGCCAGCGACAACTTCCAGGAGGGGAAGGAGAAACACACAAAGACGAGCCTGACACACAAGACCAGAGCTCCTTTTCAACGTGTGTGTGTGTGTGTGTGTGTGTGTGTGTGTGTGTGTGTGTGTGTGTGTGTGTGTGTGTGTGTGTGTGTGTGTGATGCACTGACGCACAGATAAATACTATACATACATCTCTGTAGTTTCCCTCTCTTGCATCAAGAAACCGGGGGATTTTTCTTTTGGTGATTAAATCTGTTTTGGGAGTAAAACTAGAGTTTGTCTTCGGGCTGGCTGGGTGATACAGCCCAAATCTTCTATCCGATATAAAGGTAATGTCATATCACGATAATGATACGTATCACAATATAGCATGTTTTCTGGTAAATAAATTATAAATAACCACATGGTAAAGTCAATTATTGCATACTCCTAAATTAAATGCAAATGAGAAGTACTGAGTATGTGCTTGTTATCAGCAATTTAGATGACAAAATGGTGTATCATGATATCTCGCGTAGGCATTGGGACTATATGAAAATTTCACGTCATGATCATCCAGGCTAAAATAGTTGAGACATTATCCCTGTAATCATCAAAATATGCTTAAAACTCTCAGAACGGCACTAAAACATGCAGACATCACTTAACTCTAAGAAAAAAATATTTGTATTACATAGCAGATAGGACACACATCTTTCTTTAGCGAACAACCTTTTTTTTTAGAGAATATTCATAAATCATTAGGTCCCACTGCATAAATGATGGATGAATAGAGTTAAGAAAGAGCAGCATTGTTTGAGTCTGTTCTTTTTTACATGACAGTTTCTGTATTTTTCTATTTTTTTTACTTCTCTACCATGATAGCGAGCTAGATAGCTTTACCAAGTCACTATCATAACGATATTCATGATTCTCCCGTTAATGGAAATTGTGTTATTTATCCTGATCTGTAATTAAATCCTATATTGTCCCGTCCTTAATCTCGATATATGATTTAATCACGATAAAATTTAATTAAGAGACCGTAGATTATCATATTAAATTATCGCCCAGCCATAGCTTGTTTGAGATTATTTCCATTTGCATCTTATATTGCAATATGTATTTTTTCTTGCAGTAATTAGTCACTCACCCATTGTAGAGTATTTATTGTTCTCCCAGAGAGCAGCTATAATTTAAGTTTTTTTTAATGCTGAGGTCAGTATATACCTGCATATCTATGTGTGGTCTGTTTCTTAAAAGAAAACGATGATATTTTACTAAACCCTTGGATTTGTCACAGCTTAGTTGCACATCGCATGTGTCGGCTTTCCAACTGATGATGACTAGTGTGTTTGGTAACTAACATTTCACTTGTTTATTTGACTCACATCACAATAGAAATATGCTTAACGCATTTCGGCATGGAGCCTTCATCAGAGCGTTTGAAGTATACGGGATCAGTTCAGTAATAAGGGACGAGTTAATGCACGGCTGGGAGTTGGATGTAATTATTTAGGAACCAATCTCTTTTCTTTTCCCATGGCTCTAGATACAGGAACCAATCACAAACATATTCTCCTCCTTTTCCAAAACAAATATTTTCCTTACTGTTAGTAGCAATACCACAAAAATAAGTACATTCTTACATTCAAGATTTTACTTAAGTAAAAGTGAAAATCCTATTATTTAAACATTTATATTGATGCATAAGCTGAATATTATTGTTACAGCTGGTGGATTTGGAGATAATTTTAACTACATTATATATTTGTTGGATAGTTTAATCTGTAACAAATTCATCAGATGTTTTGTTATTACAGGAAAAGTTAGAGTAAAAACTACAACATTTCCCTCTGAAATCTAGTGAAGTAAAAGTATATGGTTACATAAAATGAAAATCGGCTACTTAGTTACCTCAAAACTCTTCTTAATGATAGTAGTTGAGTAAATGTTTTCATAATTCAGCTAATTTTGAATCTTTTAATGAACTTCATCACAGATTAATTACAATCACATCTTTGAAGTCACATTTGTGGGTCTTTTTTCAACTTCATAGAATTGAGATCCACCACTGGGGGGCAGCAGTTCATAATAACCACAACAGGGGCTTATCTCATTCACTGGTCGGCTCTGGGTTGCCGTGGCAACGGTGTCTGTATGAGGCTGACTTTCAGTGTTGAGGCTCGGGAGACACAGAGGGCAGTGTTGAGCTGGAGGACGGAGGATGAATCCCAATCAGCAGCTGAACACAGCGTCTCACACACACACACACACACACACACACACACACACACACACACACACACACACACACACACACACACACACATTCTCCCAAATTAATATTCACTCTCTAGCTGTTGATTTAATACGTATAAATGGTCAAAAACGCCACAACTGCTGTGTGGATGTCTAGCACTCTGTGTTGAAATGGTAGCCACCTGCCGTGTTTATTTCCACAGGCGTGATTGACAGGTAGTAGCAGTGACTTGTAGTGCTGACAGCTGTTATGTGGCACTATATAGGCTGCAGCTGCTTGGCAGGCTTCTGCTGATGTTTTAAGCAGCCACGACCATATGTCTGTGTCCCTTTTGCTGTCTGGCCAGTATGTTTTAATGCATGAGTTTTTTATTGAATCCTCTTCAAATGCCACTTCTTTTTTTTTTTTTATTTCATGTAGTGTGAGATAAAATACATCTAAACCTTTTGAAAAAGAGTCTCAGATTAAGATTCTATATCTGTAAAGGGCAGATTTCTTTTTTTTCTTTTTTTTTCATGTGCACAGAAATATATGCAACACACACACAGTCCCCAAAATGAGACAGGGATGCAACTAGATTTAAAGGAACAGTGTGCAGCATTGAAGATGGATTTACTGGCATAAATTGAGTATAACATTATAGTATGTTGTAAGTATAGTAAGTATGTTGTCTTTAGTGTGTAATCACCAGAAAATAAGAATCGTTCTTATTTCGTTACCTTAGAATGTTCATATCTACATATGGAGCGGGTCCTCTTCGCGGAGCCGGCCGCCATGTTTCTACAGTAGCCCAGAACGGATAAACCAAACACTGTTTCTAGAGAGGGATATTTGTGTTTTTGCGTCGGCCACCGTAGTTCTCCTTTTTGGCACGCGGGAGAGGTTTAAGTTGGTTGCACTTGGATTTGGGACTCGGACTCAAGTCGAACGCACACAGTGACTTGACACTTGACTTGGACTTGAAACAAATTAGCATATCTGTGTTTGAGAGGGATGAGTACATTTATAGTAAATTATGAGCTGTCATTTGTTGGAGACTCGTTGTAATTACACAATACGGTTGAACTCTTACTGAAAAACAAGTTACTGTTATTATTGCATGCATAACAATGTTGGCAATATGTTCCTGTTACCCTGAGTAACGTTAGTCTATATCCATTATTATTAGTTGTTTGCTTTTAAAGGAAAGTTTTCGTTGTGTGTTTTTTTCCATATTGCATTGCGATACCCAGTCTAAACAGCTAAACAATGCAGATACTGTCTGCAAATAGATGAAGGAGTGGTAATAAAACAGTTCATGCTTTGAATTCCTTAGTTTAGTTTTAGTTTAGTTTAATTTGCACGATTTAAAATATACACAAACTTAAATAATAAAGATAAATAATATCACAATGCAGGAAGAGGCAGAAAACCCACTAGGCTTATTTGAAGTCTCCACCCATATAATATAAAATGTTTGTATTATAAGCAGATGATAAAATGCTCATTACAGCCATAAGAGACTTGGACTTGGACTCTAACTCAGAGACTTGAAACTTGTTTTTGACTTGCAAAAAAAAAAAGACCAAATCCAACACACTGCACCTTTAAGGTTATGTAATGCTGACTGGAGGCATGGAGGATGTGTATAATCCACTCTTATTTGGGTTAAACCCGTCTCTCTGTCTCACTCTCTGTCTATCTGTAAAACGACAGGAGGGCCTCACACATCCTCACACATCTCTGCTCCGCCTCATCCCTGGTTGAAAAGCACCGATCTCTGCCGCACACACGGTGTTTCACAGGGCCGGCTCCTCGCAAACATCTCAGCTCCCAGGAAACATCTCTCACCGCGCCAACGTCTCTGGTGCCTCAGATTATCCCCGGAGTGATTTCATTGTTATGGAGAATCAGGAATTTTCTCTCCCAGCTCTCAAATGATCCATCTTATCATCCAGAGACAGACTGGTTGTTATGGTTGTTTTCAGTGTTTTCTAAATATTTGGTCAATGAAATGGCAGAAAATCATGAAAGATTACAGTTTCTCATAAGGCCAAGATTACTTATTTAAATAGCTTATTCTGTCTGACCTACAGTCCAAAACCAAAAGACATAGAAAGCAATGAAAACATGCTCATATTCACATTTTAGTCACTGGAAATTGTGAATTTAAGGCACTTTTGCAAAAATAATTGTGTTTTTCTGTCAATCGGCTAATTGTTTCAACTATAACATTGTAGCTCTGTGGAGGAAAAAAAATGAGTAGTGATTATTGTTTTAATATAAATTTAGACTATTTACTAGAAAGACTTATGAATACACTTTTATTGAATATATTGATGTTTACAGTCTCTATTGTATTTCAATCAAACGCTGTACCTTTATAGGGTTTAATCCCTTACTATAAGACCATTTAAAAAAAATATATCAGCATAGTTCAGACTATATTCAGGAGAAACAGACAGTGGATTAGCGGACTCGGTGTATTCAGCACATTCCCAGTATCATCTTTCTCTATACGAGACAAGGATCTCCATTCAGTTCTCTTACTGCTGACTTGTTTTGTTCAAAATCCGAGGAACACTTGTGTGGTTGTGGGGATAATATCTCCTGTTTTCTCACCACATCTGGTTGTTTTTGTTGGCTTCCAAAGCTTTGTTTTTCTTGTTGTTACATGCTGCTGAGAATCCACTCTAAATGGGTCAAGAAAAAAAAAGCTATTGTCTTATTCCAAAATCTCCAATATCATGTAATACTTTTGTAAAGCTGAACTAAAAAATAAATTGAAGGAAAATAAATAAATAAATAAATGGAGCACATTTTGAGGCTATTTTTTCTGCGCTGAAAACATATCAAACTGTGACACACGTGTCTCATATCAAACCAAGAATCTGCTGTCTGAGAGGAACTTATCTTGTGGTTTTATATTTTCCAATTTCACATCTACAGCGCCATCAAATTTGGTTATTTTTTCAGCGAAACAGCATTTGTGATTAAAAACCAGGGGAAAAAACTAAGCAAACAGTGCACAAAGTGCAACACACACACACACACACACACACACACACACACACACACACACACACACACACAAACACACACACACACACAGTGGTGTGATTGTAATCTCTGATCCACACGGCTTTAATCCCCATAAATATTGAATATTTGATGACTTTCTCATTGATGGAGCATGACACCTGGGCGGCCCGCCCTCTGCTAGCTGTACGCTCCCACAGGAGGGGGGTTGTCCCTGACAGTGGCCCTTATCTCAGTGGAAAGCGTCTGAGCCAGCAGAACTGACTCGACGCCGAATGCAAAACACTGATGTATGTGTAGTGTATTTCATTTTTGACGAAGAGCTGTTTATATAAATCAGATCACCACAGGCGAGGAAGTGGAGCAGCAGAGGATGGATTGAAAAAAAAACCTGCTTGTGTTAAATGTGTGTGTGTGTGTGTGTGTGTGTGTGTGTGTGTGTGTGTGTGTGTGTGTGTGTGTGTGTGTGTGTGCATGTGCGCATGTTTTTTCCTTTTACAATCTGACTGCTGCTTGCCTAGCAGGGACCGTAATGATGGTCGTCAGCACTGGCTGGTTGCTAGGTAACAATTACCTGACTGTGCTTTGCTTGCACTGAATTACTCAGTGGGCTGTGTGTGTGTGTGTGTGTGTGTGTGTGTGTGTGTGTGTAGAGGAACGGAAAAATACAGCAAGGTAGACTACCAACCAGGGTCTCTCCTTCTGGGTAGAAAATACAAATAGCAGAATCAGATTCATGGCTACGCTAATATTCTCTCGAGCTTCGGATTTAATATTTGTTCATCGTCTTTGTACTTTTAGATGCCCGTGTGTTGCTCTCTGTGCTCCACATTATCAGTGCTGCATGCTTCAGTCAGTATTTATAGTAATGTCCATGTGGGGGAGGAGGTGGATGTGAAGCTGACAGATGATGATGTCACCACAGGGCCACACCTCGGGGTCGATGACAGATAGCGCTCTGCTTTAAGACCCTTTTTCACTTTTCTCAGCTGCCACACGGACGCGTCTGAGCTGTCTGTCCTTGTCCCTGACTCGCGGTGTCTCACGTGCAGCACTTCCTCTCAGGCGGCGAGCACGTCCTGATCCCTTCCTGCCTCCTTCCTGCCTCCTTCCTGCCTCCTTCCTCCCTGGTTTAGTGTGATTTTCACTCCTGATTCCCGAAAACCTCAACCACAGCGCTAACTCTCACATAGGAGGCAGTCCGACCCTCTACTGATCTAACCTCAAAGGAATAGTTGAGAAGATTGATACCACTCTCTCATCTGTGCAGTGAATAGGAAGCTGAAGCCAGCAGCTAGTTAGCTTAAGGACTGTTGGGAGCTGTTCATCTTACAACTTTAACCCTTTCACAGTGAGTTTTCAATGCATGAAAGTTAATTGTAACATTTTGGCCCCTTAAAGATTATTCGTATTCAGTGTTCGGTTGTACTTAGCTCCACCCTCTCTTGTCACTTCTATTTACAAAAAAAACAAGATGGCAACGGCCAAGAACCAACATGGCGACGTCCAAAAGGCCGAACTCAAAGCTTCAAAACCGTAGTCCACAAACCAATGGGTGACGTCACGGTGACTACGCCTACTTCTTATACACAGTCTGCGGGTCTAGCCCATAACCTGTAGAGCGGTAAATTTATGTTTTTAGACTTTGAAATTATGAATGAATTAATACTGAATAAAATAAGACTTTCATTGGTAGGTATTTCAGGGAATAAGATAATAAGCAATATTATAAATGTAGATCTTCAAGTTCTTCTGTGTCCCTGTATCATTTATGAGTTTTTTTTTAGAAATAAAGTCCTGCCGTTGTCTCTTCCAGCACTTACCGTTGTCTATTACTCATTGAGGCAGAGAAATATGATATTAGTAGGTTTTGTGTTTGGATGTCAGCAGGTAAAAACATTGTGAAGAATGTGGTTGATGTATAGTTTATTAATTTCTCCTTTTTTTTTTTTAAACCTAGTGCTAGTTTAAAACTAGTTTATAAAAAAAGGATAGCAGAACCCGACAGAAGTTCTTTCCAGAGTTCTTAAAAGCAGTTTAAATCCCTTCGGGGGGAGTCACACTGGACAGCTTCACTTCCTGCTGTAGCCTGTCCCAGGTTGAGGGGGCCGAGTTTAAGGCCTTTTTACCAAATTCTGCGCAGATGGAGAGAGTGATGAAGCCCTGGCAGCATAGGCTATGGCAGCACTGTTTACGTGACATGTAAGTAGAGAAATAAGTGGGCAGCGGTCCATGGATTGATTTCTAAATGAAGTTATACCCTTGTCCTCCTCCCTCAACAACACTGTTGAGGGAGGTGTGGGCAGATGTAACACCACATAACTGCGTATTTTGCAAAGCCACTCCCACTTTTCAGTGTTCCATTCAAATCCACTGAAAAAAATCTTAAAACTTAATCTTGTCTCCGTGTTCCTTCTCACACTAAAGCTCTTTCACTGTGACTTCAAACCATATTAAAATTACTATTAGTTCCAAAGTAAACTGTACCTAGTCAGCACACTGACCGTCTCAAAGCACCGAGCCAAGAGAAACTCCTCCGCTGTGATCGGAGGCCGACAGGAGGCCATGGCACCTCCCCCAAGACCTGCTTGCCAGCTCTCCCAGACATGGATGATATATTTGGAGATCATTAAATGGCCCTAAATGAGACCCTGGCGTGAGAGCGAGCTCTGGCCATCTGGCCCCATTGTGAGTGCCGGGGCTGTGTTCAAACTCGGCCAGCAGCATTAGCACCTCTGATTGGATGGATGCTGAGTAGGAATGGGTAGTCCTGCCAATCAGAGACCCTTTTAATCAATTACCCAAACCCGCCTCTCTAAATTAACCCCCCTGTTACATACTCATATGGTCGATATGTGTTATTTTTGTTCAATTTCTCACATGTCTATTGAATGGAATAGATCAAAGTTTAAATTAATTAAATCCAGTAAATTGAAGCTCTAATGGTCAGTCTGTCGACCAGTTTAGTGCAGAGTGAGATATTTCAAAAACTATTTGATGAATTGCCATGAAATTGTCTAAAGACATTCATCACTCCCAGAGGATGAATCCCCTGACTTTACCTCTAGCGCCAGCAGTAGGTTGAAGTTTTTGGATTATAGACAAACATCTCAAAAGGATTTGGTGGATTACCATGACATTTTGTATATACATGCATGGTGCCCAGATGATTAATCCAAATGACTTTGAGGATGCAACGACTCTCTTCTAGCACCACCATGAGGTTCACGTTTGATGAGTGAAATATCCCAACAACTATTGGATGCATTGCCATAAACTTTGGTACCAACATTCATGTGCCCCACAGGATAAATTCTTGAGTGGAACATTTCACTTTCCATCCGGCGCCATCATCAGGTCACAATTCATCTTAGTCCAATACTAAACACCTGCTAAACAGCGATGACATTCCCATCAGCCTCCGCAATACTTTGGGTTTGTTCATGTTCTCGATCCCAGGGCGTTAAACACTGATGCTTTTTCACGGCCGTCGGCAAACAAACACAGGACTTTCAACCAGGAGACCGGTTGTTCGAGTCCTGTTTTCGTGTCCCAAAGAGTTATTTTGAAGTTACGTTAGTTAGTGTCCATACTTATGTTAGTTTACGTATGTATTTTTAGCACAACCATGATGTTTGTCCTAAACCTAACTACGTGTTTTTTTTAGCCTAAACCTCAGCAAGTGCTTTTGTTTTGATTCACAACGTAAACCACGCGTTTACTGCGGAGCTTCATTTGACTCGCTGGGCTACTCAGTGCGTTAGAAAGTGACACCAACAGTCAGTATGTGACGAGTTGTGACGAGAACGTGTTGGTTTACTGCTAATTAGCAAATGTCAGCACGCTAACAAATTGAACTAACGTGCTAAACATATACTTGCTTAACATCAGCATGTTTGCATTTTCACAGTGAGCGTTAATGCATTACGCTTTATCACAAACAACGTAATTTGGGACTCGTTATTGTTCTCTGTGTCACACGGTTGGATGAAAGTCCTTACAGTCCAGAAGAAACAGCTCATGTTATTCATTTATAAAGCCCTACTGTTGAATCTTCCAAACTTCATCACAGCTCTCCTCTCTTTTAAGATTTTAAAGCTTTATTATCTAATTATAATTCGTTTTATTCTTGTAATTGTTTTTAATTCTGGTATATTGTGTACTTGAGCTGTTTCTGTTTTGCTGATTGTGAATGTTTCTTGTTCTCTGGTCTCTCTTGGAAAAGAGATCTTAATCTCAATGAGATAGCCTGATTCAATTGAGACTAAATACAAATACAATGATTGTTGTCGTGGTGACATTAGTCTTTTGCATCACATGGACTTTATATATGTGTTCAGATTTGATTGCATTGTTTAACTGCATTATATTTACCCGTAAACACAATCCTAAACAAATGTATTTATTTACTTGACAAACTCTGTTTTTTCCGATTCCACTAAGGAAGATAAACAAGGCCGGCTCTTTTTGTATCCAGGAGCATTTGTAGATCTGAAATGTCACGGCCTTTCATGACTTTACCTTTGGTCAAATGACAGCACGTAAACAGCGAGCAGACGAGCAGGTCTCTTGACGTGGAGGTTTGTTTACTTGAGCTGTTTTTTGTCTGTCGGCTGTTTCCAGGTCACAAGCTCAACAAGGACCTGAAGCACTACCTGAGCCTGAGGTTTCAGAAGTCCTCCCCCGACCACGAGCTGCAGAAGACCATCCGGGCCAATCTGTATCGCCACGCTGTGCCTTGTGAGTAAAACAAATACGAGTCATGATAATAATATGGTGCCGGACGCTTAAACCAGGACATCTGGCTGAAGAATTTAACCAGTCTTGAGCATAATTTCTTCATCTTCACCCCAATGACCCACTTTCTTTTGGCGTCTTTCTCAATTCTTTCATCTCCTCTTAATCTCATCCGTCCCTTTCACTCACCCATAAATCATTCTGTTACACTTTATTTCCCCTTTCATCGTCATAAAGAATCCTCACCAGCTCTGAAAAGACAAAACAAATGCACATTTTGACTGTGTTTTTGTGTGTGTGAAGTATCACAGTCCTTTAAAGCTGCGCGTGTCTTTACCGCGCCAGAGCACCGTTCCCGCAGCTGTCTCGCATAACTGTGAAATATACAAAAAGTGTGGCTCGAGCCAAACACCCGGCACCGTGCCAACCTCCACAGCTGGGCTCGGTTACGTCACGAACCAGTTGGATCCGTTGGATGACACAGTCCAGCTCTGCTCAGTTAATTTATTATCCTACTGTTATGTTTGTGTTTCAGCAACTTTTGCTCAGTTGTGGTGACCACTAAAGACTGAAGCCTAAAGTGTTTTAAAAGCAGAACACTGGATGTGGAGAGAGAGAGAGAGAGAGAGAGAGAGAGAGAGCGTTTCCCCCCTGAGGAATTAATTTGATTATCCCACATATGCATAGCCATGATTTAATCAAGAGAGGGATCATGCTTCCACCTCCTCCTGTCTCTATCTCGACTATTGCGTTGCTCCCTAATAAAATGTGTCTCCTAGACTAGATTACTGTATTTTTCTTCGCTTATTCGCTCTCAGCCTCTCTGTCCAATCTCTGGCTGTCTGTCTGTCTGTCTCTTGCGCTCAGCCATGTGACCGGTAAATCCGCCTCTCCGTTGAGCCTCCCCACCCAGTGCCCGGCCTGGGATTATGATGTTCTGATATATTGGAAATAGATTCCTGCCTGATTATGTGATGAACATGTTGGACTCTGTCACAAAGATCGCACGACGACGGAAAGGCTCTCCGCACACACAGCGTTGACGTCAAAATTGATCATGGACAAAAAAAATATGCTGAATATGTTGAAAGGCGTTTTGTGAGGTAGTCGGAGGGGTCGCCAGATTAAAGGGATTAAATTTTTTCCCCTTAATTTTACAACTTTGCTTTTTTTTCTCCTGTGAAATACTGAATACATTTACTTCCAAGAGTAATGCCTCTAAAATGTACAGAATAAACATTACATGCTGGATACTTTCACCTCTTCAGCTCTAAAATAGCTCAATAAAATAAAACCTAATACTTCCCCTCGTCATGCCTCTAAAAGTCCTTCACATGAGACAAATCCATGGTGAAAAAATCCCAGCTCACAATCCAAAACAAGTCGGCCAAAACCAGGCAGGAACTGTTGGTTCTGAAAAGTACCTAAAACCGACATTATTTCTAATGGCCATCAGGGGGCGACTCCTCTGGTTGTATAGACGTCTATGAGAAAATGACTCTACTTCTCTCTTGATTTATTCCCTCAGTAAACATTCTAAACATGAGTTTATGGTCTCAATCTCTAGTTTCAAGTCTTCTTCAATACAGCATCATGTTCATTTAGTAAATTATGGTCCATTTAGAGTCAAATAGACCATAAAGCAGGGTATGCTTTAGGGCGGGGCTACAAGGTGATTGACAGGTCACTACCATGGCGTTGTCTGGTCTGGGAGTTGTTTTTGTTTTCATCTAACAACTTTAACCCCTTCACAGTGTGTTTTCAGTTCAGGGAAGAAAACATTTTTGATCGCCTAAAAACTTCGGTTGTACCCTCTCGTGTCACTTCTGGTTGCAAAAAAAAACGACGACCAGAATGACGACCTTTAGGCTTCAAAAAAGTAGTCCACAAACCAGCGTGTGACATTCAATGACTATGGCCAAAACCTGTGATGAGGAATCACAACATAGCTTCATTTTAAGGGGCCAGAACCCAAAATGAGAACCACATAGGGTTGTTCGATGTACCTATTTTTATGATAACAGTGATATTTCAAAAATAAGTATTTATATCATGTTAATAATACACATTTTCCTACAACTCAACTAAAAGATCTCCCACCACTGATGCTTCAAAGCTTACAAATGCAAACAAACGCTATTCATTCATAACAACAATTACCTCTGGGGCGAGTAGCTGCATGAACAATATGAGTATAGACCACTTAACATCCTGCCAACTGTCATCTCACACACTACTGAGACTATGGTTTTGGAGAAATACTGTATGAATATGTATAAGCAATTGACCCTTCGCTAAGTCGCAAATGCAAACTGGCCAATCAAAGCGTTGTTCTAATTTTTTCTTTTTCTTTTTGTCAACAACAATTACATGAAAAGACCAAAACAAACGTGTTCCTGCGGAAGACATGAATATAAAAGTCACAAAAGTCTAATTATTCAGGAGTTGAAAATGTTTTTCTCTGGAACTATTTTCAAAAATGAATTTGGAGTTTTAGCACGTATTTACAGCAGAATGGTGAATGTGGGATTGACTTAAAATAAACTACAATGCCATGTTGACAGCGTCCATGTTGATGAAGGGACATGTCATCCGGTGACACCCACTGATGTGTTTTTAATGCGGTTTCTGTTTTTTAAACAGTGATCTATGGCACAGGGGAATAAGACACATCAGGCTTTGGCTACACTGATAATAAGTATGTTAATAAAGTATTTTTGTGGAATTTGTTGACGATAATAAAAATATGATCCTGCTTAATATTCACAAAACGGGGTCCACAACACACGGCTGTTCGGTCTAATAACACTGAAATGTTTATACTGTTTACCCCTCCTCTCTCTGTCTCTCTTTCTGTCTTCCTGTCCCTCCCTCTCTCCCTTTCTTGTTGACCTACTATCGCTGCCACCTCCTGTTTATTGTCTCTCTCTCTCTCTCTCTCTCGCTCTCTCTCTCTCTCTCTCTCTCTCTCTCTCTCTCTCTCTCTCTCTCTCTCTCTCTCTCTCTCTCTCACACACTCATGCAAATGTTTTTCTTGTGCATGACGAGGCTGAAAGACCAAAAGCCAGTCAAATAAAAGCCACACTTCTCGGCCCTCTGTTTCCTTTGTCTCTCTGCGTCCCTCGCGTCTCCTCCTCCTCCCCCCTTCTCTCCTGAACACATGTGTTGCTCCCTCTTGCTTGACTCAAACAGGTGCCTTTCCCTCTACCACTGGTCGAGGTGGTTTTTTTTGGGGGGTTCTCTCTGTCTGTGTGTGAATGTGTGTTTATAGGACCCCCCTTCTTCACTCCCCCTCTCTCCTCCCCTCTGTCAACCCATTATCCTCCCCTCTCCTTCATTGCTCCACCGCTACAGATGGCCATTGTTATCATGTGCGGCAAATGTCACTATTGATAGAGAAGTCGTTGTCTCTCTCTCGTGGGATTCGTTTCCCTCCTCACGTCTACAGCTGCTGCTTCGAGGGGACGAGGGGTTATCTTTGGCGTTATCCCGGCGTTTGAGCCACGGGGCGAACCGATCCTCCCTCCCTCCCCCACCTGATCTCTCTCTCTCCCCCTCTGCTCTGTCGTCCTCCTCTCTCTTCACTTCGAATCCTCCAGTGAGTGTCAGCGTCCCTGTGGCTCGGCGGTGACTGCTGCCTTCCTCTGTCACACTCTAGCTGCTCCCGCTGTCTCCCTGCCTCTGCTGCTCTCACCCTCCATCTCCTCCTCTCTCTCTCTCTCTCTCTCTCTCTCTCTCTCTCTCTCTCTCTCTCTCTCGGTCTCTCTCTCTCTCTCCATCTCGCTCCCCTCCTCGCTGTCCTTCACTCCCTCGCTTCCTTGTTTTCCACTCCACTGCCGATCTCGGGGAAATCATTGTTGGAGACAAATTTCTCTGTTTGCCGCTCACACAAAGAAAGGGATTACAGCTTGATTTGCTGGCTCCGGGGGCTTCGCTCTGCATCCAGGCAAGTGGCAGCTCCTTATTCTCTTCTCTTTTTTCTTTTTCTTTTTTCACCCTGCTCTCACCGCCATCCGCCATCCGAAGCCTGTGATGTATGCATGGCAGAGAGTGTGTGTATGTGGCTGATGCTGTGTATATAGGCTAAGGGAATCAGGGGAGGTGGGGGTAGGGGTGGGAGTTGTACAAGAGGAGGGGGGGCAGGCCCGCTCGGAGCAGGCATGTCCAACCCAGAGGGACAGATGGCCAGTAGCCCTGATGCTTTTTCCTCTTTGGTTTTCTAATTCACCCTGCAGGCTTTGTGTAAGGCCCACTAGTACACAGACCTTCTTTTCAAGGAGCAAGAGATGGCTGCTCTCCTTAGCTGGAGGAGCGAGGGAGGGAGGGAGGGAGGGAGGGAGGGAGGAAGGGGGTATCTGTGTGTAACGGACAGGGTAAAGGGAAGGAGGACGAGGAGGAAGAGGAAGAGGGGGGTGTTGCTGTAGAGGCAGAGCAAGCTTTTAAGGGGAGGTTAGGATAGGAGAAGAGATGCGGAGCTGAGAGGGGGGTCATCAGCCTCGAATGCATGGAGGTCAGGTCCAGATGCCGCTCAAACAAAAGGGCTTCTCTGGGGGGGAAGCGTGGCACTCGCCATTGTGTGCTTGCGTGTGTGTGTGTGTGTGTGTGTGTGTGTGTGTGTGTGTCGCTGCATTGCAGGGTGCTGCCGGGGAGCCTCATGCTATTGACGGCCATTCATTCTCGCAACGCATAAGCGGGCCCCCGGCTTCTGTTTCGCCTGCTTTTCGCCTACGTGTGGCTCGTAGTTTTGTTCATCGCGACCGAAATATCTGCTGCGTTAACGCGCGATGCTGCACTCTGGAAAGGACGACTGGCCTCCAAAGCTCATTGAGGGAGCTGGGCAAATGTGTGTTTTTCTTGCATAGTAATGGTGTATGAAGACAGGTGTATGTGTGTGTGTGTGTGTGTGTGTGTGTGTGTGTGTGTGTGTGTGTGAGGCTTATGTTTAATACGTGTGTTGGTGTTTTCATTGCCATATTTAGCATATTTTACAGATACAGTCCACAAACTGGTACAATTAAAATGAATCAAGCCAAAAAGGACTGCAGATCTTCCTTCCTGTTTTAGTGCGACTGGTCCAGTGGGTGGAAGGTGGAGGGTGGCACTGGAGGCTGTGGTCTCTGATGTTGACTTTGTTATTCCTCCAGGCCTATTTCAAAGGCATCTTGCGCTCAAGAAGAAACCATTACAACAACACAACCTCTGTTTCCGCACCTTGAGTTTATACCAAGCTGTACCTTGAGTATAGCTCACAGATATATTATTATTATTCAAAATACTCAATCCATGTTTGCTCGCCCAAGCTCATGTAAGACAACTGTCCTTTGATCAAGTGAACACTCAAGTAAAGATGTGTTGACAGGCTCAACCCCAGAGTCAATTTAAAGTGATCAGTCCCTGATTAATGAGCCACTGTTGTGTCCCACAACTGCAGAAAGACCTCATGTAGTCCCCTCCGTACGGCCGAGGGGGGGACTGCAGTCCTTTCCCGCTTCGTCCAGAGTGATACTTCAGCCAAGCTGGAAGTCCCGTCCACACGGAGCAAAAACAGAGCTTGGGATTGTTGATTAAAGCAGGTGTGGCTTCTCTTAACTATGTACGGATTATATTTCAGACGGCCGGCTAGTGTGTCTATTTCTGTGGTCGTGGATTGCGATGATGATAACCCGGTCGGGATCGAGGAAAATGAACTGTGCCAATTCACTGACTGAACAAAGATTCTCTGTTGCGATCGCGTCGTCTTCTACAATACTGATCTGTGTGCGGGTGTCTTGTGATGGTTTGGTTGTGGATCTGCTGTGGTGGCTTGCTAGCACACACATGCTGAAGCTCCTGAGTGTTTTTGTGAGCCCCGATGCCTCCAAGCAGCAAGTTTGATGATGCCAGATGGATCTGAAATCGGATAAGTTTCTGTTCATGGGGCCGCTTACAGTATCGGTTGTGTTTTGAGTATATTTACTGCTGCAGAGTAGCAAATTCTGATTATCCCAGGGCTTTATTTGGTGTTTATCTATAGCAAACTTACCAATCTACTTTAGGATTACAGGTTTTACAGTCTTATGCAGTTTCTGCTTGAACTGAAATATGTTTTTTGCCATTGCTGTAGTCGAGACCACCAAAAACCATAAGACCATGGCATTACCGCGATCAGGGTGTTTCGAGAACTAGAAAAGCCAAAGACTTTGAGGGGTTGAGACCAAGTCAAGACCAAGTCCAGACCAGTGCAAGTCCCACACTACATGACACACTCACAATAAAATGTGGGACATGCAAACCAGAGTCACTCCTCAAATCTGAAAGGTAAAAAAAAAGAATTCGTAAAAAAAAGATATTGGTCGAGAGGTCGGTCTCCAGTAATACAGCACCGTCAGAGGAACAAGAAAAATAGGAATAGATAATTGGGAAATACACTTTCTTGCTTTCTTGCTGAGAGTTAGATGAGACGATTGATACCACTCTCATGTCATTATGCTAAGTATGACGCTACAGCTAGCAGATGGTTAGCTTAGCTTAAAGACAGGAAGCAAAGGGAAACGGCTTAATACTTTATATCTGTTTGCTGCTGTAAAACTACTGTAAATCATTGTTTTATACTCTTCAGTTTTGGCTCAGATGAAACGAGGAAGGATAGAATGTGTTCACAACATGTGCTTTCAAGGTTTGAGGTAGGCAGACTGTTTTTTACCTTTAGAGCCATGCTAACTGTTTCCCCCTGGTTCCTGTCATTATGCTAAGCTAGGCTAATCTGCTTGCTAAAGCTTCATATTCTGTGTATATACACGAGAGTGCTTTTGATCTTCTCTTTCAATTACTTGAAAGTGTATTTCACAAAACGTCAAAAGATACCATTAAACAAAGAAATTCGGCTCTGTTTTTTTACTATACAGGTTAACCAATTATTAAATTGAAAACAGGCAATAATCACATCTTACAGATATACCAGTATCAGCAACATGTGATGAAGCATCACACCGGTAAATTCTGCATGAAGCTGGTTTGACATTGCAAAATTATGCAGAAGGATGTTCTGTTGGCAAGCCATGAACTGAGTTTAGCTTTGTTAAACCAACAAAAACATGTCTAACCTTGTCCTTCAACACTGCAAACACTAACACCTAAGTAGCCTACCAACAAAGGTTGATGTAAATACTCAATACATAAACAAACAATCTCAAACATATTGCTTATGGAAACTGTATTTAAGGTAACATATGCAATGGTGACATCAAGGTACAAAATGTAGCGTTCAACACGTTTGTTGATTCACTTCAGAACTGCCAGTAAAGCTGCTATTCTTTGTTTTTTTAGCTGTGGTACAATGAGGGCATGTGGCTAAGATTGGACAATGTGAATCCAAGCAGAAATCTGCAGTCCTCTACCCTCAGGGCAGCTCTAGGGGTTTGTGGTCAGGTTGCCTGGGCAGCAGTCCATGTCCATGCAGGTACAGGCCTGCGCTGCCAGGTGGAGGCTTTCCTTTGGTCTGCCATTGGGCTCTTAATCTCCCAAAGTCCTAAATCAATTAAGTCAAAGCATAGTAAACAAATCCAGCCTGCAACTAAACTGGGCGGCAACCTACAGTTCTGAAACGTGAAGCCAATAAAGGAAGTGACTTAAACTTGCATTCTTTTTCATGGCCATCAGGGGGCAACTCCTGACTCTACTTCTCTCTTGATTTATTACCTCAGTAAACATTGTAAACATGAGTTTATGGTCTTAATCGCTAGTTTGAAGTCTTCTTCAACACAGCATGATGTTCATTTAGTAGATTATGGTCCCATTTAGAGTAAAAAAAGACCATAAAACAGGGTATGCGTTAAGACGGGGCTACCATGGCGTTGTCCAGTCTGGGAGTTGTCAGTACTTTTGTCTTACAACTTTAACCCTTTCACAAGGGTTTCAGTCCATGAAAGTAACATTTTTGGTCGCCTAAAATTATCTTAATCAGCGTTCGGTTGTACTTAGCTCCACCCTCCCGTGTCACCTCTGGTTTCAAACAAACAAGATGGCGACAGGCCAAAATGCCAAACTCATGGCTTTAAAAATGTAGTCCACAACCCAATGGGTCACATCACGGTGACTACGTCCACTTCTATACCAAAAACACTCCTCATCACATCCACAAACCAAGCTGGTAACAACGGCATATTTTACTCTACATGCTACAGTACCCCCTCCCACCTTCTTCTACATCCTGAATCCTACATCCTACATCCTACATCCTACGTCCCTGTCCTGCTGCCCTCTACACCCTTGCTTAACCCAGCATTCACCCCTGGAGAGGTTTTCCCAGTCACGAGACCTGCCTGAAGCTGGCTGTTTATCAGGAGGCACCATGTGTTAGGTAATGTCAAGCGTCTATATTTATGGCTAAGATAGCAGGAGAAGGAGAAGGGAAGAGAGAGAGAGAGGGCACGAGGAAGAGGGAGGGGGGAGAGTGGGCGGGAGTATGAGGGGGGGCTGCAGCCATTGGCCTCAGACAGGAACTAGAGTGTGAATAGCTCACAATGGCTTAGCCTCTAAGCTGGGCTGGACCTCTAATTTGCTCTGCTTGTGGAGCTTTGAAGAAAAACGGCAGCTGCCTACATAGCTGCCTGCCTGAATGAGCTCACAAGCTGGGGAGCCAGCACTCGCTCACAGACAACTGGGTGATCCATGGATGGTTCGGTGCGGAGAGGGAGAGCAGAATTCAGCCTGCTCGGATTTATCTTTTTGAATATTTCTGTGGAATAAAGAACGGGGAGGAAAGCAGCAGCAGCAGCGGTGGCGGTGTAGAGGTAAATCTGTGACATTTACTTCTTCTCCTGGGAATGATGCCCTGGCTTCCGGGATTAGATTGGAGGGGATGTGGGTGGGGGGAATAGACACACAGAGGCAGGTGGATTTTTTTTTTCTTTGAGAGAGAGAGAGAGAGAGAGAGAGAGAGAGAGAGACTGTGAGAATCAGTGCTGATGCAGATTTGCGGTGTGGTATTAATTAACTGATGCGCGGTACCATGTGTCTGTGCTGATGGCGGATGTGTGTGTACATACGTTTGTCTGCCACATCTTCCCCTCATTTTATTTTTTTACCTCCTTGAGTTATCTCCCTCCTCTCAGCTTTACTCTCTGAATTGAAAGCTCCCTCCCCCTTTTTTCCATTGCAGTTTTCCCCAATAAACTGTTGTCTCTTATGTGTAAAAAAACTGCCATTTTTTGTGCTATTTTTTTTACAAGATGTCCAGCTAGTGACGCTTCAGATTGTATGAGCCCACTATTCATTTTCAGCCCCCTCCCTCCTCTCTCATTCTTCTCCCCCATATTGAAAGGGGAGAGATGGGGAGGGAGTCGGGGGAACAGCAGGAGAATAGCGGCTGGGACTCAGCTGTGAGGAGTGTTGTGGCGCGAGCTGAAAAGAATGGCCTGTTGTGTTGGGCGGCAGCAGTATTGTGTGTCTGTCCTCTCTGTCCTCTGTCCTTCTGCTCTTTAATGGGCAACTGCATCATCCCTTTATTCAAACAATCACAGCGAGGAACCTCAATGAAATAGAGTCTTTGATAAAAAAAATTAAAAAGTTAGCTTTTACATAAAATGTAGGCCTGGGTTTTGTTTGAGATGTTTTTTCATACCTGAGATAGTGAACAGAAGGCCTACTTTTTTTTTTTTTTAGATCCCTTACTTTGAGAAATATAAGCACGATATTCTACTCTAGTCGATTAATCGATGAGTCGATCTGCAACAATTTTGTCATTTTCAAACAAACATCCCCGAATATTAATGCGTTCGACCTAATCAAATGTAATGATCTGCAGATTCTTTTTTTGTCTCACGTGACTGAAAACTGAATAGTTTTGGAAACTGAACTGTTGGTTGGACAAAGTTAGACATTTTAAGACATAACTGAGAACATGATCCGCAGTTGTGGCCTTAAACAAATTCAATATTGATCTTAAATGTTGAATGTTGCCTAAACCCAAACAGGGATGCACCTTTTTAGTCCTGATACCGACATATGGGCTTTGAGTATTGGTCGATATCGAGTACCGATCCAATACTAGTGTTTAATGAACAAGCTGTAGATATAAATGTGCTGAATTGCTGTTTATTGAAATTATGGTATCCGATACCAGATCAGCCCATCGTCACCTATTCCCAATTTGGCAATTTGAGACAGACAAACGATATATAATATCATTATCGGTGCATCTGTAAACCCAAGTCATAAAATAACTCTGCCGTTACAAAGTACTGTCAAGATAGCAACATTTCAACTGTCGGATCAAAGAAAAGTAAATCAGAATACAAACTTTATATTTTCTCTGCAAACACATTTTCTGCTGGTACCCCAAAAAAGTATTGACGCGCACGAACGTGACCCACTTTTTTGCAGTGCTGCAGCTATAACTTGTTCTCGTGTTCTCGTGACGTTTGCAGGCTGTTTGTGAGTGCACAGTCTTGCATTTGTGTTTCATCGTGCGCGACAAGAAGAAGCATTGTGGCTCTCGACTGAAGCTTATAGATAATTGAAATCACTACAGCATGGCGTTCTCTGAGCGGCACCTCGGCCCCTGATAGGATCTGGAGCAGGGGCCGCTGTTTGCTTATTCATTAATCTGAGGGCCTCCGCTACATTGATTCCCTTCTCTGTTCCCCTTCATGAATCATTATGGGCCGGCGATCCCTCTAATGGGGGATGGAAGTGCTGATTGAACACAGCCACGGCACTCAGGACCTGATACTCTACCTTAGTCTCCGGGGTCAGCCGATCCGGACTGGGGGAACAGGTCCAGCACCTGTCCATCTCAGCAGCTGCAAACTTCCAAAGCTTTAAAAGGCATAGAAGATGGAGCGACACATCCTTAAATTTAATAAGTTGAACCCGAAACCAAATATTCTGTATTAGTCCTATTAGCCTTGCTTAAAAGATTTGTCCCGCCAACACCACAATGGATGCAAATGGCCATCTATCCATAATTTTGTGGTTGAGGCGCTCCCATCGTCGGACCAGTGTATTAAGGGACTACTTGTGTAGACGAGGCCTTAAAGTGCTGCCTCAATCAATGCTGCTCCGGTAATTGGCTTAGAGGCCCCAGAGAGTTGCCCGTTAACTCCCCCGTGTGACTGTTGGCTCTTCTCTGCCCCTCCCCTGCTTTCTGTCTGCTCTCAAGATACGCATATGCAATTTCTTCCTAACGTCACCTCTCAGCCTCTGTTTTCATAACACACACTTCCCCATCAACACTTAGCGTGTGTTTGTCCTGGAAACACGCCCCATTTTGTGCTGTGGCTGCCACTTTTGGTGATGCGGACGGGACAAACGCTGGTGGTAAGGTGTCGGCGTTTTTTTTTTAAGAATCTTTAAATTCAAATAGCCTACTAACTGTTTTTGTTACTCACTTAGACATTCTTACAACAGTGTTAGGAATTAATGTTTGGTCAGAAAAATGTCCATTTCCCTGCTCAGTTTACGGTCCCCGGGTCAGTTAGAAGTTGCTTGGTTTCGCGTTTGTCCCCACCCCCCGTGACGCTCACACTCGCAACCAGCAGGGGTTAAAAACAGCAGATGTTTGGCTGAACCGGTGTGTGTGTGTGAGTCTACCAGTGTGTGTGTGTCTACCAGTGTGTGTATGTCTGTGTTAGACAGTGAGTGGAAGCTCCCCAGACCAACAACAGCAGGAAGGCGATGGAGGGTATCAGATGTCAGAGTGCTGTCAGCCCCACTGGCTATTCTTAATACACAGGAGGACGCTTTTTTTCTTCTTTTTTTCTCTCACCTGGCTTTGTGCTTGTGGTTTTGGGGTGTGTGTGCGTGTGCGTGTTTGTTGTTATTTTACATACACACAAAATGAGCTTTCATGATGTTCATCATGGACATCATTTTGAGCAGTTTGTGTCTCTGATGACGACCGGTGGAGGAGCAAAGAGAGGAGTTCAGGTTAGCCCGGTCCCAGGTGACAGTGAACCAAACTGACTCAGGGTCAGAACAGGACATGAAGAGAGAGAGAGAGAGAGAGAAAGAGAGAGAGAGAGAGAGAGAGAGAGAGAGATAGAGAGAGATATAGAGAGATAGAGAGAGAGAGAGAGAGACTGACATCCTGCACTTTACTTATTTGTTTGTCTGCACAATACAAGATGCAAATGTGACATGTAGAGAGCCGGAAAGAAGAAGACGTTCTCTCGTCAGCTTGTGCACAACCTAAGCTTTTAAAGAAAAACATAAAATACTAAGAACACGTTTGTTTTTTTTCGTCTCGTGAAGAAGCATCCAAATTGCACACAATAGCAATCCGGTGCTATTAAGTGTCTGTATTCTGTCAGTAGAAAATGAGTGTCGGGTGTAACAATAGTATGAAACACTGTCTGCTGACATCCAAGTGTCTGATTCAGGGTTCGTTTTCAGGCCAGAAATAACATCCAGGTTTAGACTGTTGTTAGTCTGTGCAGATAAAGTAAAGTCCACTGTTCTTACATCATCAGCCAATTAGGTGCTTCGCTAACAAAAGAAAAAAAAGTGAAATAATGACATGGCAACAGAGATTAAGTACAAAAACAAGAGAAAGTGTTACTTCTTTCTCTTGATAATCGACATCAATTGTGTTGAACAATAAGATTTTTTTTGTGGTCTTACTTGGGAGCTGCAGTGATTTGAGCTAAATGCGAATGTCAGCATGCAAACGTGCACGTTTTTACTAATTGAGTCCTGAAACCCAGAAATGAATCAAAAACCCATTTTTGCAGTCAATGGGTTTTTGGTTAGATGATGACATTTTACCGTTTTGTTCTGGGATATAAAATACATCAGTCAATACCCCTCTCGGGAGTCTTGAAGCTTTTAAGTGTCTTAAAAGAGGCGGTTGCTAACAAGTGGTTAAATGAGACTACAAAATGTCATCACGCCGACTAGTCAGCCTTTTTTTCTTGTTTTGTTGGGATTGCTCTTGACCACTCGTAAAAAAAATACATTTTAATATATAGAACAGAACAAAAATAAAAAAACAATGGACAATCACAGAAATGAATGGGTACTTACAAAATAAGGAAAAATCTTGTATATGAATAAAGATGAGAGAGCATTTTTACTTATGTCGCTTTCTGCATGAGGCCCAATGTTTCATGTGGATATCCCTGGCAGGCTCAAGCCACTTTTAGACCATACAAACATTCACTCAGCTACATGAATGAAATATTTAGTCAGCCTCCACAGATAACAGCTTCCCTCTCAGTATAAACTCACATGGCTTGCGTCAGCCCACCAGAAAAACGGCTGCTGTGTTTCATGCATAAACGTGATTATTATTATTTTTTTGTAGTCAAATACACAGTTTGGCATTTTCAACTACGCAAAAAAGTCCATTGGTGTTCGACCTTTGTGCAAATATGTATCAGCATTTCAGTGCATCTTCATTAGCTCAGTATTTGTGATGGAAAAAGGCCAATTGATGTGGAGCAATATATGAGGGAAAATATGATTTTTTTTTGGCTGCTAAAACAGTGAAGGTTGAGCTCTGTGTATTGTAAAAGATTCAGTAGCCAGATGGCCTCAGAATCTGCTTTTCTCTGAAGCTAGATAAAATGTCCTCTAAATGTTTGACACTAATGCAACTCATTTACAGAAGCATTAAAAAACGTTCGGGAAATGCAAACCCCTCTAGATTCTGTCTAAGTCCATGTGGACAAGATGAAGGAACTTGTATTCACTGTACATGTTTCGGTGCAGGTGGAAGTGAGGTTTTACTTAAATGTGAAAGAAACAAAAATATCTTCTCGACAGAACTGATCTTTTCCATTAAAAAACAAACAAGTGTTTGTATTTGTTTGTTCATGTTCTCATGTTCTTTTGTGTCATGACTTAAGTGTCAGGCTATAGTTGCCATCATGTAGTAAGTTGATCAAGGTCTGCCGATCATAAGGCCATCTTAGTGTATGTTGCTTTCTGTAGTGCCTCCCTGAGAGATGCGCTTGAAGTGGGTCTCTTTGGGGCATGTTAACCTTCTTCTCAGGTGCAGGTCTGAAAAATGAAGCCCAGTGACTTAAACTTACATTCTTTCTAACGGCCATCAATGCACGACTCCTCTAGTTATATAGAAGTCTATGAGAAAATGACTCTACTTCTCTCTTGATTCATTCCCTCAGTAAACATTGTAAACATGAGTTCATGGTCTCAATCTCTAGTTTCAAATAATAATAATGCATTTAATTTGTAACGCACTTTTCATTCATAAAGAATCTCAGAGTTTCAAGCCTCCTTCAATACAGCATGATGGTCATTTAGTAAGTTATGGTCTAATTTAGAGTAAAATAGACCTTTATGCTTTAGGGTGGAAATACTTTGTGATTGACAGGTCGCAACCACGGCATTGTCCAAACTAGGAGTTGTTTGTGTTTTCGCCATAGAACTTTAACCTTTTTTACGGTATGTTTTCACTTCATCAAAGTTAATAGTAACATGTGTCTCACCTAAAAATGTCATACTCAGCCTTCGATGGTATTTAGCTCCACCCTCACCTCTGGTTGCAAAAAAACAAGATGGCTTCGGCCATAATGCCGAACTTGAGGCTTTAAAACCGTAGTCCACAAACCAATCTGTGACGTCACGAAGATATACAGACTATGCTTCTGCTCTTACAAGACTTTAGTACTGCTGGGCCCAGACCCACTATAGTGGCCCTCAAAGCGCTATTTAGTTGGCCTCAGAGGTACTGCCAAATGGTTAGATTACATTTAAAAAATAATCTTTCTGCAATTTGCACAGCGAGTTATTTTGATATGTAAATATGCTCAAGAATTCACATAAATGAAAACATTTCAATTATAATGCGTCATTTCAATGACCAGTTCCGTTTGAATATTACCATCACAATGACACATCATCATATAGAGACAAAAGTGTCTTTCCACTGATGGCTAGCTTACGTTCTCCAATGCATTGAAACAAAATTTATAGCTTTTGAAATGAAAAAGTGATGCGTGAGACAACTCTGCTCCAGTAAACGCTCCAAAGCATGTGGTGAGGAAATATGACCCTGAATACATTAAATTAGGATTCATAATGGCAGGCAGTGATGGGTGAGCGAGAGCAGACTATTTATTTTGGTCGTTACAGCTGACAAAGGCATAATTAGTATTTAGAGCCCAGTATATTTTTCCACCTTTTTCTTTTTTTTTCTTTAATTGGGAATGTGTTCCTTTTTTTAACAATCAGAAGTGGGCCTTAAGTTACAAAAGATTGAGAAATGCAGCCATTGTATTTTCCAAGACGTTCATGTGTGGATGAATAGTCACCTTTTTCCATCACAAACCTGAAAATGATTAATGTTTTTCAGGCTACATTGCAGATTAAGTCAGTGTCGTGTGAAAATTATGGTAAAAAAAAAGTGTCCACCGTGATTCAAATACACAGAGTATCTACTGTAAGGTGATGCCATTTCTCCAAGGTCTGTAATTAATGACTTAGGACAGCTTGGATGCTCCCGCAGTTTATGATGCGTGTTCGGTAGCAGTGAGTGAGTGGCCCAGTATTAGGAGACAAGATGTGGGTCATAGCAGGCTCTCAAACAGGCCACTTCAGGGACACATGTCCCCTGCTCCGCAGCTTTTTATGAACTGCCAGTGAGGACAGGAGCTGGCTTCCACAACCTGCTATTTATAGTCCACACTCTGAATACACTGTATATGTTTGCACACTTCTTCTCTCCTTTTATCTGCGAGTGTCTGCGTGGTTCTGTCAGTGTGGACGTTCATACCTGCCTCCATGTGTGTGTTTACTGTAAATTGAATGCCGTATACTGCAGGTGAAATCTAGCGCAGAGTACAGTGGGGGGAGTTGGGGGGGGGGATTCAACCCTTCCACTTTCTACACAGGGGGGGCATCAAAACACACCTTACAATACAATGCACTACGTTATAACAACCAAGTAAAATGTGATTTAAGAAACTGTCCAGCGTTAATTAATAACTGATATTTGGACAGCATACCTTCACAAAAGCACCATTGGAGGTCGTATGTTGATACTGCTTTCACTTCCTGAATGTTCTACAGTTGCAGCTAATTATTAGTCCCTGTTATCGACCAATCTCTGGATTATATCTTTGATGGATCTACTCATTGTTTTGTCAATCAGAAATAGTGAAAAATAGCCTTTACAATTCATCACAACCAAAATGAACATATTCAAAGATGTTTGTTAATTGTAAAAAAAACAAAACAGATTGCAGCAAATAGTTGATTGGCACAAAATCAATTTGCAATTTCATGTTTTGTTGTTGTAGAAATTGTAGAAGTTTACATTATATATCTTGGTCAGACAAAAAGAGCCGTTTGAAATGACATCATGGGCTTTGAGAATCTCTTCAGTTTTTTGGGAAACTAAATAATTAATTGATTAACTGAAAGAATGACTGACAGATTAATCTACAATTATAATAATCATTCGCTGCGGCACTAAAAACAGACAAAAGGTTGATTCATTTTGTGTCCATCAACTAATTAATCGACTACACCGGCTTGTTTTGCATTGCACAACGAGTGTGTTGTGTGCGCTAGAGACAACGCTGATGGCGTGACGGAGGCGAGGACGCGCTTGCCTGCCCTCCTTTTATCCTTTTTTTAAGCAGCGCTTGGATCGATACATCTCTCATCCACACACCCAGCTTCCTCCTGGTGAGAAACAGGGCGAGATGCTACTCGCTCAATAACACGACGCCCGGGACGAGATGAGAGTGGAGATGTGAGGAGAACCGGCACAGAGAGCGTGCCGCACAACAGGCCAGAGGTGCGGTGCGAGTGAGATTGAGGGAGAGAGCGTGAGGTGTTTTGTTGTGCGGGGGGGGTTCAGGTGCCCATTAGGTGAATTGTTTTTCCTCCTGTGTGTCATGTGGCTGCACAGCCATCGTCGTCTTCCACTCCCTCTTTCTGCCGTTCCTCCATTCGGCAGATGCACCCCCCCACCTCACAGCAGCCCTGTATTTGCTCCCTTTTTTCTCCCTTGTGGTCGATGGACTGCTGGGTGATGTTGTTGCTAAGAGAGAGATTGATACTGATTGGATGCCGTGTGTTTGGTTTCTAAACTTGTGAAAGTAGCAGGGATCTAACCTAGAAAACCACTGCTGTGTCCGGCCACAGAAACCTATGAATATTTTCAAAAGCAGGAAGATGGATAGAGAGACATTAAACTTCCTTGTGGTGAGAAATGAAAAAGGGGGAGGAATTAATGGTGAGTTAGAGAGCTTGTACAGCAGGAAATAAAGGAAATGAAAAGCATGAATCAAGACAAATATTGGGAGGGGTGTGTTTATGCATTACACAATAAAAAGCAAAGGGCAACAAAGGGGAGCTGTGGGTATAATGCTGGTGATTTTTATTTTATTTATTTTGAAAGCCATATTATGGATGCAACATCGCCTGCAACAACAGCCTTCATACAGCCAGAGAGATTAAAAGGTCTGTAACCTTGGTATAAACAGCATAGCTAAATCTCTGACGATAGACACATCTTTCAGTCGGTGTATATATACACACTGTACTACTGCACTATGCAAGCCGATAGCTGCGTAAATGTTCAACAAGAGCATGGCTGACTTCGTTGTTAGTCATACAAAGTATTTGTGAGTTTCTAGAAAATCACTGCTGCTGATTTTACTTCAGAACACATTGCATCACATGACTCTTAATCTACTAGTGGGAATATTGGCAGTTTATTTATTTAAAATCTCCGTAGTCAAATTGCTGTTGTGCCATTATCTATACATAGTATTTCATGTTTTTGAGCCACGCTAGCACCATGGTGCTTAGGATGGCAATGTTGATGTCGTTCCACCACTTTGGTCCGGACTGAAATATCTCAACAACTATTTGATGGATTGCCAGGAAATTTGGTGCAGATGTGCATTTTCCCAACAGGATGAATTTCAATTAGTCAAATACTTGACGACCCCAATGACTACACACTTGCAAAACTAATGACATTAATATTAGCCCCAGCTGTGTACGTATTTAGGGCTAATTAGAGAAAAGTTAGCATGCTAATATGCCAAACTGAGATGGTTAACATGGCAAACATACATGCTAACCGTCAACATATATGCATTTAGCACAAATGTGTGGCTTTTTAATGTTTTTGAAGAAGGGTTTTGGTGTCGTACAGATGATGGAAGCTGTTGCATACAAGTGAAATTCACACACATTCATCTGCTACACCTGAGGCATATTATTTTGAAACTCCACACCTTGGGAGCAGTGCCTGAACTATTTTGTTCTTGCAGTTTCTAGTCTTCTTTCAACCGCTGTCGTGTTGAGATTTGGATGTGCATGTTTTAAAAACTTGTTTTAAAGCCAAAGTATCCCTGAAGAAGTTGTTTTTTTGTGATCGTGTTTTACCGACAGGGACATTTATAGAGTCTTGATTAAACTCACAGGTGAAATTGTTCTGTATTCCCACTCAAGCGCTGGTGCCTCAAGTTTAAACCGGTTCTGAAATTATCTATAAATAAATATATTATTTCAACTTGTACTGTTGTCTTACCGTTTCACATAAATGAGTAATTGAGGTACAGATATTTTAAAGTGTCCATCCCCCCAAAAAAGAAAAGTTCAGCAACATCTGTAGCTGAAGCCAGAGTTAGCGAAACTAATCTGTTATTAAACATGATGACATGCTTTTGTGGGCGGAGCAAAGGTGGAGGAACACATTAGTCAACAATGGCTAGCAAGTGTTGTTGGATTGTTTTCTTTATTTAGTTTCTCCCATTGTCGTTCTCCGGGACCGCAAGTCGTACTTGAGAAAGTTAACATTATCCAATGGGAGCGTATTAGCCGACCCCCTACGCTGCTGGTTGACCATTTTCCCGGAAGGAGAGCAGATCCAGAGAGGACGTCTGGCTAGTTATCTAGTTAATCTCCGTAGCTCCCATTTGCTCACCTCCTGGCGAAGTTGTCTCTTAGCAGTGAGGAGGCATGGAAACCGTATCCGCTGGCCATCACCCCGCTGTTGGGCTCATATTCTATAACCATTGTAGCATAAAAGCATGGAAGAATTAGCAAGGTAGCTAGCTGACTAGCCAGCCGCTAAATGAGTAACAACTTAACGTTCATTTCGCACATTGTCCTCACAGTGTAGGAAAGCACACTGCTGTTGCCAGATAAGAGACAATTTTGTTCAGATCATTTTCTGTAAACTGTGTAGCATTAAAGCATGGCGGAATTAGCAAGCTAGCTAAGTAGCCAACCTTCAGCTAAAAAGAATACTAATTCCACCATACTTTCATGCTTCACTGATTACTCGACGTAAGAACAACAGCGGGGCCAATCATTCTCAATAATTGCAGTGCAGCAGCCGAGACAGCTGAGGAGGTTAGTGGTAGGCTCAGCTTCATCATCTCAAGATATATGCAATATTAATTTTTACATCCAACAACACAGCAAAAGGACATTTTCGGCGTGTCGATTACATTTACACCTTGACGTAATCATGACATCGGCTGTAAAATGGTCTATAGTAAGCTGGCTTTAGCTACATATTTACAGACATGAGTCATATTGATTGTCTCATCTAAATACATCAACATATTTTCCAAAATGTTGAACTATTGCTTTAAGTGCAACAGATCCTAAATGCTAACATAGAGTCAACGAGTATTACTGTCAGCGAATGACGTGACCGCAAACAAAGAGAATTTGAGTACATATTCTCTGAAACTGTAAAAGGTTTGACAAAATGACCACATTTGGTGGGTTTAAGACAAATACTTGAACCAGCAGTGAACACACAGCTTCAGCCTCGGCAAGATGAGTGTGTTTGGGTTACTGAGGAAGGAGCTCTTGACTCTGTCTGTTACAAGCTGTCATAAAAACAGTCGGAGCGGAATCTGTCACTGTTATATAATTCTACCCCTCTGTGTGTTATTTGTTGTGTTATTTATGCATGATATACTCTACATTGGTACATGTAAGTTATTTAAATGCACCACTTTTTTTTCTCTCTTTCCACAAATTAAACAAATACATTTAAATGGTTAGGAAACATTCAGAATTAATACCCACTTTAATGAGAAAACACACACGCATACACACACTGGCCAAGTGTGCACCATTTCTTACAGTCACTGTAAATTGCTCATGGTGTTAAACACCTAAAGTGAACATGCAATTTTGAGTCCTGAGCGTTGGTTGGAAAGTGTGCAGCATCTTTTCGGTTGGGTACATTGAAGCCAGTGTAAGTGCTGATTTAAAATTCCATCAGTAAAACGGATGAGAGACGCGTCTCCTTTCCTGTAGTGAATAATCATACCCACTGACACCATTAAACTTGAGATGCAGTGTGCAAAAGTGGCATTTTCAAGAGCATATTTGATGCCTGCAGAAGTAGGGTTGAGTCTGTCACATTGGATTTTCTGAAGGCAAAACAAAGTAGACAGCAGAACATGGTGATTTTAATTTCACCACAGTTCAAAGAAATATCAGTCAAACGATCTTTCAGTTGTGATTAATTATTACAATTATTTTTAGAGATGTGTGACGTTGGCTTCATGAAGCTTTTAAGAATTTTTTTTTTTTTTCCTGAGATGTGTCTGTACGGGGAAAACCAAAGAAAGAAGAAATACAGGGAGTGCTAACAAATAATTTAATCCAATGGAATAGCACTGCAATAAGTGAAGCTTATAATGTTTCGTTTTTTTTAAGTGAGAGATGCCACTTTGACTCTTTGGTTATTTTTAAGCGGTGGTTTGTATTATATTACATTTCAAGTATTTTAAAGGTTATTGTGGCCACACTGTCTAGCCTTTATAAAAGCTTTATTCTGGTTTTCCGTCCCAGACCAACAAGCTCAAATGAAAAAAGAAAAAAAAGCATGCATTTTGTATGCTCTCTGAATAAATAAGCGTCCAACTTCTCCCTGAACAAAGATAGCTCTCTGCTTAGTTTGGTGGTATTTCAAAACTGAAGATGTTTCCAAATGTGCTTGTGTTTCATTTTTTCCCATTCATGCATGTGCTAGCTGGTTTCTCACAGTGAAAGAATGGAGCCCATTGATGACTGTCAATGGAAGTTAGTTGATCAGAGCCGGGGTCACGGCTGAGTACGGGGCAGTCATTGTTTCTCTGGTCAGACAAAATACAGACTATCCACAATGATACTGAGGTGATGAGCCTGACCTCACTGTTGCCATTGTACACTGGGAGCATTCAGACTCTTTCTCCTGCGAGTCCAACAGATGACAAGCTGCCGGGTATTCAACAGGAATTATCTCCTCACAATATCTCCTTAGATTAGTTTATCTTTCTGGCAACATAGCTTTTTTGAAAACGACGTCATTGTTTCTTAGAAACAGTACATTTTATGATCAAATGGGCTGCCATATTTTATCATTTAATGTTTATCTCAGAAACTGTATAAAAGATCTTCTGTGTAGAGGTGGGCGACATAACAAAATACTGTGACACAGTTTGGATTTGTCTACTGTCAGATATTTCTTGCATTATTTATACAGTGTTTGCTATCCCTTTAATAACTGTGGGTTTATCAAGGTTGTGTGTGCGCTGTTGCAATCAATGGCTGGACAACAAAACAACATATTTGGGGGGCTGCAACCAAAAATTATTTTCATTGCTGATTCATTTTCAGATTTCTTTTTTGATTAATCAATTAGTTGTTCACTCTTTAAAACATCAGAAAGCAGTAAAAAAAAAAAAGAAAAAAGAATGTACTTGAGTGCAACTTGACAATCAATTTCAATGAATTTTCTTCCTTTCAATTGATTTAATTATTGCAGCCCTAAAAAAGTTTTATATCACGATATAGATACCATGATCTATATTGCCAATACCTAGAGTTGAATGTGCCTTATTGTATACTACATTATATATGTTCACACTAATGCTGCCACTGCTGTCTTTACCAATAGCTGACTATTATATACTGTATGAATGTGATTTTCATATCAAGCTCATTTCTGTGTCTATGAAGGTTTTTGTGTGGTCACACAGCTCTATTAGGGCATCGAGTTGGACCCACAGGTGTTGTTGTCCCTTTATTTTGTAATGGAAGGATATATTCGTACTCTCTAGGTAGTAGACTCTACCTGTTGCTAATTGTGCTTGTTTATGTATAATACTTTACTGGCTGTTATCAGGGCTGAATCCAGGATTTATTAAGAAGAGTTGGCAGTGGTTAAAAAACAGTGGGGGTGGTGCCACCCTTTTAGACCCCCCATGGTGTGTGGTTGTACAAGATTAGTGAAGATCCTCAGAAAATATAACGCCTATAATATATTTATACATGCTGTATAATTTATAATAAATAATATGCTATTTGATTTGAGAAACCGTATTGTTAAATTTCTGTGTTATGTTAATTGTGTCTTCTTGTTTTAATAATTTTCCAGTAGGAATGTAAGATTCTATTAGTGGTTCCCACTGCATCAGGACCAGACAGCAACCTCTGTTTCTGAATAGTGAAGCCAATGCTGAAGTGCCTTAAACCTGCATTCTCTCTCATCAGGGGGTGACTCCTCTGATTGTATAGAAGTCTATGAGGAAATTACTCTACTTCTTACTTGATTTATCAGTAAACATTGTAAACATGAGTTTATGGTCTCAATCGCAAGTTTCAAGTCTTCTTCAATACAGCATGATGTTCATTTAGTAAATTATGCAGCGTATGCTTTAGTGCGGGGCTACCTACAGTAGGATATTCTACCCGGTCTTGGATTTTTCCGTGTTTTTGTCTTACAACTTTAATACTTTCACATTATGTTTTCAGTCCATGAAAATTAATTGTAACATTTTTGGTTGCCTAAAAATGGCAGTGTTCAGTTCTACTTAGCTCCACCCTCTTGTGTCACTTCTGGTTGCAAAAGAAACAAGATGGCGACTGCCAGAAACCAAGATGGCGACAGCCCAAATGTAGAACTTGACTCTTCAAAACCATATTCCACAAACCAATGGGTGACGTCACGGTGACTAGGTTCTTATACACAGTCTATGATTGGGACATAAAGTATTATATCTTTGGGTATCCATGGTTGTAAAATCATAAAATACTTCACAATGTAAGCAACAAGAGTGATGTCCCAACTGCACTGAAAATATTGCATTTAAATTATGCAATATTTCACTGAGAAGTGGAGCACAAACAGGACATCAAGTTACATAACCCAGTGCAAGAGGAAGTTGATCTGTCAAATGGTTCTCTGATGAACAAATTGTGCAAATGTGACGCAGTACCGCTCAAATTATCATTTGGGTAAAAATAAAAAAGAGTGTTTCATGCCAATTGCATAATGACGTACCACATAACAGAAGTTGAAAGAGGCCTTCAGTATTCTGTAATGTAGGCACACCAGATTTAGACATCCTATCAGAGCCCTCCACTGTGGGGAATAGCCTGAATAACAGCTCCATTCCTTGCTCAGCAGACAGCGTCATTAGAACACACTGAGCCTCAGAAACATCTCCCACCATGGGACCGACTCGTCCTATGACTCAAACTCCCAGACAACTTCGCTTTCATCTCATCCTGATCCTCTGAGGTGAATACAAAGTAGCGATTTTGCTTGTGTGCTGCTGCTGTAAACGATCAGTTAGATGATTATATAACCATTTTTTGTTGTTGTTGTTTTGTTCCTCACATTCTGAGTGCTACGTCTGGGCAACTAAATTGCCTCCTCATTCATCAGCTCATCTTGAGAATCGTTTTCAAAATGGCAGGAAGAGAAAAGCGATAGAGAGAGAATCTGCCTTGGCAGTGCAGTGCTGGTGCAGGACTAAGCTGTGCACGTTAAAGACTTGCTTATTATCAGGTGTTTGTGGGCTGGATGTGCCCTGAGGGATGCAGAGTGTGAGCTTGGGTAAACACTCGAACAAGAAAGAGTCTCGTGTCAAACATGAACTCTCTCACTCATCTGGAATAGAAAACAGTGACTATATTAAAGTTGTTGAAGAGTGATTAACTGTAATTTCTGCCTTCAAAAAGTGATTAGCGTATTCTTTTTAGTATTTATTTTTACCAGTTTTCAGCCATGTTTGTGGCATGGAACTAGTAATGCTAACGTAAGTCTACCACCTTGGTTCGTACTGAAATGTGTATTTTGTACAAGCATTCATGTTCCCCAGAGGATGAATCATAATGTCTTTGGTGATCCCCTGGATTATTCTCAAGCGCCACTAACAGGTTGACACTTTTGGCTTTTAGCGAAATATCTCTACAACTATTGTAAGGATTGCCATGAAATCTGGCGTAGACATTCATGGTGCCCTGAGGAAGAACCTGAAGGTCTTTGGTGATCCCCTGACTTTTCCTTCAGTGCCACCAGTAGGTCAAACCTTTCACTTATCCTGTGAATTATCTCGACATTTACTTGATTGGACTGGCAGAATTTGTTTTACAGACATTTATGATTTGGTAACGCGTTTCCTCGAGCACCGGCAGCAGGTTTGTGGTTTTTGACTGAAATGTCTCGACCACTATTGGATGTATTGCCGTGATATTTATGTCTCCTCGAGAGGAATTGTAATCCCTTTGATGATCCGCTGACATTTCACCTTGTGACCTTATCATCTGGTCAGAATCCTATTTCGTCCAATACCTCGACTAAAGACAATGCCCATCACCTTCAGTTGTAGTGAGTGTGCTAAGATGTGTCCATCAATCATCTGTCATCTCACCTCCCTTTTTGTAAAGACGGAGACACAATAGCCATTGTCTGGTGTCGGCTTCCTTCTACAAAGTGTTCCCACTACAAAGCGAAAACACTAATTATTGACTCCAGTAGGGGACCAGGCTTAGGGCAGTAAGGCCGGACAATTTTAACATTGCTTCACCTTTTTAACTGAATTTGAAACCAAAGCGTCGCTTTAGAGTCTAATCAGACCTCTAATGTGATATTCTTTTGAATGATGTCAAATATATCAAGTTGTGCCACAAAGGAATCTGTCCTGGTTTATATTGCCTCAGACTGAAAAGCTTTTATTGTACTGCAATTAAACAGTTTAACAATACCAAGGAATGCAGTTAGTGTAGCTGTTCAGCATTGCAGTTGTAACAGGGACAATGCAGCTTTAACAATCAATAACAGCTTAAGGGCACAGTGTGAAGGATTTAGAATGGATGATCTGGTAGCAGAAATGGAATAAAGTATTCACAACGATTGGTTTTAATCACCCGCAACTAAAAATAGTGCATTTGTTAGCTTAAAATTAACCTTTTGTATCTTCATAGGGAGCGGGTCTGCCTCACGGAGGCCACCATGTTTCTACAGGAGCCCAGAACAGACAAACCAAACACTTTCACATATCTATGATACCTGAAGGCCGCCGTAGTTCTCCGAAACTACGGTTACATAAGAAGCAGATTGCAAAATTAGTGAGCGGAGGAGTATTCGGTTGGTTTCAATCTGCAACCTCGCCACTAGATACTTTCAAATCCTACTGTGCCTTTAAGTAAAGCGGCTGTAATACTATAATGTCAGTGCGTTTTACAATCCCAACCTCACCATGAAGAAATTGATGGATTGATAACAGAATCAGGACAGTTACTTATGGCAACCTTTGTTTTATTGTCCGATTTAGCGGGCAGCACTTTCCCGTGAGGCAGTGAAATGCAGAACGTCAATATCATTTCCTGAATTAAAATCACGTCCTCTTGACTTCAGAACTGTCTCCTTTTTCCGCCTCCCTGTGGACGGTTATCGTCTCAAAAAAAGCTGAATGAGTGTCGGGATGTTGATTGTGTTTTCACACTAATGATAGGCTTATTGAAGTGTATTGAGCATGTTGTTGTTTCAGGGGGAAAAATTGGATTTCCCCTCCAGTTAACTGCAAGCAACATGGCTTGAATTTAAATGGGTTACTGGCAGCCACCTTAACTTTATTTGTCTGTTTCTTCCTGTCCCTAGGTACGACCCGCCCCCCTCGAGACGGAGAGGTCCCAGGGGTGGATTACAATTTCCTGTCTGTGGAGGACTTCCTAGAACTTGAGGATAGCGGCACACTACTGGAAATAGGAACATATGACGGTGAGGATGATGATTGTAACTGACACTCACGATGGCGCAGGTGTGCCGATTCTCCACAGATACAATGAGCGTAGCAGCATTTGTGTTTTCCTACATGCTGGCGGGCTGTAAGACTGTGCGCTCAGTTGATTCAGATTAGACTGTGCATGATGGGAAGGGGGGGATGCATTCAGGAGACAGCCGGTCACTCCACATCTGCCCCTCTCACTCTGATTAGGACAGTGTTGTGCAGCGCTTAGTCTCGTTCCGACACAAACCTCGGTGTGTAAACATCCGTGTGTGGGTGGATGTGTGCTTGTGCATTGTGTGTTTGTTCGAGAGCATGTGTGTTGTGCAGGTCTAAGTCTTATTTGTGTGTGTGTGTGTGTGTGTGTGTGTGTGTGTGTGTGTGTGTGTGTTTGTGTGTGTGTGTGCGTGTGTGTGATTGTGCGACATTAATCTGCTTGGCACCGGTTCTGCTGTGTGTTGGCACGTTCCTCCCTTTCACGCAGACAATGTCAAATACCTGTCCACGGGAGTCGGTGGCCATCCAGACAACCACAGGAAGATAGGATTATTGATTCATAACCAACCCCAGAGTTGTTATGGATGTATGATTATGTACAGAAAAACTGTGATTATATATGTTTCTTTTAGCGTCGTATGTGCCTGTTTATCATAGGTTTTTTATTTGATAGTAAAGGGTTGACAGGAAATGAGGGGAGATGACATGCAACAACATCCATGGCTGAATTCAAACTGTTCAAGAATTAGTACGGCATATTGGAAAATATGATTATTTGCTTTCTTGCTGAGAGTTAGAAGACAAGATCAATACACTTTCATGTTTGTACCAGGCGGCAACCTCCGCTTCTGAAAAGTGAAGCCAATGCAGAAATGCCTGGAACTTGCATTCTCTCTAATGACCATCAGGCTCTGGCTGTATAGAACTCTATGAGAAAATGACTCTACTTCTCTCTTGATTTATTACCTCAGTAAACATTGTAAACATGAGTTTATGGTCTCAATCTCATCTTCATTTAGTAAATTATGGTCCATCTAGAGTCAAATAGACAGAAAGCAGGACGAGTACATCCACTTCTTATATACAGTCGGATGGTTTGTTCTGTAAATATGAAACCCAAAGACTGGAAACAGTTGCTAACTGGTTTTTATAAAGGTAACAAATTCTGCCAACTAGCACATCTAAAGCTCATTAGTTTAACACATGATATCTCGTTTTGACATCTCGTGGAAATGGTAGCTGTTTTTCCTTCATCCAGTCGTAATCCTAAACTAAGATACTTGTCTGTTTCCTGTAGCCTTAAATTCATAGACAGAAAGAATGAAAGTAATATTGTCGTAACATTTTTTTTTTACACTCAACCAGCGGAGAATCCAGGAAGTTACTGGCAGTTAGTTAAATAGTCACGTAACCCCCTGTAAAACAGCAAGATGTCCTTTTGACAATGATTAAACAATTGTGACGTAATGTTAGAAAATGTTAGAGGAGCTGGTGGCTGGATTTTGTTGTTTGTTGCGAGAGCTGGGTTAGCTGTTTCCAGTCTTCATGCTAAGCTATGCTAACTGGTTGTTGGCTCAAGCTTCATATGGAACCCGACAGATATAAAAGTGGTTTCGATCTTCTCATCTAAAAGCGATGACACACTGTGTGTGTTGTTTTTGGGTGACTAATTTGCACGTCAATGTGCAAATTTCCCAAACTATTCCTTTAATGTTGCCTTTATGTCGTATGTATATATTCGACCTCGAGGGTCTCCAGGGTGCCTCTTTCGCTCATATTTACAGAGAATTAATGGGTACATGATTCTTACCCTACCAGAAAACAAAACATGCATTCTTTGTTTGCAACACTGACAAAAACAGTTTCAGTCAGAAAAAAAAAGCTGCTAAAACAAGTCGGTTGCTGTGAGCTGGTCCATTGTTTCTGTTCAGTATGCTTTCATAGTCCAGACAATACAGCTCCGCAGCCTCAAACACAAAATACAACTGCTCTGCTTTCCCACCAGCTGCTCATTTCCACGAATTGCGGTCACATTGTGATCCAGCTTCATGTCTTTTCCTCTCAGCGTTTGCTTGCTACCTTTCTGTCCCCCCGCTCTGCCTGTTTTATTTTTTTGGGGGGGTGGAGAGGGTTTATCCCCAGCTTCCTCTCAGTTTCTCCTTCTGCGTTTTCTCTCTCAAGCATGCTAATGTCCTCCTTGTTGCCTAGGTAACTATTATGGGACCCCCAAGCCGCCAAGGCAGCCCATCAGTGGGACAGTGATTCTCAGTGATGCAGGCTCCCAGCAGTCCACCCCAAAGCGCACCAAGTCCTACAATGACATGCAAAACGCCCGCGTAGTGCCTGCTGACGACGACGATGACGACCAGGCCACGGAAATGAACAACAGTTTTACAGGTGAGGGGCGTCGCTGCAGCCTCCTCGGAAGTTTCTGCTGCTCTCCGCTGTCTTTATGCATTTGTGGCGTTCTCCATCCGTGGCGTGTCGAGCGGACGCTTGCTTAGGAGTGTCTGTGCATGCATGCGTGTGCTAGAGATAATGTGTGTGTATATGTTTATGGTCCTCTCCTCCGTTTCTGTGCGGCGCTGGGTGTCTGGCGGTTACATCATGTCTTTGTGATGCTGATTCCTTTTTCTGTGAGCCTCCAAACACTGCCATCTGCCTGCGAGGAGGGGCGCAGTGGGGGAAGAAGTAGATTACAGGCCGCACTCATTTTCTCTCCGCGCCACAAGCCTCACGTCCTTTCCTATACCCGAATGTGTTCATGTTCACCGAGCGTTGCTATTTCTGTCTCAGGTGATTTTTCCTGGCAGGTATTTCTCAGCACATCTTTGCAGAATCTTCACCCGCATGTTAGGCTCCATAATTTATGTGTAAAAAAAGGTAAATAGGTGACAAGATGAGATTTTTTTATGCCAAATCGTGTTCGCCCATATATTCCTTAAAAAGCTCTCCTGTTTTTTTGAGTGCAATAGATGGTTTCTTTTTTTTTTTTTCTCTTGATGCTGTGGAATCTATGCCCTCTCTGTGTCCCCCCGTGCCAGGCTGCCAGAGTGTTGAATTAGCATTTGATCAAATCCTGAAAGGCCCACGGAAGTGGTGGAGGACGTTGGGCCAGAACTGGGGAGCGAGTTTGGGGGTTGGGGGTTGGGAGAGCCAGCTTTAGGAGAAAGAGGCTTATGGGTGGAGAGGTAAAAAAAAAAAAAACACACACACACACACACACACACACGGTGGGGGTCAAAAAGAGTTTGTTGCTGAAAGAATTAGCATATTCCTTGGGCCCTTTCAGTACACTAGAAATGAGTGCGAGCCAAACTTAAGATAAGGGAGTGGGGGGCGGGTTAAAGTTGAATAAACGCTATCCAGAGTGAGCATGACCTGCTTATTTCATCTGTTCTCTTCTTGCATGCACGAGACATAAACTGTGTTTTTTTTTTTTTTTGTCCTTTCTTCTCGTTTTCCCGTGTTGTTCCCGTTGTGTTACCCAGGATCTTTAGTGCGTAGTCTCTTCCCCTCTCCTTTGTTGTGCACAGGTAACCCTAACGACCAGGACGAGAGCCGCGGCGGCACCCTCCGGCCGTACCCCGCGCGTGACAATGCTCCATCCTGTGGTCTGAACAATGCGGCCACCTCCACCGCCGAAAGCGGGCAGCAGACCCTCGCAGAGCCGCAGGTGTCTCCGGAAGAGCCGCAGGGCCCGCTGCCTGAAAACTGGGAGATGGCCTACACCGAGAGCGGGGAGCTTTACTTCATAGAGTATGTATCAAGAAGCTGCAACATTTCCACAGTTTGATCTGCTGCGGCACACTCTTACGCTCTAAGCATTTCTCACCGTAGCTCATTTGTTGTTTTTTTCTGTATTTTACCTGCACAATTATCCCTTTTGTTCGTCCAGTGGCTTGTCTTCCCCCCATGATTTGGTTTTTAGGCCTCCCCAGCCAACCTGCCCAGCCCTCTGGGTGCCACTGCTTTCCTGTTAATCCCTGCATGTCCCGATCTCTAAAGGAGATCACATCCTGATCACCTGACTACCTCCACCTCTCTGTCCTCTCCGCAGCACGGCAAAGGCACACCAACCGGACATGGCTGTGTGTTTTCAGAGCTTGTATGTTCATTTCTGCTATCACTGATTTACAGTATGTTCTTGTTTAACAATAGAGGGAGAAGTCAGGGTTGTTTATTGTTGATATCCTGCCTGTGTTGCTCCGTTGTGCTGGTTTCTCTCTTTGCAGCGGGCGCCTTCTGTCCTCTGTAAACTTGCTGACGCGGTTTACTCTCTAATTCTTATTGATGCATTCACGCGCCCCTGCTGTGCTTTTATTGTGTCTGTTTGACGGCCTATGTTGAATTACTCTTGTTTGTCTTGTTTGTTTCCTCTCAGCCACAACACAAAGACCACATCATGGCTGGATCCTCGGTGTAGAGACAAAGCCCCCCGGCCGCTGGAGGAGTGTGACGACGATGGTAAGTTTCTACTACGTCAATTTACACAATAAAGGTAGTGCTCCAGGAATCAGTAGGTAGTGCGTGAGGTCTCATGACTTCGTCTCCTTCACTGAGAAGTAAAATTCCCAGGGAGGTATTTATGAAGCACAGGATATTTTTACGAGTCCTGTGAATAATTTGTTGTTCTTTCACAGCTATTGTCGCATAAAAACATGACAAACCATTCCCACATAAACACGTTTGATGAATCCCAAATGGCAGTCGAGTTTCGAGTTGTTCAGAAATCAGAATTCAGAATTCAGATCACAGATTGTAGAATTGCACCATCAAGTGGTGAAATTCAAAGTGGCACGCTGCACTTCTCCGCATTGCTCCTGTTTGTTTACATGTTGTTTTTTATCCTGTTCATGTAAAGTTTTTGAAACTAAGGGGTTTCTGTTTGCCTTTTCTCTGGACTCTCACCTCATTCTTTATTTGCTCTCAATTCCTCTATCCCCGACCCACCTCTCCTCTGCTATCCATCCCCTTTTCTATTCTTCATTTTGTTTTCTCTGTTTTTCTCATTTTGGAGAAGAAGGGATACATACAGAGGAGCTGGAGACTGATCTAGGTAAGATTATTTTTTTAGATTTGGTTGTTTAAAACAAAGGATAATTAAAGCTGCTGTGCAGCAGTGAGTCAACTCATTTTAAGGAGGAAGAGGCACTCCACATTAACATTAAACCTTGATATCTTGTGTCTCTAACTCACACGGCACAATGTCTGAGTAGGCATTAGCATTAGCATTAGCATGTTTATTCTTGATGGCCTCACACTACGACTTCACAAGCCCTGGCAATCAACAGGATTGCATTTCAAACTAGTGTCAAAAATTAAATTGTCACAACAAAATTCTATGTACTTCATGTAGACAACAACGATATGTTTTAATTTCTTTTTATGAAGATTCATAAGAAAAAAAATCTGATGTTAAAGTTGCTCAACTTCCATTAAGTGCCAAAGTTTACATGAGGATACAAAAAAAAAAAAGAAATCAGTTTTTGACATAAAATTATCAAATTCCCCAGATTACATCTAGCATGACATCAACCTTTTGTCATTTGTTTTCATGAACATAGGAGATTTATTAGAATATTTCACTAGCTGTTTACAGTAAATCATTTAGATGCACTTTGTGGAGGTCAATCTGAAGATGCAGTGTAGCAAGTTTGGCGTCAATTCAGCAAAAAATATGGGAGAAGAAAGATTTAACTAGTTTTACGGTTTGTGAGAGAAAGCGTGATGGACTTAATAATTTTCAGCTGAAGGCATCTGAACATTTCTGCATATGAGGGCCTACATTTTGTTAAAAGTTGCCAAGTTCCATGATATGTGAATGATTTTTTATGATTTAAAAAAATGTTTGGGACTTTTAGCCCACAAAGCCAGTTGAAGAAGTTTGCCATAGGACAGGACCGATGTGCAAAGAAGAGGAGGAATATTGACAAAAAACAAACTAGGTTTATTAGAGTATTGACTTATCCATCTTTCAGATATTCTGCACTAAAAATCGCTTAAATGATTTCTTCTGTTCGTGTTTGTTTTGAAATTGCAGCTTCTTTGGCGCATTTCAAAAGTTATTGGTGATAATGTGCTGCAATAGCAAAATAAATGAGAGTAGAAAACTCCATGCTGATGTAAACAGTGCAGGTTTCAGAAAAACAAAAGAAGAAAGTCAGCAATGGATCAAGGATAAACACAATGTGTTTTCCTGAAACAAAATTTAAACAAATCTGTATTTGTTTACTGGAAACACAGTAATTTTAAAGTATAATATATTTCCTCCAGATTCCTGCAGAATGTAGATTGTTTATGTTTAGAGATGATAAATAAAAATCATCTGATGTGAAAACCTGACCATCGTTTTTTTTTTTTTAAATCTGACTCCAATATGACTTAAATTTTATTGCCAGTTGTTGTTTTTTTAGTCTTATTTCTTGCTCTACTTTTTATAATGTTTCACATTCTTGATCATAGTTCATTTGTAGTATTAGCAGAAATTGAATATAATATTAATAAATATGTTTTTCTTCCGTGTGTAATCACCTGAAAATAAAAATCGTTGTGTTTTAGTTACCTTAGAATGAGCCTTTTGTATCAATATACGGAGCAGGTCCTCCTCACGAAGCCGGCCGCCATGTTTCTACAGTAGCCCAGAAGGGACAATACATTTTCATGTTTTCGCATGGGTCACCGTAGTTCTCCAACACGCTCAGCACACGGGGGAAGTTTCAGTTGGTTGATGACGGCAAATCCCACAACACTGCACCTTTAATTCTAACAACCGTTCCTTTTGAGATGTTGGATCATTATGTCCGCCATTGTCCCAAAAATAGACTCGAAGGCCTAAATAAACGCGTGCCTGTACAGAGCCGAACGAGCTCAAACGAGAGCGTATCTGATGTGTGAGACGTGCGGGTGAAAACAACACGTCTGATACACTCGCGGTCTAGATGGAGGATTGAGTTGTATTCTTTCAGTCGCACAATACAGCAGTGGTCGTTGCGAACAGAGATCTGCAATCTACTGTGTGCACCTTACTAGTTAACAAATCTAACATCCAACAAATGTTATGCTCCTCACAGTTCATGGCCTGCATTACAGGAGCTTATTTTTTTAATCAGATGCACACATTTGAACTATGTTACGCTGAGGTTGATGCATGGTCTTGGAGTTGCTTCACAGGCTTCCCAGTTGCCGGCAGCACAAACAACCCCCTAATGGAACGAGGCCTCGAATGTCTGGCTGAACGCCTTTTATTATTCCTGGCTGCCCAGATACAGCCGGTCTGTGATTATTGATTGTGAAATACAGTCTCTTATAAAAGTGTTTACTGGACTTGGGAAACCCTCCCACCCCTCAAGTAACACAAGGCGGTAATGTCTTTGTCTGAAATCAGATACAGTGAGGCGGAGGACTGAGGTGCCAACATCTTAATGGCGATGTGTCAGTTTAATAGGCCTCATCTGTTTCGCCTGTTCCCATGGAGTGTGGTTGGGTGTGTGTGCAGTGTGTAAAGGTGTGTTCACAGAGAGAGGCAGTGTTGAATTGAGCGGAATAATATGCTAATATTTTGTAAAATAATTTTATTATTATTAGAATTATAAGCAGACACTTAGCACTTGAGTTTTTTTTTATTTTTTAAGCTTCACTTGTGTGTTGTTGTTGTAGATGTTTTAGTATAGATGATTATAATAAAGGCGGTTGTGGGCAGCAGGAGAGTGAACCCGTCTTAATTTAGGAACGCATGTCTGTATGTCTAGATATTCATAAAACATAAGTGCTACTGGCAGAATCCTCCGTACCTGACAGTGAGCCAATGTGGGTTTCAAACATTTTACGTTTACTAACGCAGTAAAACTAAGACGTTTTAAAGGGAGAATTTAAAGAGTCCTTGGCAAGTAGAAACCACAATTTTCAAAATAAAATAGAAATGGTCCGAAAAGTCTGCAGTTATTGTAGTTGTAAATTTCTTGGCATTTGATCCTATTTAGGCATTTATGGGCGACGTAAAGACAGCAAGCCCCCATGTTTACGAATGTAATACAGCAAAACAATCTCTTAAAGAAAAACAAGTCATGGGCCAAGTCTGTGGTGCCATAATCACTGATGCTAGAAATCATAAAGAGAAATGTGGTCCACACTAAACCTTCTGTAACTGTGGTTTAATAACCGTGTTTGCCACACTGAATGTTTCGGAGTCAATCCAACGAAACTGTCTCACTCAGACCTGCTAATGGCCGAGGTGAAAGTATTAATCTGTTTTTAATGTTGCGTTGCCTTCTGTGTTTCAGAGCTGCCTCCGGGATGGGAAAGGATAGAAGACCCAGTGTACGGGGTGTACTATGTAGAGTAAGTTAATCACCTTGTTGACACAAATTGTCCAAATTAAAAGACTCTCTCAGGCTGAAACCTCGCTTTAAGAGCATTATTGATGAGCTTCTATATATACTGTAACCAGGGCTTGACACTACGCTTTTTCAGCCAGATGTTTTCACTTGCCAGATAGTCAAACTTACTTGTCGGAAATGGAAAATGTAGGCCTAAATAAATAAAATAAAATCAAGACAATTAGACTAAAAATGTCTAATATATCTTTAATATTGCTGTGAAAACATCTATTTCAAACAACTAGATTTATTATGCAAGTTTCTCGCCAAACACTACATTTTACAAGATTACATTTGAACACATCATGATAACGTTGTAATTTACTAGACCCTACGTCGATGTAATTTCTTCCTTTTTTTGGGGGGTAAATTAATCTTTACCCCAGTTACACCGTGTCTCCTCCCTCCCACTGTCTCAGTCACATAAACAGGAAGACCCAGTACGAGAACCCAGTGGTGGAGGCGCGGCGTCGGAAAATCCTGGAGCAGCAGCAGCCGCAGCCTCCAGAAGGTGAGCGGTATATTCGAGGTTCGTTTCCTGCCCTGGCACGGCACCATTTCTTTCTTTCTTCATGTCTGTGAGTGTCATGTCCTTCTAGTTCGTCCAGTGCTCTCCCGGGTTTTGGCCAGACAGCTCTTGACTTTTTAAAATGTCTGTCAAGACGCGATAAAAAGAACAAAAAACAAACACATTGTTATTCACTAAAAGCTCATTTTTTGACCAAATTAAGAGCTGGCCCAAGCCCTGGTGTCGTCTTTTGGTGTTTCAGGTTTTAATTTGAAAGTCATAAATGCTGTATATCATTCTGTATTTGATCATTTTATCTGCTTGACCATGAAAAGGGCTAGGATGAGATTTTTTTTACTTTAGCCCAGAGGTTTTCAAACGGGGAGCCGGTGGGAGAGACATGAGGCAAAGAGAATGCATGAGGTGAAAGGGAAAGGCTGCATGCTGGTGCTGAGAACAACAAAAAAGTTAGTTATTGTAGTTTTTCTCGCATTCGTCAACACAGTCAGGGGTTTTACCTGTAGAAGCTGTGACATGCGGCTCATGAAGGCAATTAAAGGTATTTTAAAACACCTGTGCTCCTTCTCTGAGTCATAACTCTGTTAAATATGAACACACAGGCATGATACTCACATTCTAAGATTCAGTGTGACTTGCACATTTCCGAGGATATCGTATATAAATAAAGGTTCATAAATCTGCTTTGAAATCATACAGAAATGCTCCATGTAACTCATAAGTTTTCTTCAGTATCAAAGTAGTCCAGTGATGGTCGTCCGTACGTCCCATCGGTGCACTCCATAAATCAGAAAATACTGTCAACAGTCATAAATAAACAAATTTCTCCATGTTTTTAGTAATAAAACGTTGTATAAATCAGGCTATGAATGATATATGAACAAACCCCTCAGTAGAAACCTTCAGAATATAGAGAGGAATGAAACTGAAAAGTTTGGTGGATGTAAGAGCTACTGAAGTGGAGATTTCTGGATCAGTCTGAGAAAAAACTAATTTAGAGAAAACGGCCTTTAAAGAGATGTTTTGTACATTATAGGGTAAAAATGTTTTACTAATAGATGTCAACATGAAACTTCCTCAGCTGATTACTTACATTAAGACAATCATTTTTTTGTATAACAAGTTTCCTGAAATGTTAAAATATGCAAATGATAACTTTTGGTGAACTTAGGAGAAATCTATGGATGCAAAAAGACAAAGTAGTAAATTATTTTCTTTCCACTATTGATCAGTGCATGAAACAATGTTTTTGCCTCGGGTGTCTCGCCTTAATTCTTAATTAACTCTATTTTCATGTTGAATTATGAATATTTTTGTCTGTACTGTAACTCAGATTGTCCCGTCACAATGTTTTGTACTTTCATTCCTGGAATACTGACACTCTCCTCTATCCATTCATATACAGATGTTTGCCTTGTGTTGAAAACCTCTGGACATACAGGCACAGTTGTCTGAGGGAGGGGGGGGCCACAGTGTCCGACTTTGAAAACCCCTGCTTTAACTGTTTAACTGCAAACAACACACATTATTTTTTGCTTAGATCTAAATATATATATATATATTTTTTATTTTTTTTACATTGCAACACTCACAAAGGTACCTCCCATTCAACAAATAACACAAGTAAAAGCTGATGTAAATGAGAAGAAAATTACAACTGAAGTGTAAAAATGAATCAGATGGCAAGTATGTGCAGTGTGTGCTTAAAGCTCTGTGTGTCTGTACCTGTGTTGTCTGTTACGTGTTACTATGTGTGCATGCGTGTGGCATGTAAGTACACTTTTGTGTTGAGCGCGTGTTGATGACGTCTGCGTTTTGATTGTGTCCTCACAGAGTGGATAGAGGAGCACTCGTCAGCGGCGGCTCCGTTAGCAAACTACGCTCCAAACCACCTGGAGACCTACAGGGACCCGCAGGTCCCACCAACTCTACCTCCCATGCCTGCAGGAGCCAAACGTACGTCCTTATGTTTAACAGACACTGTACATACTTCATTACTACTGCTTGATTATTCTATGTCATGCTTCTATGTCATGCTCCTGGCAAAGGCTCAAAGATGCATTTTTTGCTCCATTTCCTGGGAACAAAGAATATTTTGTGTCTGCAAAATTTGTTCACAGTCTTTTGAAAAGGACGGCACAAACAATTTGTGAAATTACTATAATATGTGGAAGTGACAAGCGAACGCATGCAGAACCAATGTTGTTAGACACATGTCAAACTGTAATAATCAGACAAACCAATACTGTTTTATAGCCATGACGTTTAAGGAATCAGGCGTTGTCTCAGCTTGCAGATTGGTCCACATGCATAAAATCTGCAACGTAGGATCCCGAACTGAGAGACGGAATTGCAACAAAACATTATTCAGGAATGTTGAATGTCGAATATGTTGATGGATGCAAAAGTAAGAGTTGTTTCTTCGTTGCTCTGCAGGAGGGAAGCCTTTCTTTACAAGAAACCCAGCAGAGCTGAAAGGAATCTTCATCAACACAAAGCTGAAGAAGAGTCGTCGCGGCTTCGGCTTCACTGTGGTCGGAGGTGACGAGCCAGATGAGTTCCTACAGATCAAGAGTCTGGTGCTGGACGGGCCTGCAGCCGTGGATGGCAAGATGGAGACAGGTGCAGTACATGACCACTATCCACAGGGGGCACTGTTTTCATTCAACACACTGCCTCCACTACATCCATCCATTTTCAGTTTTACTTATGAGCCCAGTACCAGGGTCCTCTTCTTGTGCACTCGCAGACTTTGACAGCTTGGGTTTGTCCCTCAGTACTTAAGGGCTCCTTTGTGGATTTTTTTTTGTCCTCTATAAGTCTGAAACTCAACAAACCATGCTTAAAGAAATAACCCATAATGCAAGCACTGTATATTTGTATTTGTTTGTCTTGGTATAATAATGGTGAGGATCAAATATATAGCACTGTACTGTTTTACTTAAGTAATGTCATGTTAGGTTCTACTGTTCTACTGCATTGATTTTACTGTCCATTGTGGGTTCAGTATACGCTGGGTTTTGCCCTATTTGGTTTCCTATTACAGAACTTTAATGTTCTTGGTTCATTCCATTGAATAATGGAATGAGCAGTTTATTTAGTACAACAGTGTTGTTTAGACCTGATATATTTACCTCAAACCCCACACTCTTAGAAATAAAGGTGCTAACTAAAACCATATAGGCTTCCATGAATTGTCCTTATAGGAGAACCCTTTTTTGCTTCCTGGTAGAACATTTTTGGAAATGTTTCACCTGGAACCCATTCTTAGGGTTCTATCTAATTGCCAACATAAAGACCACCCAGAACCTAGAACCACCTGTGAAAGGTTCTACCCACAACCCAGTATGCAAGGTTCTATAGAGAACCCTTCTATGGTGTAATGGTTGCACCCAGAACCCTCTCTGTAGGTTCGATCGAGAAAATGTCCACCTTCTAAGGGATAAGAACCCAACCATGGGGTTCTACCGAAATCCCTTTTATATTCCATGGGTTTTATCGAGAACCCTCTCAGGGAATTCTACCGAGACCCTTCTATATTCCATGGGTTTTAACTAGAACTCTAAAGGGCCGGGTTTGAACCCACTACACATCAACCACTTGGGGCATGGTGGGCTTTTAACAATCCTTGAAAAGTTTTTCCAAAAAGGGTTCTTTGGATGAAAATGGTTCTGGGTAGAGCCTCAGCCCTTCAGGAAGAACCCATTTAGAACCCTTATTTCTAAGAGGGAATAGCTGTTAATTGTGTCAATGATGGCGTCACTAACAGTATGATTTTCTTTGGTGCAGGTGATGTGATCGTCAGTGTGAATGACACCATCGTGTTGGGCTACACCCACGCTCAGGTGGTGAAGATCTTCCAGTCCATCCCCATCGGTTCCATGGTGGACTTGGCTTTATGCCGCGGCTACCCGCTGCCCTTTGACCCCGATGACCCCAACACCAGCTTGGTGACCTCAGTGGCGATCTTGGACAAGGAGCCGATCATCGTCAACGGACAGGAGGCGTTTCACTCGCCTTCCAACAAGGCCGGACCCGTTAACGGCATGAGGGAGCTGCGGTCGCACAGCCCCTCAGCTGAGGTGGCATCCAACGGCTCGCACGGCTACTCCAGCGACGTGGTCAACCTGGCCTCGTCCATAGCCACCCAGCCGGAGCTGATCACCATCCACATGGAGAAGGGCGACAAGGGATTCGGCTTCACGATTGCAGACAGCCTGACGGGAGGAGGGCAGAGGGTCAAGCAGATAGTGGACTACCCGCGCTGCCGTGGCCTAAAGGAGGGGGATATCCTGATGGAGGTCAACAAGAGAAACGTCCAGAATATGAGCCACAATCAGGTGGTGGACCTGCTGAGCAAATGTCCCAGAGGCAGTGAGGTCACCATGCTGGTGCAAAGAGGTACGTATTGCATCTTGACGTCACATATTTGGATTAAGTTTTGACGCTAAAAGGATGTGCGCGTAATCACGAAAAGAGTCAATGGTTTTCTGCTGAACAGACACCAGCTCGAATAGTTGGCATGGATAAAAGTGACATAATGAGAAAGGCAGGAGAGAAAAAGTGAGGAAGAGTGGGTGGCGGTTTGAAAATGTTCGGATTGGATGGGATAAAACGAGGACAGGCAAAGAGACGATGGGCTGAGTTAGCATGGCAGTCGATGAGCAGATGAGTGTGGGAAGGAGTGGGAGGCTGGGTAAAGAGGCGAGATGGGTGAATGAGAGGGGAGGGGAGGGGGAGCGCATTAGGTCAGGGACTCGTATATGTTATGAATACGGAGATGCTGCTGAGTTGGACGTCTGAGTCACTCTTCACGTCTGCTGTCGTCCTGCATTGCATAAATCATAAAAGGTTATTGTGAAGGGTGCGCTTTGTTTATTTTCTGCTCTGGATGTGTTTTATTTTGAAACTACTCGTTTTATTTTGAAAACACGGTAACCTGGAATGAACAAATGAGAAGAGATCAGAGCTTGCGTTCATGGGAACGGAATATGACTGAATGTTTCATTGCTTTTGATTAGAAAATTATACAGTTGGTTTTTATGTTTGCTAATGTAGTCGCGCTGTATTAATGAGGATTTTTATTGCTGGGTGCTATATTTCTCTGCTACCCTGTGCCATTAATTTTCCTTCACACTGCGCTGTTGGCTCGGAATGACCCAGAGATAAATTGTTTTTCTCATTGAAATGACAAAACAAAACAAATTGTTTGTTGGCATGTAAAGTATCGTCGCTGACACTGAATGACATTGGAGCTCCCTCATTCATTTCCATTCCCTACTGTTGTTAAATTGCCGTCCATGCTGGCTGACCCACATCTTTATATTAGTGGCAGGTTTGGAGTACGCACCCCACATCAGTTATTCCCCTTTAATGAGTTCACCTTGTGCACTGCTGCTGGAATAACACTGCTGTATTGTGGTAAATGTCAGCATCATTATGGGCCTGTGCAAGTGTGTCTTGAGAGAGAGAGAGAGAGAGAGAGAGAGAGACTGATACGGATGCAAGACAGTATTCCTGCTCCCAGAGCGGAGAGCAAGAGGTTGAAAGAGAGCAAGAGCAAGACTGAGAGGAAACAAAGGAGGGGATAAGTGGGGAAGGAGGACACGAGCGGTCACTGGCAAGGTGGCCAGATCATCTCTGTTAGCTTTGACACCCGCCTGTCGTTATTATGTGCTCAGGTGATGAGGGGCAGAAACAGCAGAGGCACCCAGTGAGGGGTCGGTATTTAAGCCATTATCTCAATAGCCGTGTTTCCATTCACATATTGTTATGAGCATTTTGAAGTATCGCATTCGTAAAGCTGAATGGAAACCGTAAAATTAGATAAAAGTCAATTGCGCGTAAAATCTTTTATACTTGCTTGAGTTGGTTTTTACTTCTAGCGAAAAAAGAGTTGATGCACTAAATGGGATATGGAAACGCCTGAGCTGGATAAATTCTGACGTAGCGACCATTTACCTCACATGACGGATCAGCTGTTTCCGCTGACGGCTATGTATTTATATTGTCTTCGTCACATGGCCTATAGTAGTTACCATGAAAGAATTATAAAAACGTGCCCAATTAAAACAAATTCCTGAAGACTCCTCTCTCCATTTTTCTATCGGTTAGACGGACAAGCCGACATGTTTTGTTGCGCTTCAAGAACCTCTTCTTCTTCTTCTACTCACTGTAGCCAAGATAATTCTCTCCAAACCACTTGATGGAAGCGCACCTAATTTCAAAAAAGTTCGCTTGACAATTGAACGTAAACGCGAAAGAATGGTTGACGGTAGGGCTGAGTTTGCTTGAAATTTGAAATAGTGCAATACAAAACAATATTACACATCCTGAAACTATTAGTTTCTTGGTACATTTTATCACGAAATCCTTTAAATAAGAAATAAAAATAGAAGCCAATTTATTATTCGGAGCTTTGATGGCCAAAGACAGTCACAAATTTAGGACCAAATTCTCGCAACACATTGAGCACACACGAACCAAAACAAGTTTGTGCGACTTTGCAGAAAACCTTGCAGAGCTATATTTTCAAAACATAAGAGCGGTACAGATCTGATCAGCTTTCACGTTTTTACATTGTTGTGCTACAAATTCAACGCACAATCTGACATACAACACCGGTCAAAAGTTTGGAGTCACTCATTTGACTGGTACTGTACCTCAAACGGAAACTTCACAATCGGTGTTGTCCACTGCTCAGATGTGAGGATTATTTTTTTTCCTTTCATAATATCTTTGCAATTTGAATATCTTTGGGTTTTGGACCATTGTTCTCACCAAACAAGCAATTTAAAGAAGGCATCTTGGGTTCTGGGGCGCCACTTAAGTGATGAATCCAAAATATACATCACAGATCAATCAACAGTAGAAATAATAATGAGTTGCAGCTGTACTCTATAATAACGGTGTGTTCTCGGCTCTCTATCCGAGAATGATGCGGTAACCTTTCAAGTGATCGCTAGCAGCTAGCGCGTAATCATTCACAAACAACAATTATGGGAGCTAAGAGGAGGAGCGGGGGAAAAGTCCGATAAGAAGAAGAGCGCAGAGGATGAGAAATAGGAGGGCCAGGGATCATGTTTTGAGAAAAGTGGAGGAGGAGGATTAGAGGAGAGATTTGCTGAACAGCACTAGAAGTTCAGTGAGGGGAGCATGTATGAGGGGATTGGTTTAGAGAAGTGTAAGGAGGAGGAGAAGAGGAGGATGAGGAGAAACAAGGTGGACTTCAGCTGGAGGAGAAGAAGCCTTAATCTCTTCATCTGTGACTCATCAATCTGCACAGTCGGACTCGGAGTCAGCAGAGTCTGTTTTTAAGCGAGGGCTCAAAGCACAAGGTCAAACAAACAATGACGCAAGGACTTTTTTAGTCTCAAGACATTTTATTATGTTTCCAATACAAATGCAACTTTGCATATGGTCTTTTTGCAGTAGATTAAGTTGTGTCGCAGAAGTTGCATATATGCAAAATTATTATAAAAATCCTTGTAGCATTGACAAAATGTGCATGACGAAGAGAGGAAGAACACATCTTGAAATACTACACCGGTTTATCCCAGCAGGCAGCATAGCTCTGAACTGAATGGTGTCGGAGTAGTTTGCTCGTGGCTAATCTCACAGCGAGTTCAGAAGCTTGACAAGAAAAGAAATTCAAATGTGTTTTGTCAGAGAGCATTTGCAAAAAGCTGCAGAGCATTTTGCCGTCACCTTAATACTCTCCTGCGATGACAGAACATCGTGTCTGAAAAGAACTGAGCCACATTTTGTTTTCTGGGTTGCCCCCCAAGAAATGGTTTAGAATTCGGCGGTCGTCGAACACTTAGACGAAGGGGAAGAATGGCAACATGTAATTTGTGCGATGGAAAACACAAGAGGTGAAATAGGCTGTTGTGGTAATGAAGGAAGCAGCTGCTGAAGGAGTGTGTGACAGTTGTTAAAAGAAGGATTTGTCTGCAAGCACAAAGGGGCATGTTCAAACTTGGAAATCATTTTTGAATAATCTATATCTTAATGTCTACATTTAATAACACTGGACAAATTCTGCAAGGTCTAAGACTTGGAAACATGTATGTATATGTATTATTCAAACACTCAGCTGCATGTGTGAATATCTAGCTGTTGAAAACATCTATTATCACGTCAAGTTTTTCTAGCATAAAGATAACATCTGGTGTTTTCACACACAGGATCTTCTCCCCATAAAGGAGGTCAGGCCAGCTATTACTCCTCCATCTTGTCTTCCCACCGTTGTTGCCATGACAATCGTGCACAGCGCTCCTGTCCCCTGAGAGACGGCGAGAAAAGAGGAGAGAAAATGAAAAGACAGAGATAGGGGCTAGGAAGTGTAGAGGAATGAAATGTGATGAGGAGGAGCGAGACGGTTTCATTTAAAGTAGATGCAGATAGACAAGGAGAATAGGACGATGTTATAAGTAGAGCACGGACAAACTCTTACAGGTTTAGCTCACCAAAAGGGAACATTACTCATGTTGTACACCCTCTAACAATGTATATAGAAAACCTGGAGGAAGGACTCCTTCTGTGTGGGCTCTGCAAAGACCCACCAAGGCCACGGCTTCAACAGCACCTTGAAACACAGAGCCATTCACGGCGCTGCAGATTCAGTTTGAAAAGCTCCAGTGCTGTTTGTTGAAAGAATGTGCCAATACACACACGCTGCACATTTGTACCCACACAACTATTCAGAAACACATTTTTTTCCTGCATTTTATTGAACTTGTCGCTGCTGTTTGCGTCTCAAACAACCTGACGTGGCCGTCGCACATCTCCATCCTGGTGACAAAAAAAAAGCTCTTAAGGAAACTTAAGAAAGCTAAATTCCAGTGCCCAAGTTCCTGTGAACTTTTTACAGAGGAGAAATAAAAAGCATCACGAATGGAAACATTACAAACTGGCATAAGATGTGCACGGCCCGGAACAGGAGGGCTCCACAGATTAAAACCGCCCAGAACATCATTGGTGCCCATCTACCGAGCCTCAGTGATATTGGTGACAAGAGGTGCCTGCGCCGAGCCCAAAGGATAATTAAAAGACAAAACCCACCCGGCCACAGTCTGCTGCAGTCTGGCAAGAGACACAAAAGTGTCAGCTGCCGTACCACCAGACTTCAGAGCAGCTTCTTTGTTCAAGCTGTGAGACTCGTATAAAAGAGTTTTGCTTTTTTTTGTGCTTTTCTTATGCAGCAACGCAGGAATAAAAACTGCATTTCCTTGCGCAACCCTGTGTTGTACAACGACAACCTTGAACCTTGATTGTTTTTTTTTGATTGAACAAGACGGCAAGGAATTTTTTTTAAAAGGCTAATCAAGTGATGCGAAGGTGTGGCCTACTCCTTTGTCATCAGTACTTGTTATAGTACTACGGCTAAGTACTAATTACTAAATACTTATTGAGCAGAAACACCACGTCGTGTGTTCACATCACCGATTGATAAACTGAAGCTGTCTTTGAGGCCCTGCATCCGCGCCGCACGCCTATTTCTTTTAGAGCCATTCAATAATGTCCTCATTAGCATATCTCTTTGTTACTTAGAATCACTGTCTACTGTAAAATAAGTAAAGCTTCTGATGCTTAGAGCCACTTTAGGTCATCCAAACAACTAAATCTGTTTACTTCCCCCTCTCATTTGAATGATAATGGCCACCGTGTTAGTCAGGCTAGAAGGTTTCCTCAGTAATAGTAAACTCAGCAGCGTTCTGTCGTGGGGTATTGAGCAGAGCTTTACTGGCATTCAGCAGCTTTAGTAGAGATCGAAAAGAATTTCAGGCCCTGGTGCATAATGTAAATGCCACATGCATGCCTTCATACTCGTAGATGTTTTTTGCTCCGCGCATAAATAAAAAAAAAGCTTTTTCCGTACCTGCACGTGCTGATATTACCGATGTATAGCACGCTTGTGTTCGTGGCACTGGGGGGCTTCTACACTCGTTGCGTGTGTGTGCAGTAACATGCGATTCCCATATTTCTTCCACCGAGCTGCAGAAGCTCATTAATTTAACATTCAGCTAGAGTCGATCAAGTCTGAGTTACACGTACTGTATATGCATCGGTATCACAACGCCGGAGGAAAGTTAAGCAGGTTTTTAAAAAACAGCATCATGAGTGAAGATGCATTCCAGCTGACACAGCGACAGTGGAAGAATGTTAAGTTGGGGGTCAGGCTTCGTTCCTCGAATCTTTATTCTCCTTCAGCTCCGTGGCCAAATTAATCAACCATATGGCCATATTTAAATTAAAGTTTTCTATGTTTAATGCTAATTATGTTGACCTCGTTAACAGTTTGAGGATTTTCGGAGGTTGTTTCAAAGTGAAAGGTATTTATTGACCTCCCACACGGTGCGTTTGAGGGTTCCTGGGTCATATAAGCTGCTGTTGTAATAGGAAACACTCATCTCTTTATTACCTGATGTGTGTCCTTCCTGGGTCAGACACGCACACACACACACACACACACACACGAAAACGTTCATCGGCACGTCAGCAGCTGGGATGTTCCACTTCCTCCAGTAACTGGCACTCCATAATCTGAGGGAGGGAGAGAGCGATGGAGGGAGGATGAATTATGAATCGTGTAGAGAGAGGGGCTTTGCAGCAACAGAGTTTTAACATTTAATGATTTTTTTGCGAGTGCAGCAGAGAGAGCCTAAGATGGATGCTTCCATGTTGTCGCGTGTGTTAACGTCGTTCCATCCCTACTTTCCATCCCTACTTTCTCTCTGTTTTTTTTTTTTTTTTTTTATGTTCCATGTAAATAATGTGTTTTTATTGGTCTCTATGAAGGACAGTGAATGGATCAGAGATCTGGCATCAGTGTAAACGTGGCGTGCTGCCGCTGCTCCTCGCACCTCACCTATTTAACAAAGTAGACAGCTGCCGCTGCATACAGAACTAGTTGATCGCCTTGGCAACGGCAACTCTTTGTCCCAATGTCGTTTGTGCATTAATTTATCTATTTTTGTCTCGGCATACTTTGCCGTATAGTTAGCAGGCACGAAAGCGGAGCATCAGGGAGGGAAAGGGAGTTTTCTTGGAAAGCGGTGCAACCTCTGTGTGTGTGTGGTGAACGAAGTCCAAATATGTTTCAGGTAGAGGAACCTACGTGTTGAATGAGTTGTTGGTCTTTGATGGAGAATAAAGTGGTTAAAAAAGGGAAATGGAGATGATTCCCCTCACTGGTATGCTGTGAGTCCTCTCCCCTGACAACTGGCTCCAAGTATTAATATTTAATCAGCACAAATGAGATTGATCTTCTTGGTGACTCTCTACAGTGTGTTAACTAGTGTCTATATATAAGAGAGAGAGGGAGAGAGAGATAAAGTCATGGTGCACAGAAGATGAGGAGGGTGGAGGTGGAGGAAGGAAGACGGGGGGGTGGGGGAGGGCAGAGAGAGAAGATCAGCTTCTCAATGTGCGCCTTGAGCAAAGCAGAGGAGTGGAGGGGAGAGGAAACAGCTCAGATGTGCATAGTGAGGCAGAAGCTCAAGCTTCCCCTTTTGATACAACACTCGAGCTGCTGGGCTCCTGCTCAGTGGGTAATAGTTGAGATTCTGCTGTAGCGCTTGTGTTGGAGACAGCTGGGAAGTAGACTGGATGAGGGAGCGAGGAGGATGGGGGGTGGGGTGGGTGGGTGGGAGAAGAAGCCCTATAGCTTTGACCAGCAGTCCGGGGATGCTGCAGCATAAGTCAGCCTGTCTAATGCAGATAGATCAGTTGCTCCGCTCCTAATAGCACGGGTGAGAGCGCTGAGTGGAGCGGCACACACGGCACAGGGGGGGAGGGAGGGGGGAGGGTGGGGGGAGGGTGGGGAGGAGATCACTTAGATTAGCGAGCAGCCTAGCGCAGTGTGTTGCTCGGTGAGGGAGAGCAACAGAGAGGAGGAGGAGGAAGAGGAAGAAGAGGAGAGAAAGCCGGGGCCAGTTGCGCTCTGCTCTGCAGTAGGAACCAGGGGTCCATCCGTTTGTCCTGGGTTTTTTTTTTTTTTTTTTTTTTTGAACCAAGGGGTTGATGGGGGGACAAGGGAAGAGCACCGCAGGTCATTAATGCTCTCTCTGTCTCTCTGCCGATGTTTTGCAGGAGTGGTGCCAGCCAAGAGGAGTCCAAAGCTGGTGGTGAGTACTCCTTTCTTTTCTTGTGTGCGTGTGTGTGTGTGTGTGTGTGTGTGTGTGTGTGTGTGTGTGTGTGTGTGTGTGTGTGTGTGTGTGTGTGTGTGTGTGTGTGTGTGTGTGTGTGTGTGTGTGTGTGTGTGTGTGTGTGTGTGTGCATGTCAGCTCTCCTCAGTGTTAAAGTAGCGCTATTTAAAGAACAAAAGGCGAGAGATTTAAAATCTAACTCTTGCTTCTACTGTTCTGCATCCAGAGATTCCACCTTTCCTCTTTACTTCTTTCTCTTTCTATCACTTTTTTTTGTCTTTTATCGTCATATTGTCATTTAGCTTTGTTTTAAATCCTCTCTCCTTCTCTCGACATCCCTCCACGCTGCCATCCTCTGACTGATTAACGGTGTAACAGTGACCAGCTGTTAGGGAGGGCTAAAAGCCACAGCTGAGGGAAGACGGAAGAGAGGCATGAAGCAAAGATAGTGGGGAGGAGAAAAAAAGGATGTGGATGAGGGAGGGGAAGACCAGTGGGGAGATGGTTTGTCCCACAACAGTGAATCACTACGACAGCACACAGATACAGAAGATGCACCGAAGCTCACAGACAGGGAGAAAGGGGGCAATGACGACATGAGCGAGCTGGAGGCAAAGCAGAGGGAGATCGGGGGAAGCTGGAGAGGAGAGATTGCAACAGATTGCAACGTGTGACGGATACGAGAGGACGGGAGAGGGAGAGGGAGGAAAGACCGGCTCTGTGAGCAGCGCGAGGGTCCCTTCAGGGACAGTGCAGTTATTCAGGAGTTTAAAGAGCAAACGCCTCCTCTTTTTTATGGCTCATCTCAAACTGATAAAAAAAAAAAAATCAATGCAAGCTCCCGAAGAGCGTTAGATTACTGTCACCCGAATTCACCTCTGGAGAGCCACAGACTTATAACGCGGACGTTTTTCTTCTGCATAGGCTGGATAGACGGGGTTCAACTCCCACAACTTTGACAGGGAGAAAAACCTTGTCATGTTGCCCCTTTGATCGGCATGAAAAGCCCCTCGGCTGGCTGCACGTTGGCATCGGGATTTGTTTTAAAATGGTATCAGTCAGGGGTGTTGAGGTGTTACCTATTCAGGTCACATGTCACGGAGGATTGGAGGAGGGGCGGGTGCTGTCAGGGGGTCGAGGAGGACCAATAGTGGCACTGCCCGACTGTCACTTTGGATTAGCTTTTTAGTGAAAAAAAGCCACTTCTCCCCCCCCCTGCTCTCTGGGTTATGTCAGCGAAATGTCACGCTGCAGGAGACTCCGTGTCAGCCGGGAACAACCATTTTGCCTCCAGTTCAGACTCTAAATAAATGCTGCACAGTTAACTCCCATATGCAAGAGGGATTGTGCTGTCTCAACCCATTAACGAAGTCTCCAGAAGTCGATTCTGTGTGACTGTTGTCCTCGTTAAGAGGCATTACTGAAATATTTGACCCTTCGTCTCTCGCACAGTGCGGGAGACGAGCGCGAGACCCGCTGATGACTTCTCTCCCATTTCATGCACGGGAGGTTTATTATTCACGGCAGATCAAAAAAATGGATCAGTTGTCATATTGGCCGTCGTCCGTAATTGCATTTTCTCAGTCAGGCTCGTTTTTCATGAAGCTGTAACGTCTTTTGTAATGTGCATCTGCGAGTGATAACGTGGTTATGTTTACATTCTCTGGGCGCAGAATCAGAATATGAAGATACCGACTCAAATAGCTGGATCGGGTGTCGGTAACGACGGGGAAATCTGGTCCTGGATGCCATTGTTTTTAATAAATAACAACTCAAGTACATTTATACAGCATACACTGACGCTCAAAAGTCAACGGAGACAAAAAGATTATATTTCAGACACCAAATTGATTATTTAAATTTGAAATCATTTTGAAAAAGAAGAATTGAATGATTAAAACGTTATCACTGCCCCCCCTCACCCCTCCCCCCTCCTGCCCCAAAATACCCTTTGATTTTGAATTTGTTTTCCAGTCCAGAGAAGTATAAGTTACCCTCGATTATTAATGAACCACATCGGTGCATTGGGGCCCAAAATATTTTGGGTAGCCATTTTTCTTTGGGCTCTTTGCAGTCGACTCAGTGGCTAGATAGAATAGAAAACAACATCTATTTGTAAAGAGGACTTTCTACAACCTTAAAAGGATTGAAAACGTTTGAATAATACTGAGTCGTCCTCTCGGCCATCCGACTGTAACGAATCAAGCGTCTGTGGCAGGCGACCCCAAACTGTTGAGCTCCAGTGTCGATGTATTCATTTGTTACATTTAGTTTTACAAAGTAAAGGAAAGCAAATGTTTAGGTGACGCTTGATGTCGCCTTTAAAAGAATGATCCCCGTCACTTCCTCACAGTGGGGCATCCAGCTTGTTGATTCGGTCGATACCCAAAAGTCGGCTCAATACACAAAATGAACACCGATCGTTTAAATTCGGAAGACATATTTTATTCCGCATTTGAAACGAGCCAATTATATTAAGTTTCAGCCAGCTGATCAGCACAACATACTCACAATACTAATTTCCTTCCCACAAGGGTTCTTCCCTGCTATCTGGTTTTTACAAATTTGCTTTCATGCCAAATTTGACACATTTCCACGTTTCAATCGGGGCCGACCTTGATTGTAAGCGCATGTTTCCGAGCTCGGGACCTTCTGCAATAAACAAAGAATCATGGTATTCATAAAAGGCAATATTGGTGTTCATTGAAATTCCGTCGCATTTCAATCCGTCTTTGTCTCGCAACCATGGAAACCAAGTCATTGCTCTTCACTCCAGCAGCAGTTTTCAGTGAGAGATGTTCTGCTGCGATGTCTAAAAAAACGATGACATTGGATGCTTTTTTCTTTCTTTCTCTTTTTCCTCCATCGACACTTTTCTCGCTCCTCTCTTTCCCCTTATCCCTCAACACCGACTCACTTATCACTTCTTTTTCTCCTCTCTCTGCCCTCTACCTTCAGTCTTCTGCTTAGATCCACCCCCATGCCCAGCGCACCTACACCTCTCACTCTGTTTTTTTTCTGCCCAGCACCAGCTAGAGAGGAAGGACAGCCAGAGCAGCTCCCAGCACAGTGTGTGCAGCCATCGCAGCGCCCACACCGATTCTCCCGGCCACCCGCCCTCTGCCATGCCCAGCGAGGCTGTGGCTCCCACTCCTGCTGCCCCCACCCAGCCTCTGCCAGGCCTGCCCCCTCAGGACCCTGCAGATGGCACCCTCACCCTCCAGAAGAAGCCAGACCCCTTTAAGATCTGGGCGCAGTCCCGGAGCATGTACGAGAGCCGACGTGAGTAGAATCCGGGTCCGACTTATTTTAGGAACTTTAATGTTTTGCTGACTTTAGAGTTTAAACGGTTTATCCTAGTGACATTTATAGAACTTTATAACCCTCTATAAGTGTGAATATGGAATGAGATCATCAGGCAGGAGACGTTTAATGGCTTAGATTCAAGATAAAAGATACAATTTTAAAGAAAGCTACAACTCTCAGGCTTTTTATGTAATGATTTAAAGGAATTTTCTGCCAGAGAGTTTGAAACAAAGATGGATACCACTCTCATGTTTGCACTTTAAATATAAAAAGCCACAGCTAGCAGCAAGTTTAATTATTCATTCATTTATTTGACACGGACAGTGCAGAGCTTCGTAGCTGTACCAGAGTTAGCGATGAGCTAATTTACATCTGTAGTCCCTGGGCAGGAAACTGAGAATAACATCTCATTTGAGAAAATGAACACTGTAGTATAAAAACACAATTACAGACAGTAGGACAGTACTCCACTACACGATAACGACACAACAACAACAACAACAACATTAAGGCAGCACAACAAAAACCACAAGATTTCACAACATCAAGACACGTAAGTTAGCTTAGCACAAAGACCGAAAACCTGGATTTATCCAAAGTAACAAAGTACACCAACCAGCCCCTCTGAAGCTGGCTAATCAACACGTTACATCTTGTTTTTTGTTTTTTTTGTAAGAGTTATGTGCAGACTATTTCTTGCTTCAGCGATGATGGTGGGCGGGTTTTGTTGTGTTTCGGACAGAGCCAGGCTAGCTGCTGTCTTTATGCTAAGCTAACCAGCTAGAATTGGTGTCGATCCATCTAAATCTCTGCAAACAAGAATCAAATAAGCCAACTTTCCAAAATGTAGATTTATTCTTTTAAATAATCGTATGCGTTTTCCTCGTCTTAGCCATGTGTAGTATATATTCTTTATATTCTAGTCTTATTCTGTTATTTATTTTGCTTTTCTATCAAGCATTTTGTTTAATGCTGTAAAAGGCTTACTGTATGAGTTTGGGATTAGACATGGAGGTCAGGAAAAATCTGATTCCACAGAACTGCTGTGTCGATTTTATTGAAAATATTCCGTCCACCGGTTGGATGGTTAGACCCCCTTTTAAAAGACATCTCCAATTGTTTTGCCTGAGAGTGCCCTAGGGAACGCATTGCTCGAGTTGTGGAGAAGATGCCGAGAGTAAAAGAATCGCAGCTGTGTGTACAGCGTGGACACCACTGGGCACATCTCTGTCTTTGTGCGTTTGTGTCAGTTAAAGCCCCTTTTTGTGTGTTTGCTAAACATCCGTTCGCTTTACTGAGTCACAACCGATACTGTGACAAAAGGTGCCTCCGAGAGGAAAGTGTCCTTGAACACACACACAAGTGCTTGCTTGTGTGTGTGTGTGTGTGTGTGTGTGTGTGTGTGTGTGTGCGTGTGTGTGTAAGTCGTTCGCACGATGTTCTTGTCCTCCTCTCGACTGAAAAGAACCGTCATGTACAATGAAATAAAGAATGGCATGTGTGCACTTTCCTGCACATCGCCATGTTAACATGCAACATTTCACCTTTCAAACCACTCACCACCTTTTACATTATCAGCAACCACACAGCTTGTCTCACTCCCCGTTTAGTCACTGGTATCCAAAATGCAAAAAGTGGAGCACCAGAAAGTAGGCAGCCTCTCCGTAAGACTCCTTGATATCATTTGCAGTCATGGCCCATTCTTGCATTATTCATAGGAGAAACACTGTAAGGGTGTCAAACCACTTATTCTCTGCTTCTGATCGAAGAGCCTGTGAGAAAAGGGGGAAGGATCTTCCAAAAATAATGGGTTCACTCGACTGTCCTGGCTGAATTACATCTTTCAGACCTCCTGTACTTGTACCGGCGGTGATATTTAAAGGGACAATAGGTCGGCGTTATGCTGTGAAATTAATCTCTGTGTTGTTGCTTTGTGATTGTAGAGGGTTGATGTATATGGAAGGTTTGCTGTGTTAGCATGTCGCACATTGTGACTGTTGCCAGCCACGTGTGCGCTCCTCGCGTATCGCAGTGTTGGTTAACAATCATGGCTGCCTGTGGAATCTAGGACTCCTGCTGATTAAATATTAACTGGGCTGCTTTAAGCTGCCGCTGATTGGTATATCTGTTCAAAAACCCCTGAAGGACCTTTTCTTTTTGAGTCGACAAGGGGAGGAGGGGGAAACACAATGAAAAGAAAAGAAGGAGACAATGAATAACAAAGAGGCCCCCGATTCTCTGGGTGTTTCTCAAAGTCAAGGATGCTTCCTAGGGACGACGGGTCCTTCTAAGTCCTGGAGGCGAGGCAAGACTCCTTCTGAGCATTTTGGAGAGCACACAACAGAGCCTGTATTTTTTTTTATTTAACTTTATTTTAAATAATTCAGTACATTACAAGTTCAAGTAGGAAAATAGATTTTGCAATCCTCGGAGCAATAAACATTGATTAAAACATGCAGGCCTATGAAGAAAATATATAAACTGTACTGGGATTGTTGCAATCATTATAATTTATAAACGTACAGAACATAGAATGAATATTCTCTCCTCAAAGCCACAAGACCTATTGAAATAAACAAGCAATTTTAACTCGCTAATTATAAAACACTTCATTTAAACTCTACAGAAAAAGATAGAAAACATCTTGATAGCTCTTTTTACTTCCAGCGATCACCAACTCTGGTTTAGTCGAAATAAACTCTTTAATCACATAGTTAGATATGAAACGAAACAGCGTTGAGCTCCCCTCAAAGCTTCCAGACTCCATAAAAAATATGGCAATTTTTACCTCGCTAATTGTAAAACGCACAGAAACAAAACTCATCAAAAGTGTCTTGGTCAGCTCTTTCCACTGTTCCAGCAATCGCCATCTCAGGTTCAGTCAAAACAAACTCTTGGTTCTCCAAGTTAAACAGCCGTTATGCTCTCCTCAAACCTACCAGACTGTTGGAAAACAATAGAAAAGCAATATTTCAGTGGAAGGACAGAGTAACTGAAAAGGGAGTTTTGGGGAATTTAGCTTTCCTGAAAGCTTCATGTCACCTGTTGCTTGAAGTTGCTTTTTTCCCTGTCAGTTTACACCAGTCCATAGTCGCGTATCAGAGGAGGGCATTTACAAGTTTAACCGCAGTTTAGTCGCAGTTACATTCAAGCACGTTATCAGGGGAAGAGCAGAGCTAATGGGTTCACTACTGGGCTTTGCGTGGCAGCCGTGGAGACAGCAGTCGGTGCGAGAAGAGACGGCCTGTGCACACTGGCCCTGTGGGTTGAACAGACTGACACCAAATTGCCTGTGTCCTCCTCCACAGTCTGCTCTGTCCACGGCAAGATGCAAATGTGTGGCCGGTTGTGTGTGTGTGTGATTGAAATATGCGAAAGTGAAGCTCCAAATCCAAATCCCTAAAGCATTCCCTGCTTTATGGTCTATTTGACTCTAAATGGACCATAATTTACTAAATGAACATCATGCTGTATTGAAGAAGACTTGAAACTAGAGATTGAGACATAAACTCATGTTTACAATGTTTACTGAGGGAATAAATCAAGAGAGAAGTAGAGTCATTTTCTTATAGACTTCTATACAATCAGAGGAGTCGCCCCCTGATGGTCAGTAGAGAGAATGCAGGTTTAAGGCACTTCAGCGTTGGCTTCACTTTTTAGACTCGGAGGATGCCTCCTGGACTTTGCAGACTATTTCTGACTATAAGAACGCGACGGCCAAATCGCCAAACTCGAGGCTTCAAAACGGCAGTCAGAAGCCAACGATGACTACGTCCACTTCTTATATACAGTCTATGGTTTCAAGTCTTCTTCAATACAGCATGATGTTCATGTAGTAAATTATGGCCCCTAATAGAGTCAAATAGAACATAAAGCAGGGTATGCTTTAACCAAGAAGGCGATGGCCAAAATGCCAAACTCGAGGCTTCAAAACAGCCGTCCACAAACCAATGGGTGATGTCACGATGACTGCGTCCACTTCTTACATACAGTCTGTGTCTACAGGTGAGAACAAGGAGCCAATCTGCTCACCGAGGCAGCGCCGTAACCAGGGAAGGAGCAGATATACAGAAAACAAGCATACACCTTATTGATCAGCGATCACACAGCTGGGACGAGGGTTTTGTGGTACTGAGACCAAACGGGGGACAGAACTTGTTGATTTTAGAGGAACAAGCATTCAGTGATTAGCCTACATAGATGTTAATCAGTCCACGCTGAGCGGAGCCTGCAGGTCTTTTGGCAGATTTCCTGGTTGATCTCCATGGAGTCCCATCCTCACTGTTTCTCTTGTGTATTTCAGTGCCAGATTGCCAGGAGCAGGACATTTTCCTTTGGCGGAAGGATACAGGCTTCGGCTTCCGTATCCTGGGAGGAAATGAGCCGGGGGAACCTGTAAGTATCCCTCCACCTCCACCTGTCCATCAGTAGTTTATCACAGAATTTGGTGAATTCAAAGATTTAAGTGTACATGCACATTCTTACTTTTGCTGATAATAATCAGTAAATCTCTGAATGCTTTGTCCTTTCTCTTCGTATGCTTCCCAGTTCTATAAGAGGGTTTTCGTTCGCTTTCTTCGTCTTCCCTTACTTCTGTGTTTTGGCTGCCTTTTAAACCGGCGTAGCTGTCTAACTGGAGCTGTTGCTCTCTGGAGGATCATATAGACAGCTTGTTAAGAGAAGCCAAGGTCTTACCCACAATCCCTCTGGTTGTGCGCCATATATTTGTCTTAAAAGGAGTGGAGCAAGAGGGAGAGTGGAAGGCAGTTATTGAGGAAGAGAGGGAAATAAAATGGCAGCAGGCTTCAGGTCTACCCCACAGGAGTTCGTACTTGTTGTTTGTGCCAAAAGGTGTCAGCGCGGTGGTTGTGCGCCTTTTTCTGTCGGCGCTGTGTGTACACACCCACACAATGCCTGAAGCACACAAGCTTCTCAGAGGCCTGGGTAGGCTACGTTAGACTTCTTGGTTTCTCTAATCGTCTGTCACAAATACCTTGAAGTAATGCAGGAGGAGAGTGAAACCGTGCTGCGTTTATCAGGTTAATTTCAAATCAGAGGGAGATAAGTGAAAATGAGTCGTTGTGCTCTCTTGGCTGGTGGTTTGATTTACTGCAGTGTAATTAGCCGTAGTACTGTATCATAATCATAAAAGCTACTGTATTCACATCACTGTTGATAGACGATACAATAAATTACAGCATCGTTTAAGGGGTGAATGGGGTAAAATCTTTAACTATTAGATGTCAACATAAAACGTCCCCAGCTGATTAATGACATTAAGGCAAATATCTTTGGTATTACAATTTTTCTGAAATATTTTATTTGAATATACAAATGAGGCATTGGTTTATTAAATTTCCAGAACAGAAATCTGGACATTGGATGAAGCCAGGTCCCAAATTTCTTGTTTCATTTTGTTGACATATTAGAGTCAAAGGTTTTTACAAGGGGAATCTTGGAAATCTTTATTAATCACAGCTGTGGAAAATCGTAAATTAAGAGTTGTATAAATCAGGCTATGAATGATATATTAACAAACCCCTCAGTAGAAACCTTCAGAATATAGAGAGGAACGAAACTGGAAAGCTTGGTAGATGTAAGAGCTACTGAATTGGAGATTTCTGACTCAGTCTGAGAAATAATTAATTTAGAGAAAACAGCCTTTAAAGACATTTATTGTACATTTACAAACATTTGAAAGACACTACAGGTGAATAGGATACACAAAATAGCTAGATATATATCACCATGACACTTCTCCAGTTGATTACTTACATTAAGACAATAATTTTTTTTATTACAAGTTCTCTGAAATGTTATGTTAAATATGTAAATGAGGCACCATCTAATGGAAACCTTTGGTGAATTTAGGAGAAATCTACAGACGCAAATGGACAAAGAAGTCAAATAAACACCTAAATGTGTATTTTGGATGTTTTCTTTCCTCTAGTCTGAAAGAAGACGTGTTATGAAAGCAAAATAGCGTAAAATCTCAACATTGATCAGTGCATGAAAAACAATGCGATCCGTCACATCTTGACGTGTGCGTTCCTTCTCCAGATCTACATTGGTCACATAGTGAAGTACGGGGCGGCGGATGAGGACGGACGCCTGCGGTCGGGTGATGAGCTCATCTGCGTGGACGGCACGGCGGTGGTGGGCAAGTCTCACCAGCTGGTGGTGCAGCTGATGCAGCAGGCCGCCAAACAGGGCCACGTCAACCTCACCGTCAGGCGCAAGTCCACCGGATACGGAGGTGAGGAGAGCTCCATGTAAAACGTGTACATTCACACACGTGTGTCACGCACTGTCACACGTTGTATACACACAATGCTCGCTTCCTTAAGACTTGAATCTGAGGTTAATGAAATGCCTTTCTAACCGGTTTGTTTTCTTCAAGTGTCAAAAGGCGAAGGTGACGTCCCCCCGTCGCCGGCCTCCTCCCACCACAGCAGCACCCAGGCGCCCAGCCTGACGGAGGGCAAGCGGACCCCGCAGGGGAGCCAGAACTCTCTCAACACCGTCAGCTCCGGCAGCGGCTCCACAAGCGGCATCGGCAGCGGCGGCGGAGGCGGCAGCGGCAGCGCGGTGGTGCCCGCCTCCCTGCAGCCGTACGACGTGGAGATCCAGCGCGGAGAGAACGAGGGCTTCGGTTTCGTCATCGTGTCGTCCGTCTCCAGACCTGACGCCGGCACCACCTTCGGTGAGTGAGCCGAGCCGGAGCTAGTTGAGATTGACGGAGACTTCTATTCAATGTGGCATCGGCATTTATTTTGTTTACTATCGGCTGGCAATTTAGACTGTGATCCGACTCAACGGTTTGATTGTTTGGGCGTTAGTAATCTGCGTTGATGCGTGTTACGTGAGAAGAGTTCATTCTGGAGACCCTTATTTCTCTCTCTGATTCATTTACTCTCCCGATGTGAGCGGCATGCACAAACAACTTTAAAACGGAGCAATAGTTTGGTATCAAAGCAATATTCTTCAAAGGTTACTATATGGCAATAATGCTTTGCTAAAAACAAATCTTAATCTATAGCCCTGTTTGGTTGTGTTTCTGCAGCATTCACCAAGTTAAGAAGACTTTTTAATACCACATAGAATGCAACTAAATACCTGTTTCCAAAGTATAAAAGTACAGTAATAAAGCCTAGAATGGTTTGTTATTATATCACTTTATTCAGTATTACACTGCAGTTTACAACGATGTTTCTTCAGTTATAAATGATTAAATTAACACAATTTGAACCAGTAAAACCAAAAAAACTATCGAAATTGATCATTTAAGTTGTTCTTAAATCCAGACTTTCCAGTTATGGGACAAATTACGAGATCTATTGACAGATATGGAATATAACATTAATAAGTATGTTTAGTCTTTAAATCACCTGAAAATAAGAATTGTTGTGTTTTCGTTACCTTATTAAGAGCCGTTTATATCTACTGGTCCCCTTCATGGTTTCCACAGTAGCCCAGAACGGACAAACCTAACCCTACACACTGGCCCTTTAAGACTTCTTTCAATATCTTCCAAGTAGGGCTGTTATAAAAACGAGCTCACGATAAAATCTTCTACAATAACTATGATATTTTTTTAAATAAAGTTATTTTTACCGGTTGCCGCCACGTCAGGGCCGTGTCACGCGAGTCACCGACTTGGTGGGGTTTTCTTTTGCCGGGTCGTCCTCAGGGTGCGCGCCGAGAGGGGGTTCAATGTTTCCTCGTCGTTTGAAACAAAGCATGTGATGTGCCGGGAATCACATTAGTTGTTTACGTATTTTTTATTTTATTTTATTTATTCAGTTTTTAATGAAACCACGATGGTTCTGGTGAATGTCATCTGATAATAAATAATTTTGTATTATAAACCAGAATTACCCTGATGGTTACTTTAAGGTTTGGTCCGAAGGAGAATACTCTTAAAACTGTAAATTGAGCATTATTATTATAATTATTATATTAGTATTATTAAATATTCTTATTGTTTTAGCAATATAAAAATGCATACTCTCAAATTGTTGACAGTATCATCCAGCCCTACTTCCAAGGCCTTTTTTTTATTCAACAAAATTCCGTTCAGATACACAGAAACAAACAGAAACCTGAGAGTTGGTGCATGAAACAGCTCCGGCCCCCGACACATTCCTCCAGCAAAGCTGTCCACAAAGAGTACAAATGAACCACTGAGTAAAATGACCGATGCCATCACCTGGCAGAATTACAATATATAAAAAATACTCCTCTTTGAGTTTCCTCTACTTTATGAATAACACACGCGTGGCGTTTGACGGGGAGTGCGCTTAATGCCACAGAACGAGGTCACGAACCTTCCATCAAAAGCTTTGGGATAAAGAAATCTCCTCGTGTGCGGAACGCTCTCCCTCAGGATCGGGGCCGCCCGCAGCTCCATCACAAACACCATCATCCCCAATTCTTGCCTCACAGCTGCCCCCACCAATCCATTCAGCATGTAATTGAAGTCTACTCAGCTCACTCCATTCGCTGTCTATACCACTTACATATCGCGGCGAAACGGCAGAATTGCATGTATTAAAGCCGCTCAGGCATTGATGAGGAATTGTAGATGTCCTCCTCGAACAAATTTGGTGTTAACCTCCGAGTGATGAATTTCCACCGCCAATGTCGCGCCAAGGTCCCTTGAATAAGTTAGCCGTTACGATGGTGTGCGGTGGTGTGTCACGGGGCGAAACGCAAGAACGAAGGAGACGTTAGCCAGGGGGAACTTTCATTGATCCCTTGGGCTAATGGTGTTGAATTAATGTGTTATTTATAGGGACACCAACCAGAGTGCTAGTCAACAACCTTGTCCTAAACGTCTCGTTGTCCAACGTCTACTACACTGCGCCCCCGACGATGAGATGAATGGACTCCCGCACTCACTCTCCTCATGGATTCAAACCATGTGGGACACAAGCTAAAATCTGACAAAAATATGTATGTCAAAGAAAATAAAAATAAGAGTAAAGCAGTTTCAGCTGATTCAATCTCCCATACATCATGGATACATCAGCCATGTTTCTCCAGGCCTACAGCGCTTCTGTTTCAACAAGATGTGCAGTATTGAACACTGTCACTCAGGTGCCGTCGTATTTCTTGCTGTGCTCTCTTTGACCACATGAGTAGCGCCACATAAAAGCTACATCTCACCTCCTCTTTAGGAACGCTTATAATTTTTCCAAGCCGGGGTCATGATCCCACAGCTCGATCACCCAAACGTCTTACGCCACGGCGGCGTTTGTGTCCTTATTGATCGCTGGTAAGGAGGTGTGGTGGTGATGATGCTGTGATCGGTGTATTGATAGGTTGTCAAACATTAGCCACTGTGGACGCTGACCAGTGGCAGATGACTCACAGCCCATTGATTAATACGTCAGACGATGCATTTTCCCATGAAGTCTATGAGGCTTCTAGTGTTTTGCATGTGTGCTGATGGTTTTCTGAGGTTTAATGGGAACGTGGTGATTTGGGATAATTAACCTTTATTTTTTTGTCTCTTTCTCCCCGTTTTCTTTCTGTCTTTTCCTCTTTTTTTTCCCAAAATACAAATCAATACACCCAATCAACACAATAAATAAAATAATCGCCGCACACTATTTCTAACAAACAAACTAACACGAAAGCTGGAAATGCTTGTGTGGCCATGCCCCACAAAATAGGACGTATCATCGAGGGCAGCCCGGCGGACCGCTGCGGGAAGCTGAAGGTCGGGGACCGAATATTGTCCGTCAACTGCTGCTCCATCACCAACAAGTCCCACTCGGACATCGTCAACCTGATCAAAGAAGCCGGGAACACGGTCTCGCTAAGGATCATCCCAGGTGATGGTAAGGCTTTTTTGGCCTCCGGCCTCACTGGGCTGTTGCATAATGCAGCGTGACGTGACTTATTCATGGTTGTGGTGGGAAGGAAAGGGCACCGCTGCTCCTGACAGGCAAGAGAGCACTTTTCACCAGGGTGTGAACGCTGGTATCTCGGAGAGTGAGTCATTAAGAGGGAGTGAGGCGAAGGTGCCCCAGAAGCTACTGTAGCGCTTCTCTTTCTTTCTTTCTGTTTTTTTATTTTTTACTTCGCTGGACATCTCTCGCAGTATTTTGTCATTTTTAAAATATGGCTCATATTTAATCGAGTGCTTCCTGTTGGTGTTAATCTCTTCAGCTTAGTGTAGGAAATGGAAATTAAACCCCATATTATTGCAGCACAAGCAGTTTGCAACCTAAAGCTCCTCCAATTTGGGGTGAAATATGTCATGTGATGTAACAAGGGTGCTTATTACTGGCTGACTGGGCAGCCAATGAAAACACGCTGTAATGTAATAAACTCCATTGAGACAGAAAGTGAAGCTCAATTAAGACTTGGGTGTCCCACACACATGTTCACTAACTGGCAAGTTTACAAGTTTCCTTGTAGAAAACATGGCGTGGCCTTGTAATATTTGAATGATGGCATGTATTGGTCCACCTCACTCTCAAATTCTCAAATATCACGAAAGATGTGTGTCGCCAGAGCAAACTGTTCGCCTCAAAAAGAGAGAGAGAGAGAGAGAGGTGGTCGTGAGGAAGTCATATTTCTTGGAGTGATGAGGAGTGAGTGAGAACAAAAGGAGCCGGAGATGAATGAGTCAGACCGATGTTCGTGTGAAATACAGACGGAGCTGTATATACCTGCCAGTATCAGAGGAAACTAATTTGTGCTGCAATTTTCTTGCTGGTGAGAGGATGGAGTTGAAGAAATGCAATAAAAGGCAATTGGACTTGTTTTTTTCTCCCTTCTGTAAAAGAAGATGATGCAAGTCAGTTTTTTTTCTTTCATTCAGTTGGGTCCAGTGTTGTCCATGAGCAAATGGCAAATGACAACATCACAGGCAGTTAGCATCAGGTCTAATAGAGTAGCCTGTGAGCGGTTCACTGGGCTCTTCTGGACAGCAACATCACCACCAGCTGTGGGCAACTGCATTTAACAAAAACAGTCTCTTCATTTTAGCTCGGTTGTTTCTTTTTTATGTTAATTTGTCTGTATCTTTGCAGAATCTTCCAATGCTTCTCTGCTGACTAATGCGGAGAAGATAGCTACCATCACCACCACACACACACCTCAACAGACCACAGAGTCCCGGTAAGTGATGACGCATCCAGTTTTTAAAAAAATGCACAAATGCAAATGTCTTTCTAGAATATGTTCTTTAATACAGCACAATGTGTATTCATGTGAGTTTCTCTCTGTTTTTTTTTTAGGATTAACTCAAAGTCAAAAGGAGCTCCTCCCCCTCCGCCCATGCACAGCCAGACAACACAGGTACGAATTGATGCTTTCACTCCACAGTTAATGATCGTTTGGGTTGTACACCTGTACGTTAATTACAGAGTTTCCACAAGAGAAGGAGAAGTATTTCACCAACAAATAGCCTAAACTGTTTACACACTGCACTGCTACGTTAACGTTACTCCTCACTTCTTACTCACCGTTTCTCCCCCTCTGGGTGTTCTGGTTTCTTCCCAACACCAAAACCAAAACATGTATCTGAGTTACCAAATAATGGCTCATTTTCATTCTCTCCAGCAAGGCATTCATAATGTTGCACTCGTGACATCGTGACAAAAATAGTTGTGTTAAAGAATGTTAAAAGTGAGAGAAGAGAGCTTAAGTTAAGGATTCAATTATTGCCAATCTCGGCCGATCGCTTCACTTGAATTTACCTCTTTTGTTTATCTTGAAGTAAAAGTTCTACACTGTCTATTTAAATGAGTGAGTAGTTTGATTATGAACTAGAAAGGGGCACTCAGTAGAGTCCAGATCTCCGCTAGGTGTGTTGGCAAATACCACTTCTGTATTGTGTGATTGAATGTATACAGCTCACAACTGGCTAACCGCCCCGTCTAGACACCAATGGGTTGTGTGGCGTGGTAAAACACATTAAAAATAAAAAACAAGCAGCAACGTATGCAGGCGATCTTCTCAAAGTCGTGTCTGCGGCGTCTGAGTAGCGCCGATGTACTCAGCAGTGTGTGTGCTGGTAGTTCCGTTAGCTATTAGCCAAACAAATCGTCAAAAACAATTAAAGTGAGCAAAGTTGGGCCCCTTCCCAGCCAGGGGGTTGTCTTAACAGTAGTGATTGATGAGTCAGCGGGAAACCAATGGCCAATATAAAACGAGCAATAAAAGGTGTTTTGAGAAAATGTGTCACCTCATCCACGAGAGGTCCTTGAGCATGCAGCCATGACTGGGCACCAAACATACCGTGCAGTTTGCTGCAGCCGAATGAAAAGTTAGCCGCGGACAGACAGACAGCTTCACACACGCGAACAATCGCACGATCCTCCTGGCGGAGATAATAAAGCTGATTTTGGAAGAGACCCTACTTCTGTTTGGGGGGACTTCTTGATGAGCATGGTACGTTTCGGGAACAGCCCTTCTCATGCCATTGCTTAGTGATCTGCACTCTGATCGCTGGCTCATGTGGCATCAATTATTCATGCATTTCCAGAGGTATTGTACTGCCATTGACATTTTGTGAGTTTTCGTGGGACACGGCTTGATATGTCCTGACGTTTGGACTCACCTTTTGACTCCCTTCTCCTCCACGCCGGTCTCCCTGTGACTTTATCTCTTTATCTCTTTATCTCTCCTTTCGTGTCTCATAGGATGCCGAGTTCTACTCCGTAGACCTCGAGCGGGACAGTAAAGGTTTCGGCTTCAGCCTGCGAGGAGGACGGGAGTACAGCATGGACCTGTATGTGTTGAGACTAGCGGAGGATGGGGCCGCTGTCAGAAATGGCAAGATGAGGGTACGAAAACCATTTTAAAAAAAAAGCTGAATTTGTGATGTCTCTCTTCCATGCGTCTTCTCGCGCCTTTGATGTAAAGACCGCCATCAACAATGCGGCCTCTCTGGGTTTTCAGGTGGGAGATGAGATCCTGGAGATTAACGGTGAGAGCACAAAGAACATGAAGCATTCGCGTGCCATCGAACTGATCAAGAACGGCGGGCGGCGGGCGCGGCTCGTCCTCAAGCGGGGAGATGGATCTGTACCCGAATATGGTACGTAGACATGTCGCAATGTTGTCAGCCAGCGTTGAAATCTTATTGTTGTTCCAGCTTTAAGCAGCGCAGACTTCAATACAGCCTCTTATCTGCTTAGTGCACCACAGGGACATTTACTCTTTTTTTCTTTTTTTTTAGAGAGATTCTCATGATTTTTATTACTGTAAATGATTTTCTGATTCATGAATTGAAAGTGATCCTTGTAGTTTCTGCACAAGATTGAGCTGTCAAATATTATTGATCACTGAAGGACTGGTTGCCACAAAAGCTTGTTCAGTGATTTTTTTTTTGTACTCTATAGGCTCTGTAGCACAGATGTTTTACAGCTGAAGTAATATTCCCCTCCCAAGAGCTGTGTGCTCTGCTGATGGATTATTCCTTTCACAGTTTGAGTCATATCGTTATATTTCTCTGCGTTATTTTCCCGGGATTTCATTTTCTATTCCCTTCTCAGATGGATTTGTGATACTGTATCAAGTGTAATAATTCTTGTCTTTCACAACGAAACCCCTTCTTCTTTCCATTGAGATGCACTGTAAAACAGCCTCTTGTCTGTTTTATCTGTTTTCTCCTCTCTATTCCTCCCTCTTTCTCTCTTGACTGTCTCTCGTCGCTGGGCTCTTCCTCCTCTCTCCAGCGATGATGGCTCCTCATCTCGCTGTTGGTACAATGAGGAATGACAAGATGGGAGAGCCCTGTTTCTACCTAATGGGCCAAAATCAGACCACGGTTTGTAGCCAAAAGTCTGTCCCCAATCCACTCTCCCTGCCATCTTTTTTTTTTCCTTTCAGTTTTTTATCCACCCCTTCCCTCCAGCTCATCCCGACCTGAATCCCACTCTGTGTGTGTTTTGCGCGCGGGTGTGTTTACACAGTGTGCATGCTTTGTGTCTTGTCATGCCTGAATTAAAACTTAATTTAACTTCCGTGAATCCGCACATGCACAAACCCTCCCGCTCCGCCAGTCCCACACCAGATTTTTTTCTTTTTTTTTACTGGGACTAATTTAATGCCACCTCACATGCTGCTACCATAGCAACCTGTACCTAATTTGGCAGCCAAACACTCTTTTTGCTTTGAGTCTGTTCTTTCCCAACGATGCACACTGAGTTGTTCACCATTTTGTTTTGAATGATTTCCTAGGTGCCTGCTGTGCCGTTGATAATCCCCGCCCTACACTTGCCAATGTGTTGCCCCTGTTGCTCCTGTTGTTGCTGACATCACCTTGTGTCTCAACCTCTAGAGAAAAACACATTGAAGTGATTTACTGCTTCAATTTATTGCTTTCATGTTTATAGATCATTTAAGATCAGCCTGATTTGTTCCTAGGCAGATGTACGCTGTATGTGAAAGAGCACATGTTTGCATGGTTTCCATAAATCTCTGCATTGACTTTCTGTCATGTCAAAGCAAGAGCTCACATGAACCAACGAGGAAAGTTTATGCCTGCTGAACACAATAAATGTCTCACGTGATTGATTGTATAAGTATTCCTCAACCTCGTCGCTCTCATGAGGTATTTCTCGTCAACGAGCTTCTCTTCCTTTCTCCTCTCCTGCAGACGGCAGCAGTGACGGGTACCCTCCCACACCCGGGGCACAAAACACTCCGGAAGTGAGAACGCTGCCGCCTAACAGCCGATATCACACCTCATTGGAGTCCAGTTATCCACCAGACCTTCACAAACCATCACGCCAGGAGGAGGCTGCGCGTGGCCGAGACAGGGACAGGGCCGGGTCAGATCAGATGGACTACCAAGGCCGGCAATTTAACCCCCACCATCATCACACCTGGAATAACAATCACAGTCAAAGCACCCCCAGACAGCAGTCTCCAGAAAACAGCAACGGCAGCAGCAGCAGCGGCGGCAAGAAGAAGAGCCGAGGCCGCAAAGTCAAGAAGTCCGAGTCGGAGAGCGGCATCTCTAAACTCCTAAAGACTCTGAGGAAAGACAGCTCGGGGAAGAAGGCCGCCGCTGCCGAGAAGCTCAGGGGGCGAGAGCTCTCGGGCAGCAGCGCCACCTTGGACGGGAGGTCTCGCCAGCAGCGCCGCGGCTCCCTCGACCGCTCGCCGACGCAAAAGCGGGCCCCGTCTCCCGATCGCCGGCGGGCCAAGTCGATGGACCGCAGGGCGGAGCGAGCGCCCCGGGACCGCACGCCGGAGAGGGAGCACGACGACGGCGGGTTCCTCACGGTCACGCCCGAGCGCAAGTTCTACGAGCGGAGGCTCCTCAAGGACTCGCCGGTGGCCGGGCGGGTCGGGGAGGCCACAACCCCCGAGCGCACCACCACAACCACCAACAACAACAACGGGGATTCCTCGTCTCTCTCCAGGGGCCGCGCGTACGAACGAGCCACGAAGAACGGCAACCTCCTGAGAGACTCTTCCCCGGAGAGGAGGGAGGAGCGGTACCTGGCGAACGGGACTCCGGAGCGACGGTACCGAGTGGAGCGGGACTCTTCCCCCGACAGCAACTACAGCCGGGACGAGCTGAACTACACAGCAGCGCCCAGACTGGTGGATTACTACGGCATGATGAAGAACAACGCTGCGCACAACAACGCCGCCTACAACAACACGGGCCATAACAATAACGCAGGAGGCCGCGGCCCGGACCAGCTCCCTGAGCCCAAGAGAAGGCTGTACAAAGAAAGCCCCAAAGACCTCAGCATCTAGAGCGGAGACCCGCCTCGCCACTCTCTCCTCTATCCGTGCAAACTTTGTACAATACACTGGAATTGGACTTCTGAGGATACGAACTCTTGTGCTTTATTTGGTCGACCGGTTTATTGATTGATTTTTGATTGACTTAACTACTTGTGATCCCATCCAGAGATTCATAAAACAGCAGGAGTACAATCCTTCTCTCAGTTCATACTGGTTGTTTTGTCATTGTTATAGTTATTTTGAACATAACAAGAGGTTGTCGTACTGTTGTGAAGGTATTGTATGTGCCTGCATATGAAATCAGTGATATTGCTTTTTTGTAGGCATTTGCTGAATCTAAATATTTGTTCCCTCTGGGGTATGAAACAATGCCTCCAGTTGTGGTATCTTCTAAGCTTTGTTTTCAACTAGTTTTTTTTTTTTAGATGTCTGTTCCATTCCTGAATTCACTGAACAAACTATAGCACAAGACACCGACGGGTCCCAAGAGCTGTGAAAGTCACGTTCGGGGCAAAAATAAAATAAAAAAGAATCTAAATTTAACATCTGATGGGGAAAGTAGAGTGATAATTATATAAATAATATATTACTTTTTGTTGCATTTGCTCACTATTTATTTTATTTTTTTCCAATTTGGCACATATCTTGAGCAAGCTTCATTCCTTGAAGACTTGAGGAAGAAGAGCACCCTGTACCCGGGAAAGCATGCTGCACCCTTACTTTGTGCTGCACCCTTGAAATGTGCGGCCGCTCACCCTCCGTTTGCTTGAATACGCTCCCACACCACCCGAAATTCAGAAAAATAGATTTAGACGACTGGTGAGAAAAATGGCGTTATTATTTTTCTCCTTTTGGGGTGTTTTATTTTAAAAATACTTGACTTTGTGTGCTGAAGTAGAGGGAAAGGGAACCTGACTCACGTAACTTTGGGCAAAATGGTTCTGGTAGATTCTCTGCAGCGGGAAAATGAGAATTATCAAAATTTGTTGCTCTTGATGAGTCTGCATTATGCCACAATACCAGCGTTAGGCTGCCAAAAAATGATTTTTCAGATATTCCCCCTCCCCCAAAATAAAGTGTAAATTAACCTTGTGCAAGATGCATGTGTACATTTAAGTGTAGTTGAACCACGTTCTCTGATAGGTCTGAGTGAGAATGATCCATAAGGAACATGCACAGTGATTGTTGGCCCTGTCCTCATGCTGATGATGTGGTAACAAACGGAGAGTCCCGGTACACGAGACGACCAATCTGCCATGCTGAGCCACGCCGTCACGCCACTGGAGTCTGACTGCTGCTTTATGATGTGTTTTTGTGTGTATTCTCTGTTTTATGTTTCATTAAAGAACTAAAATATATTGGATAAAACCACAACAAAATGCATTGTTTGATCACTGTTGTCGCCATGGTACTGTATTAACAAAAAAACAACAAAAAAAACGAAAAGAAAAAAAAGAAAACACATTTAAGAAGTTAACCTGTTGGCCATCACCTGTAAAGAATTTTCTTTTCATTTTTTTTTTTCAATGTAACTATTAGGAACCTGTCGAGGAATAAAATGTTGCCTTTTTCTTGTACAAAAGAGAAATTTATGAGAAACCTCAGCAGTGAGGAATGTGATATTGTGTTTATATCTCTGAAATGGACCTGATGATTTATGGGAAATATGTTGATTTACTCTGGATCAGGTATGTAAAGACATTTTAAAAATGAAAAGACTGTATTTGGTCAATCAGAAAACTGTTTGATGGTTTGAATCTCTCTCGATGGTTAGCCTGCCTTTGTATTATAAAGCACTTGTATGCAGTCTGTGTTCTTCAAGCATTATTTCTTGCAATGTGCTCCGGACATAATGCTGTCTCTGTGTTGATAAAAGCAGTACATGTATATGGGCCAATCTTTTTTATAAAACTATGCATATATAAATACTACATTGTTCATAGCTTTATTTGACCCATGAAGCTATACATAACATTAGTCTAAGTACAAGTAGATGTGGACTTATCCAGCTTCTTTCCTTGAGATGGATTACAATGTATATGTAGCTATCAAAAGAAGTCTGTGAATGCTATTTTTATTATCAAATAAAGTTTTCCATACAAATTCAAAAAAGGACTTCATATTTCTGCACGGCCGTCACTCGGTGGCGTCTCTGGGGAGGCCTTTGTGGTTCGTTCAGTCGTTTTTGATCAAATCACCGCCGCGTGTCAGTCGTGGTCACGCTACACTTTTAATACGCAGCTTCAGGGACTTTGTTTTATTGAAGAGCGACAATGTGCTACATTTAATAACGACTGTACGATGATTCACACACTTTAATCCACGATAGTAACACGGAAATAGAACTGTAAAAAAAAGAAAGAGAATAAGAAAGCCATAGAATGGGCTGCCAACTGCATGCAGTACTTACTACACATTATATTACACACACTACAACATTAGTTTTATTGTTAACAACACATACATGCTTTATCATCTCAAGTGGTGCAACATTTACTAAAATAGTAAATATGATTTACTTTAGAAGTGGGTCAATGTTTAGGTTAATTTAAAGACTATTTACAAAAAGCTAAATTATGTATTTTGTGTGTGAGCAAAAATAAATCATAAGGTTGCCAATATTCTCCAAATACCTTCATTAAAATTTTTAGAGCATGACTTCTCTTCTCTCTCTAAATTAAAGCAGCGACTGATTGATTTTATTCAATTTTTTATCCTCCCCTTAAGCCTGACTTCAGACTGCTCAGTGAGTTTATCTGTATTCCATGAAAGATCCACCGGTAAGGTGGTTGCTATAGCTACGCATGAAGGTCATTATGGGAGAGATCTTGGGGTGTTTGTTTTTCTCTCGTCTGGCAGACTGCACAACCCAGAGCTGAGGACGCAAAGAGTTTCTGCCACTCAGCACACGGACACGACGCATCGTTGCGTAGAAAATACTGGATTCTTGTAAAATAATGAAGCTTTAAACCTGTAGATCTCAAGTGGATCCGTGTTCATAGATGAACTATGTGGGATCACAGTAGTCACGATTAATTATCAGTATTATTACTGCATTGGTGTATTTTAACTGCTCTACAAGACCCTACAGTAGCTATGAGGACGTATTTAGGTATTGGCTAGCTTTGAGCCATGTTGAGAGCCATTGAGAGGCAATCGAAGAGCTCCCAATGTTTTGCTCCTTACGTACACAACTACATTAAAGTGTGTTATAAAGCATTAATTAAATATTAAAATACTGCTTATGAATGCTGAAAGTGAAAGTAAAGTGTTCCTTTGACAACGGCTTCATTTGTACGGTTTGTGTGTGATATGAGATGAGCGTAAGTAACCCAAGTAGTAACTATTTCCATTCTATAACCTTTCCATCATGGTGTCTCTTGATAATACCGTTAAGCCTTTGTCTGTGTCATAATTAATATGATTAATATTCGTCATCAGATAGAGTTGGTGTTATGTCATTCATCCCTGATTAATAATGTCATAATCCCTCGGGTAGGACAAGTTTTAAGTCCAAGGTGACCTGTGATTGAAATGAGATTACAGTAGCAATGAAAGTGTAACGACACTATTCTTTGTTTTAAGTGTCTGTACCATCAAGTGCTGCAGCCGAAAGAGCAGCAGTCGCTACAATATTTGCTCTAAAGTAAAAATTGACTCAAGACGTAAATGCGTTGTGAATAAGTCATTCACATTTATTCATTTGATTAAATATACTACAGTCATATGATCTTTGCCACCCAAATTGTAAGTAAAACATAAACAGGATGAGTCATTTGCAAAGTGCGTTTTATTTTACATTGCCTTGATTACATGCCTCTACATTCAAAAATAAGCCAGTATCATATAGGATCCAACTGTAAAAGATTAACTTTTTTATTTTTTATCCCTTTCCTCTCAGAAAAAAATTAAATCTCGTAGATTTTTTAAGTTGGATGTTCTGTACATACAGGAACAACTCTGTAATGGGCTGACATTTCCTGCAACTGTCTTTAGGTTTGTAAAAATACAAAAAGTTATTTCTGTAGACGTTAGCCTTCAGTCGTTTCCCGGGGGGAGCAGAAGTCTTCTTCTCTGGATCGGTGGATCGGTTGATTGGCGAGCCGGCGTCTGACGGCCCCTTTTATGCAGGAGACACGGAGCTGGTGGAGACGGAGGAGGCCTCGGTCTTCGTGGAGGACGCTCCCTCCTCCTCCTCAAAGGGGTTCTTCCCGCAGCACAAGGTGGTGATCATGCAGTGGCGGAACTGCTTGTTCATGCAGATGTAGATCAACGGGTTGTAGATGGAGGAACTCTTGGCAAAGAAGGCCGGGATGGTCATGAAGACCGGTCCGAACTCAGATCCCTGGTTACAGAAGATCCACCAGGCCACGCTGGCGTAGGGCAGCCAACACACCAGGAAGCCGATGACCATGATCACGACCATGCGGCTGACTTCCCTCTCGGCCCTCTGGGTGGTCTCGGACTCCTGCTGGGCGGCGGCGGCCTCCTTGACGGCGCAGAGCAGGCGTCCGTAGCAGAAGAAAATGATAACCAGTGGGGTGACGAAGTGGACGCTGAACATGTAGATCACAAAGGACTCGTTGTTGAAACCCTCGGCGCGTGTGTAGTAGTCGATTCCGCATGAGCACTGCATGCCCTCGGGGATGTAACGAGACCAGCCGATGAGAGGGGGCACGGCGCAAGCCGAGGCCATGACCCAGGAAAAGGCCAGACCCATGATAGCGTGATCCTCGGTGAAGCGGAAGTTGGCGATGGGCTTGCAGACGACCACCCACCTTTCGATAGCCAGAACGACCAGCGACCAGAGGGCGATCTCACCGCCCAGGGTAGCGAAGAATCCTTCCACGTTGCATCCGAGGCGCCCGAGCACAAAGTAGCCGTGCATGGAGGTGTACATCGTTGTGGTGAACCCTCCCAGCACCATGAAGAGGTCGGCCACCGCGAGGTTCAGCAGGATGTAGTTTAGAGGGGTCCGCAGCTTCTTGTGTTCGAGGGTGACGTACAGGGTGAGGAAGTTGACTGGGAAGCCTACGAGGATGAGCAGGAACATGTAGGCGCCCAGGGCGGCGAAAGCCGCTGGGTTGACAAGGTAGTACTGAGGGTAATCATAAGGACTCCGGACAATGCCGGTGGTGTTTTGCATAGGGACATAGAAATAGGGTCCCTCTGTGCCGTTCATGGTTGCTGCTTGCGGTCGCGATCAGCCCTGTCGGTTTCGTTTTCTTCTGGCTGCTTCCGGAGAGTGATGAGGCGGACCTTGCTACAAATGGACCCAGGTGGCCGCGGTTTGGCTTTTAAAGGCACACCTTGGATTATCACTTTCCAAATCCGTCAGCACAAAGTGATTTAGGCCACAGTTAATATGTAATCCAGCCACCACTGCAAACATAACTGATCACTCATCAAGATATTAAGGTTACACCTGCTCATGTTCTGTCATGGAGCCGTCCGATAACTGCTTATTTTAAAGCATGACACCTCATGTCAAATAATTCATCTTTTTGTGAGCACCAGACACAGGAGACATGGCTCCCCTCATCTGTATGACTTTACTCCCAACTCCTCAAGCAACAACGTGCGGTTCTGTAGCCGCTGATTTGCTCAATTCTAGATGTGAATTTCAGCATTAGTGTCAATCTGCCCCAGAATAGAACAAAGCAAGTAAAATTGGTGAATTCATGTATATTAATTTCATTACTTGTAACCTCAAAATCCTTAATCTAATGCTGAATGTACAGAACATTATAACATTAAGTTATAACTATAACATCAGGTGTCATCTTTATTCTAACAAGTTCATCCAAACGTCCTGTGCTTTTAATATGATACTGAAAACATTTCGTGAAATATTATTATTGTTATTTTTTGATTAATCGATTAATTGTTTTACTTGATGTTGTTTAAAAATATAGATATTTACAATTCCTCCGAACCCACAGATATGTCTTCTTGTTTTTGTCTAAAGAACAAAATACATTTAATTTACGGTCATATGTGACGAAGAAAAAGCAGTAAATCTCCCAACAGCCAACATCAATTGCTTGAAAAGTTAAAAAAAACAACCATAAACGATAAATAGAATTTTAAAATGGGTTAAAATACATCCTGATGTATTAATATGTGGCAAGAGGTCAATTTTCTAGCACTGTATTGAAAGTAGAGCAGAAGCAGTGGTGTTGCTGAGTGCCGGGCAATCTTAGCTGTTGGTAAAGAGCTCAGCACTTTCCTAATGGCTGTTGTATTAAAGAGATTTGGGGCTTATGTTACTCTCACAGGCCTGTAATGGATTTAATGTTGCAGAGGGTCACTCTCACTCTGCAGGATGTTGCTGTCTGCTCCCTTTTCTAAATATTGTTTATGAATGCACATCGGACGAATGGAACTGAATGAACGTTGAATTATTTATCGTATTTATAGAAGCAACTGGGCTTCTATTATGGAGAATTTTTTTTTTTTTTAATTCATATTTACAATAGTAGTTGTCAATTAACACGTGTGTTTTTTTTTTGCCTTGTAGATTGTCTTTATTAGTTCACCCTGTATTGATGATCTGCTCATTGAACAGGACAGTACGACAGAGATTTGTTACAGATGTCTTTCCCTCTCTGCTGGAGAAGTGTGAAACAGCCATTGCTATGAGTTTGGTGTTTTATTACTTCAGTAAAAACGTGTTCACTATTGTACTATTCACTACCAAGGTGTTTTAGTGGTTAGCAGCAGTGTCGCGTGGCCGTGTTTGGAAGAACAAAGTCACTCTACAAGTATTCAGCACTTTTGTGTGAAATAAGGCTATTTGTTAAACCCATGTGTGATAGGCTTTTTTTATTTTTACAGTTTACTCGAGTTCCTGGCATTAAATCTCACATAGAGCTGCAACTAACCATTATATTCATAATTGATTTAAGTTGTTGAATATATTCTTGATTAATCGATTAATCATTTGGCTTCTGAAAAAGTGTAAAAAAGTTAAAAACGCTCATCATTTTTTTTCTGGAGCTCAAAGGCGACGTCATCAAATAGCTTTTTTTGTGTACGATTAACAGTCTAAAAGCACATTAGTAAAAATACTTTATCCCAAAAAACTTGCTTTTTGGGGTTAAATACATCCGTCCATCATCTACACCTGAGTTTCAGGATTGCAGGGCTCCAGTAAAGGGAAGTGTGTTGCTTTCTGAGTAAACTGTGCTCTCTGGTGGAGAATAGCTAAGCATGTGAGACCATTAATAAAAACAAACGACAAACCTCCATAATCTCACAGATGTTTTTCACCTTTTGCTGAGATTTAGTTTATAATTGCCCTGATATCGGCCCCACCCCTAAAAGCTCATTTAAATATATCAAAATAAGTATTTATTATAAAACTAGAGCCTGAAGGCTTTTGATACAAAGTTGCCTGAGGTGGAAATTTCACTCGGACACTTAATTTATACACGGGCACAGTTTAGGCACATCACATTGATTAAGATATTTATTTTACAAATACAATAAAGGCGTTGCAGTATGCAAAATGCATTAATTAAGGAGTAAAATGCATTTATTTATTTTTTATGTTAATATTAACAAATTCTGAAAAAGAAATTTGCGGGGAAAAAGAGCCTTTGATTATTTGTACTTATTTATTTTCTCTCCCCCTCAAAAAAAGGGGAAACAGGGAACTCTGGCTAAGACTCCAGCACACGAGGTGGCGGTAGTGCACCTTTAACGATAGTTGCCACTCGCCATTAACAGCAGCAGCAGCAGAAGAAGAAGCAGCAGTAGTAGTTGTACTAGAAGAAGAAGAAGAAGAAGAAGAAAAATAAGTAATAGTAGTAGTAGAAGAATAAGTAGTAGTAGTAGTAGTAGTAGTAGTAATAGTAGTAGTAAAAGAAGAAGAAGAAAAAGAAGTAGTAGTAATAGTAGAAGAAGAATAAGTAGTAGTAGTAGTAGTAGTAGTAGTAGAAGAAGAAGAAGTTGTGTCTGGTTCATTGTTTGATTTACTAGTTTGTTAGTTGTCTCTAATTAGTTCTAATCTAATCAATTCTAATCTGGACTACAAAGCTTCTAAAGGGACATGATCCCACCGGGGACTTGTAGTTAACGTTAGTTAACGCGACAATGGCAGAGGAGCGGATTTAAAGTAGAGATTTTGTAAAAATATAATTGAGAGTAATCTTAACGTTACATGGATGTCAAATAAGTTATCGCCGACCTAAATGGATTTTTAATTCGTCAGCCACCTGTACCATCTTCCCCAAAATGTTAGTATGTTAGAATGCTAAGGCAAGGGCATAAAACAAGTCAAAGTATTCATAAAAGAGTCATAGAAACCTAATTATATAGTATGGCACAAATATGTCATAAAATGGAAAATAATTATAAAAAAACTCATCTGAAAGTCTGCTGTAAAAATGTCATAAAAGAAACATAAGATTGCAAATTGAAGGCACTTTCCTTAATTAATCATTAATTCACACTTACAGTCAATCAATTGATTTATCGTAATAAAAAAAAAGTAAAAACCCAAAGTCCAAAAGTAAAAATTAATTGAAAAGAAAATAGATTTCTAAAATAAAAACATTTTTACCTGAAGAAATGTTCTACCTCTGTCCATATTTGTTGGCATTCATAGCCTTTTCAAAAACATTTTCACAGGTCAAAAAGAGGTTTGCTCCTAAGCTTTCTTTTTTTTTCAAAAACCCCAATCGAACCTTCAAAATCTTAAAATGACATTTGATACATAGTTGCTCATTCGGATCCAGCCGATGCACTCGAAGGAAAATTGTTCCAGTGGGAAAGCATTGCTGTTGTTGTGTTGTATTTGAAAACAGAATAAGAGTGTTTGCTGACCGACATTTTCCCCTTACAGTTCGAAATGGTCCCACACAATGCTTCGCCCGCTTCATTTTGTCCGCCTTGTCAAAAAACTGTTATATTGCATCCTCTGGTTGCTCTCTGTTATTGAAAGATGCATTTTAACATCTCAAATGTTTGAAATATGGAATCTGGCACCCAACGACACAGCGAGATGACATTTTCAATGTTTAACTTTAGACCACTACTCTGAGGTGATTTGTATCTGCCTCTATTTTTTCCCTTGTTTTGCCTCCAGCGAACACTATGACTTAATGATGACGTCGGCTGTAAAATAATCTAATATGCCATAAAAATGTCACAGAAAGTCACCTTATAATATGTCAGAAATAGGTCATAGTATAGTATGTCATACAAAAAGTCAGTGTAGCATGCCATAATATGTAATAGTATATTATGATATTAAAATGTCACAAAAAACACACCGTATTGTATTTCATAAAAAGTTATAATATATTTTGTCATCAATTAAGTCATACTATAGTATACCGTTCAGATGTCAGAGCATAGTATTCCATGAAAATGTCCCTAAAAAGTCAAACTATAGTATACCATAAAAAAATCATGTTTTAGTATGTCATAAAAAGTCACAGTATAGTGTGCCATGGAAAAATCAAGTTATAGAATGTCATAAAATAGTCAAAATATAGTATACCTTAAAGGAGTCAGGACACAATATAGTACTGCCGTAACATAATAAAATATTAACACAATAAAAAGGTAATTAAAACGGTATCATATTGATAGAAATTGATTTACAAAAAAGTTATTGTATAATATGTCATAACAAGTACATACAAATGTAAAAGTTTACTTTTCCTTAAAAAATCATACTGTAGTATGCCAAAATAAATTAATATTATGGTGTCAAAAATATAAAAAGTATGGTAGTATAGTATTCCATAAGAATGGTATACTGTAGTGTGTGTTAAAAAAAAAAGTATAATAGTATATATATATATATATATATATATATATATATATATATAACATAAAAATCATAAAAGGTCTATAGTAGACTTTTTTTATATAAGTCAAAATATTTTTTTATTATGGTTTGCCATAAAAAGCTTCATAGTATAGTTCATAAAAGTCATAGTAGTGTGCCATACAAATATGTGGTGTAGCATAAGTACCAAAACAATATCATACTATAGTATGCCAAATATTGTATTATGGTCTGCCAAAAATATCATAAAAAGTATCGTATTATAGTTTGCCATACAAAAGTATCATAGTATAGTATGTGAAAACATTGAATTAATATGGTTAAAAATATCTTGTATCATTAAAAGTATCCACAGAGTATTCTCCACAGATCACAGACTTGCAGATGAACACTGCAGGAGGCGGAGTTTCTTCCACTTGGGAACTTTTTCTTCTTTCCACGTTGTCACAGACTTCAACTGTACGGCCCTCAGATTAAAAAAAGTTATTAAAGTTTGTGGTTTTTCTGTTCCGTAACAGCCTCATACTCTCTCGTCCTCCCCTGTGCAATGGAATACGTGTTGACTTTCTGCTGTCCTGATAGCAATAATAAATAACTTTATTTATAGATCAGTGTCATTAACAAGGTTACAGAGGGCTTTTCAGAAAAGTGAAAAATAAGTGAAAATAACCATAAAACAACAAAATAATTAAATGCAATAACAGTCTGAGCGCAAAACTGAAGGAGCTTCATAATACATTATACATGTTTAAATCTGTCATGCTGAAGGGTTGTGCAGGTGTTTACTTTTTCCAGAGGTAGTATGTGTTCAAGTTGAGTGGAAAGGGGTATAAAAATGTGAGCCTGAGTAAATAAATAAAGTAGAGGAAGAATCCATGTGATGGAGTGAAGACGCTCTGTCCTCAGTTTGGGTCCAGAAACTCTGACCTCATCTGGAGAGAGAAGAGAGAATAACGACATAAGAGCTGCATCACATTCACATACATCTATAACTACTAGATCAAATACTACTAGCTTTTTCAAACCTTTGATGACTGAGTGCCAATTTAGGGAGCCAGGAAAATATTGAGGGTTGAACACGAAAAGTGTACAATATTCTGACCTAATGACATTTGTATGGCATTCTATACTATGAATTTCTTTTTATTGAAACATTTTCTAGCAAACTGGACTATTACTTTTTTAAAGCACACTATAGTATGGCATTTACATGAAATACTATACTATGACATGTTTTATTACTTTTCTAAATCATTCTATGTTTGAAATTGTTCAGGGCTTTTACAATTACATTTTTTATAAACTTTTTACAGCATACTATAATGACTTTTTTATGACTTTTTATTATAGCATACTATAGTATGACATCTTTTATTACTTTTTATAACAGCATACTATAGTATGTGTTACAACCCGGCTCAAAGGCTGCAACATGAATGGAGACCATTTGTATAAAAGTAACAGATAGACATTTATTTAAAGAATACCAACACTAACTAAAACAAAACAACACAAATCACCAGCAGTGTCAGCCAAAGAACAGCAGCCAGCCAGGAAAGGGAGTGACCAGACTCCACGTTCAGGTGCTGCGTCTTTATAGCCGGCACTCCCACCAGGCTCAGGTCAGAAAGAAATAACATGATGTCATTTTTGTCATTTTTTTCTGACTTTTTATTATAGCATACAATAGTATGACATATTTTATGATTTTTTTTTTATAGCATACTATATATAGCATGCTATAAAAAAATCTATATATTTTCATACATATACAAAGATTTTTTTTTTGGTAGTGTAAGTGTATAAATAAATGATTATGTGCCTAGAAACATATAGTACAAGTGCAATATAGTACTTTAGTTAAACTAAAGACATCAAACTTTCAGACTACAGCAGACTTGGGTCAGTAGTAGAGACTGGAGAGCTACAAACTCAACAGTATACCGGTTATTCATTCACACGCTGTGCAGGATTCTCAGATACAGGAAGAGATCAGGACCGACCAGCTGCTCAGCTGCTCTGTAGGTGTATTGCCGCCCTCTTCAGGAAGCTAAAATAAGTACACTTGTACACAAATCCGAGGGGATATTTTTCTTTGCAACCAGAAAATCATTGATTCATCGTATTTCTAACCAGGTTTTCAGAGATGAAGCTGATGAGTCGCTTTAGAATTTGATCAGCTTCTTCCTCATCAACATCTTGGCTGTTCACTTTTCTTTAAACTTTCTGCATTTCATGTCCCTGTTTTAATCTTGATTGGATTTTTTTATTATTCCGATAGTCATTAGAATTAGTCATTCTCTCTACCAGTACAGAAACAAACAGCAGTGTAAAGTGACAGTACAAAAGTACTTCACTTCAGTTCAATTTTTAGGGACTTGTACTATACTTTTAGTATATTAATTTTCTGCTATTTCTGCTTCTACTTGGAATATTGTACTTTTTTACCCGACTTTATCTATCTGACAGCTGTCGTTTAAATTTAAATATACTCAACATTGTTTAACACTGTTGAGCACTTGACCAACTACAGTATTATCTAATATCTAATAATATCCTATCAGTCACAAAATGAGTACTTTCACCTGTAACAATGTACGTATATTTAGCTGACAACACTGTGTACTTTTACTCAAGTAAACTTTGAATGCACATCTTTTATATTGCTGTAGCGATGATCTAAATACCTCTTCCATCACTGGAAATAAATTATTTCTTCTCAGTTATGTTGATGTTTAATGTTTGTGTAACTTCTAAACTATAAAGTCACTTGAAACTTTTGCTATCTTCAAAGTAAAACAGCTACATGAACCATCCGAATTTATAAAAAAAAAAAAGGTTTGGTCTGGATAAAGGATGGTGTTGGCCTTGGTTATGGTGTTATTGTCCGGTGAACTTGTTGATTTCCATTGAACTCCCTTTCTAACAGGAAAATGGATTGTACAGTAAAGCAGAGTCTGAAAAGTATCCACCTTGATTTCTTAGATGCCTCAGACAAGGACCCCTCTGACGAATACAAAATAATTTCACCTTGTCCTTATTAATCAAGTTCTCTCGAAAGAGAAGCACAGGAGATGTACTGTTACGGCCTTGACGTGTGATAACGTGTCAAGTAGACATGTAATGTGCTTTTCCATTGGCACTTTGGGCCACGCCAAGTCAAACCATGTCACACAGATTTGCGCTCCCATTACCAGTTTTGGTGCAGAGATGTGCCGACTTTGCACCCAAGACGACGGGTCAAAGTTCACCATACGTCTCCCCGACTGCGGCCAACCCGTGACGACCCCACTTCACTTTTACTCTTTTGTAGCTTCTAAATTCATCTCCGTGGATTAAAGTTTAGTTTCTCTCCCGCTTCTCCGTTTGTACTTTCAGACATCTGCTTTATTTTGCCGTTTCTCAGTCTTTTGCAAGAGAGAGTCGTGTTAAGTTGCCGTTGATGAAAACCCAACATTTCCCGATTTTGCTGCTTCATAACAAAAGCTTTTAAACAAACTTTTAATATTGAGAATGTATAAGGAAACACAATGTTTTTATTACCAAAATTAGTGGAACTTTGATGGCGGCTATTCTTAAAAAAAAAAAAACGAGTCTACTAGCAGTGCAGGGAGGAAAACACAGGCGGCAAAAACAACAAGAGCAACTTTTAGCTTCGAGCAGGTAGCCCTGTTGTAACGGAGATGCAAATCCCTCCCGTCCTGGGCCCACACGCCAAACCAGCACGTGTGTATGAAAAAAGGCTATCAACGCCATATGAGAACAATCTTCACATCAGATTTAATACAGCAATTGTCACATGTTCTTGCTACGATTCCCATCTCGGGACAGCTGGCGTTCAAGTGTCATCTGTCCCGACTACATTTAGACACAGCAAGGACTTCACAGTAACCTTTTACATTACAAATAAAACTTGTTCCACAGCTTTGGTTCCTGACTTCCTGTCCTTTTTTTTTTTGCATTTGAGGATGACTGTGGTTTTCAGAGGACAAACGTGTGGGCAGAGTGTGATGCTCTCTCACTCTGCCCACAGGAACTCTCTCTTGCTGAGTGACCGGTAGAGAAGAGGGAACACTGTGACCACGACGTGGCACTTTCCACACCACCAGCTCCCACATACATTTCACACTGAGGGTTGTACATCATCGGACCCATAACAGCAAAAAATAAAATCAGCTGGTGTCGAGGATGTCAAGATTTGTTTTGAGTCTCGCTGACCGAACATTTAAAAAACTCTGTCACATGCAAATCTTAAAATAATCTTTGGATGCCATTTGGTTTAAGACCGCAACTAAAGATTGTTTTCTTTATTGATACATATGTTGTGGCGCTGCAAAGATTAGTCATTTAATCTATAGTGGATCAAAGGTAAAGTAAAAGTGGCAAACATCTCCTGGCCCCAACTTCAGGGTTGATGCGTTCCCTCGTCTTAAATGATAAATAAATAAACTTGAATATCTTTGGGTTTTGGACTGTTGGTTGGACAAGACAAGACAAGACATTTGAACATCCCCATCGGTCTGTGAGAAAGTCTAAAGGGGCAATTTTTACCATTTTCTGACATCTTATAGACAAAATGATTAATCAATTAATCAAGGAATGATTGTCAATAATAACAATACAGCGCTTATCTGTTGATAAAAGTCTATAAAAGGGAAACATCATCACACATTTTTTTTGCCAAAATTACAGTTCTAAATTATTCTATTTTCTCTGACATGAGGCAAAGAACAGCAGCAATTCCTCACAAAACAAATCCTCATTTAATAAACTACAACCAGCATTTGTGGCAGTTTTGCTCGATAAATTACTCCTTTTTCCCATTTGCTATGAGAGCGAGCTGAAATATCTGAAATAGTTTTGACGAGTGCAGACGAAACACAAAAATAATAACACAAACAAAAAGGTTTGTCGCTAGCTAATTCTGTTGCTCTCAACAATTAGGTCACTTTGTGGAATCTATGGAAAATGAAGCACAGAAGTTCTGTTGAGGGGAATTAAAGGTGATATATTATTTAGAGCGGGTGTGTAAGTGCGTGTGTGGGGTAGTGCACAGCCTGTGTGATTCATAAAAGGGAGGAGAGGTCTAATGATGCTTATGAACTTTAAGATGCATAATTGTTGTGTGCTGTTTTATATGCCAGTGCCGAGGCCACATTTCCATTTTATGGAAATCTAATGGACAATCAAATAATATGAATTAATACATTTTTTACATTTTCTATGATCAAGTAATTGCGGACTGATAGTTTCAGCATGGATTTCCATAATAAGGTGCTCTGTCTGGTTTGTGTTCGGTATAAAACTCCACACAAAAACATCGACAGGCCGGTGGACACGGCAGATTATTATATTATTATACATGTCGCTAACCCCACTGCACTTCAGAGCAGAAAACAGGACAGTGACTCAATCAAAGCGTCACGTAAACAAAGCAGCCGACCGGATGCTGGAGCTGCACAGTCATTCAGGAGGTTGGCCAGCAGTGGGCGCTGTTCAGCTTCACTGTGCTGCTCCACGTGAGGTCGTTTCACGTTCAGCATCACTGTTGCTTTCCTCAGATCTGCGTCTTTTTGTGGAATTAGTGGCACCGTTTCAGGCGGTATTTGTCTCTGTTTAATACATAATTCACACTGTTGGTGACGGCAGTGCTCCTCTCGGATGCCTTTTAGACCATCGCTGCTATTTACTGTGTGGAGTGTGTGTGTGTGTGTGTGTGTGTGTGTGTGGGGGGGGGGTGGGGGGGCGATCTCAGCAGGCAGTGATGTTACGCACATGGAGCCCCCCCTCCCTCCAATCAAAGAGTGCTATTTGTCAGGAATAGCATCCGGGCCCCGTTCAGTTACCTTTGAAGTTCAGAGAAGATGAGGTCAGATGTTTGAGTTAATGGAGACCTGCAGGAAATCCGACCATGTCGCAATAACGCCGTCCAGCTCTCGCCTGGAGTTACCAGCGGGCCGCATTATGCGGTTAGTCCCTGGTGCGCAATCAAGGCTGCGGCAGCGGAAATCTTCATGTAACAGACCTCTTCAAAGATAATGGAAGCATGTTTCTTTAAAAAAAAAATACCTATTTGTGTGGTGAGAAACAAGAAAATGAAAAAAAAGCCTCCTCGACAAGCTGATGAGGATTATATAGTACAGAAAGTAGCAAATCGCCTCCGTTTAGCATTGATTTTGCCTTCTTCCTTTCTGTCTCTTTATGGTCGTCTTTAAAGCTAACGCGCGCGTGCACACACACACACACACACACACACACACACACACACACACACACACACACACACACAATATTCTGTCTGTGGTGACGTTTCTATGACTCCTTCTTACCACCCATTGTTCATGTTTGACAACTGCAAAGAAATTAGCCGTCTTTGGCGTGATTCATCATCCTTCAATCCACTGGTTGCTAAGGCGATGAATCCACGGCGTATGGAGTGTGTTGAGAGCGGTGTCCTCCCTTTGACACAAGCACGCACGCACGCGCGCACGCGCGCACACACACACCCACACACACACACACACACACACACTATAGTCTGGACTAGACCTTCAGGCTGAGCTGAGTTTTTTACCTCTCCTGGACTGATGTTTGAGGATGTTTGAGGGTTTAAAGAAAGAAGCCCCAGATGCTGGTGATTTAACCTCTAACTGTGAGCACAAATGTCACCCTCATCAGCAAACACTTCCAGACACACACGCGCACACACACATCCACACACACATCCACACACACACACATAACACCTCCTACGCTCTCATCTGCACACGATCGCACAACAACCGCTTCAAAGCCACACATATTCAGCAGCCCTCTCTAAACTCCTTTTTATCATATCTCAATATTCATATGCTAAGCAGCCACACAGATTTTGGGGGATTGTAAACTAGAGCGTGGCAGATAGTTAGGTAAACACCCGGGTCAGGCTTGATCCCAGCATGCTGTCTTTTGTCACACTGTTGGGTTTTATTTTTTCTCCTTCGCGTTCGGTGCTCTGTTGAAGGGCCGCTGTCCGATTTTCAACCTGGATCTTTCTAATATGCTGCACATGCAGCCAGTAGTGGTGTCACGAACCATTGTTGATCTGTGATCCGTATGGACCCCCCATGTGGACCGCAGATTAATTATACAGTTTGACGTTAACCATCAGAGTGTGAAATAAAGTTTTACTGACGATCGTTATCCGCCAATATTTAGTGAAATATGTGATACGGATAACATCGGCATTCATGCTTTTCTAGTCGCTGATCTCTGATAACGTTACACTGTTAACAACCAACCAGTGTTTAAAATGACACAAGAGAACGAAGGTTCCCCTTCAGTTACATTATGATGCGTTCATGCTCTGCTCATTGGGGCGAAGGTAAATTATAACGTTATGATGTGCTTAAATGTAATCTCGTAAAATGTAATGTTGATGAGAAACTTGAATGAATCCGGTAGTTTGAAGGAGATTTTTTCACATTAATATAAATTAGATATTTGAGATTAATCGTGAGTGTTTAACTTCCTAACACTAGCTTCAAGCATCTTATAATACATCATTACAACTACTAATGGCAAGATTTGTTTTAATCCATAAAAACCTAATCTTTTATTTCCTTATCATTTGAATTGTGTGTTTTTAGAAAGAAAAAAAAAACCCTACTATAAATGACTTTCACAAAGTAAAAAGATACCATTTAGAATTTCTCATAGTATACAGACTTCAGAGCGGTTGAAATGATTTTTGGGACGGTGGAAAACATTTTTTTTTTTTTATCTGGATCCTTGTAGACCAGCTGCTATAATAAAACAATAAAGGGATCTGTATCTGCCAATACGGATCATCAATGGATCTCTAAAAGTTATATTTGCTCCCTTTTTTCTTTTGTGCTGATCCGATCTGTGATCCGATCCGTGACTCTGATCCGTGATACAATCCAAACCGTGCGTTTTATGATCCGTTGCTCTACTAGCAGCCAGGTAGCAAAATTGACTTAAATCCAGTATTCCTCATCGCTCAATTCATGCCAGACTAGTCATGAACAGTGTGCCAAAAAGTTCAGCTAACACAAAGCTACTAATTGGAGCTGACTCTCAGTCCACATGCCCAAAACCTGAAACAACTCTGGCATCCAAATTCAAATATCCAGATATACATCTAAATATGAGACCGACTCACATTTGGTCTACCGCTGACAAACACACGGATACCAATATTTATGATATCCAATATAAAAATCTCATGACGACATGTCAGACGCGTCTTTTTTTTACATAAACACTTGACGTGAACAAGGCTCCATTTAGAGCTAAAACGATAGGGAATCAATTACCTGATAGCACAATTTTCAGCAACTACATTGACAATTGATTGTTTCAGTCATTTTTCAAGCAAAGAGACCAACCTCTCTGCTGTCTCTGCTTCTCTAACGGGAGGAGTTGTTGCTCGTTTCCAACCATTGGAAACTGGATGTTTTTGGAGTGTTGGTCAGACATCTGAAGAAGTCAAGAGTGGGCTTGATGGCGTTACTCCGTCTTCTATGTGATTGCTAAAAATAATAAGCAGATTCAAATTAATTAAATAATGGTAATTAAATGAAACCCTAAACTGTTTAGATATATTCTGAGTGTGACAACAGCCAATGTTTTAGTTTAGCTCTACAGGCCGCCTGGGTAAACATAAAAAATAACAACTTTGGCCTTCTTTTGTCCACAGCTTGAACTGTGTGTTAAAAATATATTGCTTCTCAGACTGACACAACATCCCCAATCCTGACAGCATCGCTGCTCTTTCACCAAGCGCCTGCCAACCAATTTAATCATCTTCTTTACTATAATTAGAGTCTAATATTACAACAGATGCATCTACCACTGGCATCAGCCACCGGTCTCTCGCAGCTTCCAAATGCAGGATGCACAAATATAGTGGGCCGTGTATTTATTTAACTCCTTGTGTGCATTGCACGCAGACATGTTTCCTCCTGACAGAAAGTTTAGACAGGATCCGAGTGCTCATCGCGACCCTGCAGACGCGTCACGCCACAGACAAGCTTATCGTGTTCATTTCTTCGTTGCATTGTAGCTTTTCAGGCGCCTTCTTGGTAGCACAGGGGTGGACATCAACCTTTTGTTTTTTCTTGTCGCATTGTTTATTCATTCTGAGGCCTCGTCAAGAGAAGCACCGCTCAAAGCGCGATGACGCCGGTCTGCGTTTCATTTCTCGACATCAAAGGTCAAAGGAAATGGGGGCTTTGTAAAGTGAGGGGCATGAATAACATTTAAACAGCTGGAGTGTTTGAAGCTGGAACATGCTCGTTTGTGTGGACGCATTAATATTCATCGTATCTGTTTGTAGCCAAACGTGAACGGAGCAGTAATCCGTTACGCCACACTTCTAGTCTGCAAAATTATCTTGAGTGCAAAACTAAATTCGTATTCATGCGCGACTGTTGGGAACGACTCGCCGCGACGCGTTCCCGGTTTTCCACCACAGATTTGTTTCGGTGAAGCGGCATGTTTGTACGTTTTGTTCATTGGGGGCTCACATAATGTGACGTGAATAGCGGCAAGTGGGCGAAGATGAAAACTCTCAACCGGGGGATGTGCATCTGTGGAGCTGCTGCCCCAAATTTGTCAAGTGTGTCTCCAAATTAGAGGAAGGGGGGGAGATAGAGTTTCAAACATGTCAGCGAATTAACACAATTTCCAATTAAGGCTTTCATTTTCCTTAATGAGCGAGTGCAGACTCAGAGACGGATCAGCAGATGATGGATTGGGCTCCTGAGGGTGTGACGGGGAACAGGCTACAAAGGCTTTGCACCCCATCTGCCTGGCAACCTGCTTTGACTCCTCCAGAGAAGACGTGCCATCACATTCACTTGACGTAAGAATGAAGAAAGAAGTGCATTTCCTGTAAGTGTGTGTGTGATAAATCAAGTGTTTCACTGTTCTAAATAGCAGAGGTAACACCAGAAATGAAACCCTCTTTCCACATCAAGAGGGATTTGTGTTTTGCTAACTCACTATTATGAAACAGTCTGTCAGTCTGACAGCTTCAGCTGCAGCCTGTGAGCTGATTGAAGTATGCTAGTTAGTCAGAGTTTCCTCTAGAAGCAGAGGGACTACAAGGGTACATCCACTCTAAAACGATCTCCGTCCATACGGGTGTTTCAGCATCGTTTGCTAAATGTTCTCCGTCCACACGGCAACCTTTGAAAATGCATATCACATGATCATTCACGTGCACTGGGCATGTGCGTGACGGTGTAAACAGGAAGCAGGTTTAGTTGCAGAAAATACTGCGGAGGAAGAAACGGCAATGGCGAAAAGAAGGACCAGAGATTTCTTCGCTCAGACCGACGACGAGGTCGAACTGACTGTGACAGGGGCGCGACGAATCAGGGAAGGACACATCGTGACTGATAAGACCCAATCAAGTAGCGAACGTGGGCGTCAACGTCATAATTTCCAAACTTCTCCGTTTACGCCCGTCCACAGAAGGACGTAACCCTGGCGTTTTCAAACATATCCGTCCTCGGGAGCGTTTCCAAACTCATCCGTTGTCGGTGCTCTAAAACTCCGGCGTAGTGTGGACGCTCAGTGTAAACGTAGCAAAAGATATGTGTTTTAAAATGGGTACGTAGCAGTGGGGACATGGCCGTATTCTGCGTTCACACCAAAAGCGAAGCAAATTTCCGCGTCACTGTTGGCTCGGATCGGTGGCAGGATTTCTCATTTGGACACCAACTACAGGCGTTCTGTCTCAGCTGCGGAGCGCGTGTCCATCTGTCTCCGGTGAGCGGCAGACTATCAGACTAACAGCGACTATCAACTTATCCTCCATAGTTTCTGATTCAACATTGGAAGGACATCAGTGATGACAGGCGGAGCATCTCAACGCTGATAGGCTTTGAGGGGCTATGAGACACAGCGTCACGCGGATGTTTTTCGCCCGAGTTGAAAAATGTCAACTCACGCGAATGAGGGTCAGCCATTCGCGTCATTTGCGATGCCTGCCGCAAATTTGCGTTACTCGCGTCCATTCGCGTCTTTGCATTGAATTTGCTTTGCATTTCGTGTGAACGCAGCATTAGAGCGAGCGTCATGTGACTTTGTCCGCATGACCAGCTAATGTAGTCAATGTAGTTTAGCGTGTTTTACACTGTAGTGTTGCTACTTTTACTTAAGTAGAGATCTAAGTACTTCTTCCACCACTGTGTGTTGTTTATTTAAATATAAAAAAGGGTTTCTTTTACACACACAGTTGGTTTACAAACCCATATTTACTTTGACAGTCTGTTATGTTTACAATCACTATCCCACACACACTACTTTTTTAAATGTTTTTGGGCTTTACAGCATTTAAAATTATATACGGCGCTGCACTCAAAACATTTGGGTCTTCAGCTGCAGCGTGGGCCAGTTTACCCCCGTGTGTATGTCCACAAATCACAAATTTGCCTTGAAATTTTCAGTCAATAAATGAAAACAAATGAACGTACAGACTAATCAGTTATGAAAATGACTGATAGTTACAGTCCTGCTTCAATCAGAAGTATGTGGTGGTCTCTGATGTGGCAGGCTCACGCTCTGCTGGTCATTACTGCTGCGGTGTAGCAGTTTGTGTATACCTGCTACACACAGCTGCTGCTGGTTACACCTCCTCCACACCAACCTCCTGCCCCATGTTGTAGTTTCTTATTAATCATACATTCACTGGCATCTCTCGCCTTGTGCATTATGTATACCATATCTCATATCTGCCGAGTTCTGTTACCCTCTGCAGTTTCTGCTGCCTGAATGCTGAGGGGAGCATCCTTTTTCTACCTCACCCATCAAACACAAATATAAACCTATTTGTGGCTATAAATGTTCCCGTCTCTTTTGACGCAGGCGTTTCTGAATTATTTAATTCTTCACGTTGACAGCGGACACGGACAAATAGAAAATTCAAACATCACGACAAGAATATAGAGCCGATGCTTCCATTCAGTTAACCAATCAGTATGTTGTTTGCGCAAAACAAATCTTTGAGCAGTAAAAGGAGGCGTTAATCCTGCATTAGCCACAAGTCAGATTAACATTTCCAGCCATTTCCACCAGACAATGAAGGTGAAGAGCTGTGCGCACAGATGCACACACACACAACATGTGCTTGAATGGCCGTCTTTGCCTTTGGAGATGCTAAATTATTTCTACCACGGATGGATGCAGTTTCGATTTACTTCTCTCCGCCCGCCTTTCAAGAAAAGGCAACATGTGCTTTAAAGAACGTGTGTTTAAGCATGGCGGCTGATCAAAGCGGGCTCAGCTAAATAATTATTGTTTGTGCGATTGTGCTCGTCCGTCTGTGTGCTTTGTGTGCATTTGTGCATGCGTGAGAACTGAAGGACTCCCAGCTGCACGGCGTCTTGTGATGTTCCTCGCGATTATGTGCAACCGCTGTTAAAAAGATGTATACCTGCTGTTTTGGACACAACATACGAAATAACGCACTGCACACAAGCATGCTCCCATCTCTCTCACGGTCACGCATGTACACATACACATTTGTTATTCTGTCTCATCCTACTCGCTTAATGACACGGCCCATATTTGATCATTGTTCTTAAATTGCGTTGCCAAAAATGAGAGAGGCCGATCAGTAATCCCTGCACGGCTCGGAATAGAACTGAATAACCCAAATGCTAACGTGATCATCTAATACAGAAGTTGCGTAAGTGTTCGTACTCGCATACATAGGGTGGTTAGGTACTGCTGTCCTTCACCTCTGCTCTCAGTTCTTGCGATTCTGCCGCTGCACAGTTTAGTCTGTGTATTCTCAAATCGTTCTGTAGCTCGTCTCGAAAGCTGCTGGCACAACACCACCCAAAAGCTCTGTGCTCATCCAGGAGACAGAGCTCCTCACTGTCTGGTAAAATTATGTGTCTTACAGATCATGGCCAGACCGCGAGCTCGTGTCTGCTGAGCTCAGGGTCTTACCGAGTACCAGTTTGCCCAGTTTAATATTCCAGACACCCACCATATGAGCACTTGCCAGTTGCACAGCCTTGATTTGGGCCTTGCTCTGGCCTTATCCTGGCTTTCAACAGGCCTGCAACAACCAACACTGGGGTTTAGGCACCATGTTCACTGAGTAAAACAATAAGTGTTTGTTTTGTTGCACCAAATATGAAAGAAAGACATAGCAGAAGTGTTTGGCAGAGGAACACGCAGCGAAGGCGCTGTGATAAATCATGAGACATAAGAACTTAAACACAGCACAATAATCAATGTGTTCTTTAACTTTAATCTATTATAGTCCAGTTAACATGCTGTCCATCACTTCCATCTGATTTATTCATTGAATTTCAAAGATTGCAATTCAGATATACTGTATATATTCTTTGTTTATATTTTTTCAATTTATTTTGTCATTTTATTTTCTTTTATACTTATGTTTGATATATATTTTTAAGTCCTTGTAAATGAAAACCTACTTGGCAATAACCCGGATTCTAATTCTGAAAAGAGGACCGAAAGCAGCACTTTGCAATGTCTATTTTGGCACACATGCAAATGTCTTCGACAGTAACAGAGCAACTGTATAACTGATGTAACCTCGAAAGACAAATTCTCCCTTGCTAAATATTCATGCTTCGTTTTTTCTGTACGACCGGGGAGGTCTCTGGTGCAAGCATGTGTTAGAAATTTATCGGAAATGATTTATCTCCACTTGAAGTCATTCCCTGTGGTGGCAGCCGCCTGGGCGTCATTGGTAGTACAGTCCTTTAATGTAAGCTCCCGAAAAAAAAACATTTACTGCATTACATAGTACTTACGTACATTTAGCTACATCAAAATGTGTTTTTCCAAGTCCTCTAAGCTGTTGCGAAGCTGATAACCGAGAGAGAGAGAGAGAGAGAGAGAGAGAGAGCGAGAGAGAGATAGAGAGAGAGAGAGAGAGAGAGAGAGCGAGAGAGCGAGAGAGAGAGAAAATATCCCACTGGTTGATCTGTAGCAGCTCACGGAAAATGTGCAGCTCTGGTTGCGAAATGCAATACACCTTTATAAGTTTTTGTACCGAACCATTGGGATGAAGAGGGTGCTGAACTGCTTTTGGTTTACTAGTCCATATACGTTACGACCCTCACCTGAGGTAGTGACCAAAAGGATGAAACAAGCGGCCGAAATGAGCTTCCTTCGTAGGGTATCTGGTCTCGGCCTTAGAGATAGGGTGAAGAGTTCAGACATCCAGAGGGAGCTTGCAGTAGAGCTGCTGCTCCTTCGCGTCGAGTTGAAGGGGGGTCGGGCATCTGATCAGGAAGCCTTCAGACGTACTTTAGAGGGCACATCTAACTGCTGAGAGACCCCGGGGATTGACCCAGAACACGCTGGAGTGATTATATATATCTATTCCGATCTGGGAACGCCTTTTGGGTCCCCCAGGAAGAGCTGGAAAACGCTGCCGGGGAGAGGGGCGCCTGGAATACCCTTCTAAACCTGCTACCGGCCCCGTATAAGACAATGGATGGATGGATAGTATATTTCACACAAGAAGCACTTAACATGGACCTAAGACTAACTAAAATATAACTATTTACCCCCGTCGGTTCTGGATAAAAACATACCAGAGAGAAATGTCAGTTTTTTGGCTCCACAGTTCCTTTGATGCCAAAATCATGAAATCCAATCATGCAATCATCATCAGTACTCCTCACTGATCTGCAACTCTGCCCTTGACGGCCCAATACCAGCGGAGATATTCGCAAGGGAGGTATTAATTTAATTCAGTTTGGAAAACTCACTTGAAAGTGTTACAGTGCAGATGGGTCGACTGATTCAAGGGTACCTTGCAAAAACTACATCGGACAAATATAAAATAACAACAACAACACAGCCATCAGCCATCCCAGCATTCTCAGTCAACGCAATTCAAATTCATGAATAAATAACTAAAGAAATACATGTTGCACCTCCCGATAAGGTTATTACACCTAAGTTTTAGCAGTATGCCAAAACCTCTGACGGTTTCATGCCTTATACATCACAGTAGAACATCCTTAGAACCACAGAAACAAGCTGTGACTGGTAACAAAAAAACTCAGAGACCACAGCGGGGGCCATATGCGCATGCGCATAAACACAGCAAATAACACAAATTCTTAATTAATAGCAAGGCAGCGCATCACTAAAGAAGGTAACATGAACGACAAACTCAAGAGCTGTAGTTTGAGCTTGTGACTCTCATGTAGTCAAAGCACAGATTTAACATCTATGATTTATCTGTTTTTATTAAAGACAGACGGTTTGTTGAGGAACGAGCAGATTTGTCACTTCCGGATACCATCTTTGTTTAGCTAACATTAGCTTAACAGCTTTGGAACCATGTTTATTGTGCTGCCCACACTGAATATTGTTAATTAAATGATTCCCTGAGGAATCTGAAAATGTCTTCGAAACAGTAAATGTTGTAAAACAACTCCCCGCAACACACATCATGTACCGTTAACAGTGAACTTAGCTACCGCTCAATGGCTACTTCTTGCTAGTAGCTAGCCTTGACCTCCTCCTCTTCCTCCCTTGTTAACGACGATGCAGTAGAAAAAAGTTGGAATGTTCATGTTCCACATTTTCCCTTTGTAATACTTCTAATACCGATTCTTTTAGGCTTTGGCTGAGTCTGTCTCCCTCCTCAACCAAACAGTTTCACTGACACACCTGGCCGACGCGCGGTTCAAATGAGGAGGCGCTCGATTTGGATCACGTAGACTCTCCGCCGGGCGGTGTAACCTTCCCATTATCTGTAGACATCTCGAACTGTATTCTGTTTGTGTTGTTGTTGTTGTCTGCACTGGCTGGGTGCTGATTCACCTGCTCATTAATCACAATTTAACTTAATCAATTTAAGTCCTTACCCTGGAGAACAGTAGTTTAACAAAACAAAGTTAATATATATTTTTTTAAAGTCACTGTTTTCCTCAGTCTGCTCAGTTTTTATGGAGGTTGCCGAACATGGTTGGAGAGATCATGGAGATCATAACTTCTTCTTTATCTCCTACTACCATGATTTTTAATGTCCGCTGGCATCCAAAATGTTAATGGATTGATTTTTGTTGAGTTTCTCATATTTTCTTTCTCGACCAGTTAGTTAACATTGACAAAGGCCAAAAACTTCACCTGATCCATACAAAAGCAAAATTCCCAAATCTTCCCAACAAATTGGTCCTTCTCAGCTTCTTCACACCATACCTTGTCTTAGCTTATGTCTTTGGACAGTTTGCCTCCCATGCTGCATGATTTCCTTTGCAAAACTCCGGTTCTTTCTCTCGGTCTCCTTCAGATTAACTTACTCCACATTTACCACATGGGGCAAAAAATCCCTCCTATACACACAAACAGACGATGCCCAAACTTCCAACAGCTCTCACATTGTGGCAGTTTGGGAACACACTGCCTTCCTGGGTCACTCTGTCTGGCAAGTAGACAAAATAACAGTAAAGCATAACAGATTTAGTCTCAAACTTTTCATTAATTTCTTTCTCAAACCTCTCTTCAGGAGAAAAAAACTACACCTTTTTATTTGGAGCTTTCTCTCTATGACTTTTTCAATCCGTCTATTTGACATGCACTCGACAACCATCAGGCTGGATCGTTTTATATCGAGCGGTGTAACTTCTCCCTCTTCCTTCTTCATCCATCTTGCCACAGTGTGCTTTTGTGACAACGCTGCACATCCTGGCCCTTCTCTCCAACCCTGAATCTTTACCCCAACCACCAGGGTTTCCTTCTCCTGATCGCTCTCACTATGACTCGAAGAAGCCACCTTTTATTCTCTTTTCTGCTGTTCTTCTGCTGTTCTTTCCAAACTCAAATTCTCAACCGTTCGTTTCTTTTGTTCCTTCTTCCTCCATTTCCTCTCCACTACTCCCTCAAACACCAACCATCCGTCTGCTCAAATATTCCCAGATCGTAACCCGTGTCAGTTTAAACGTTGAACATTGAATGTTCTCCTTGATCTTTCAGGCGTCCTTTTACTCCCGGTGGATGACTTTGACCTCTTATACCCAAGTGACGCTGTAATCGATTTTGTCTGTTGAAAGTTCACGATGTTCTTGAGGTTAGTTTTTTGTCAGCTGTAATCAATATTTTGCTACAAAAGGGCTTGCATTGTAGCTTTAAAACCATACTTTTTAAGAGGCCGTGAGGTTAATCCTGCCTGTATAAATTGCAGCTCTCTATCCTTCCCAAAAGAGGAAATTAAATCAGAGCGAGTTATGATTGAGACAGCCTATTTGGTGGGGAATTGAACGGAGCTTTTTGTCCCCCGTCGACAGTCGGCTATCACATGACCCCTCCACTCTGGATCTAACAATGTTAGGGTGACCTGCTCCTCCTGCTTGATGAGGTAACGACTGAAGCCGTTAATCTGTGACAGTGATGGCGGAGCGCCTGAGATCGGACAGAAATAGATATGCAAATGTTGAGAGTTTCATAACTCCTCGTATAGAAATCACAATCTTGATATGTTTACCTTTTATTTGCCACATCCTTTCATGCAGTGCAGTTTCATCAATTTGGTGCGCCTCATTAGAATTCAAACTGAAAATGTATTCGCTGAACATACAGGCAGTTCTTACGTTGTGCCATATCATTCATTGAGGACTTGTTAGTTTTTTTACTCAATATCACGCCACCGTGGGGGCTTGGACGGGCTGGAGTTGCAGTCTCTAAACACATGATGCATATGAGATCCAATTAGAGGTGATTTACTACCCTAGAAGAGGCAAATGGATGATAAAATAAGCAATCTGATGCCCCAGATGTGACATTCACTTTTACTGTATTTTGCAACACAGAGGATTTATTCAACATCTCTAGTTTTGCAAGCGCGGTTTTGCAGTTTGTTGGGCTAATTTTTGCATTCATAGTTTCAAGTTGAAGCTTCGTTAGAGTCTTCTTCAGCTCTTGTGGCCAGAGATTAGAGCGGGAAGCCGACAAACGTTTAATAGCCCCTTGTGTTTCTCGTGATGGTGGCAACTTGTGAAAATGTTAACAGATAGGTGGGATTAGAGGGCACGCTGTGCCCATGTGGCTCCTATCTCATCTATTCAACGTGTTGTCATTAAGTGTCTTATCCAATTACTTCCACACAAAGTGGATGTGGCAGATCCAGAAGGCTGGTCCGCTGGGCTCCACGCTGTTGATGTAATGCCTTTGTATTAAATGCGAAGGGTTTTATGTTCACGGATTTTGTAATGTGTGTTTAAAAAATAAAGGATAATTAATTATTTTCTGTTAACGTGCATTTAATCCAATGCAGGAAAGGTGCGCATTCAGTTCATGTTCGGTCCTTTGTTTTAGTTTGATTTCACTGGAGGTTAGGAAAAAGATCAAGTGGCTGCAGTTGTACTGAATCTTCTTTTTGAAATGCGGCAGATGGAAAGCAGCACAGGATGAAACGAGGATGGCGTCTCAAAGAGAAACTCTGTGTTTATCATTCCTGTGCCATTAATTTCAATTCCGTCTTCCTTGAATGAGAGATCGCAACATAAAGACTTTTTTTTGCTTCAATTAAAAAGCCAAAGTCTCACAGAAATACAGCTATTGGGATTTTCAAGCTATGGATAATAAACGCACGGTGCAAAGTGCGTGCACACTATCTGAGTTTTCACCAAGAGGTTTGCGTGCGGATGTGCACACACGTGTTTTGTGATCGTTTTTCATTTGAGTTTTCCTTTCCTTAGAAAGATAACATAAAGATGTCTGCTGATAGACGTCTTCTAATCTACATTAATCTACATTATAACACGGAGTCCCTCTGTCCTGCTGTTTATCACTCATCGGCTTTAAAGGGAACATGTGGACATGGGAATATGTGGAGGAGATGGATGTGAATAGATTAAAAATGGCTGAAACACAAGGAAACTGGCAACTGACTGATGGCTTTTTTTTAATTTCTTTTTTTTATATGCATGTTAGCAAAGTGTTTTTGTGGCGATGCACTGTGCATCCTGAGATTTAGCACAAACAGCCAAATAATTCAACGTGAATTTTCTTTTTGAATGGTACGTGGTGATCCAAATGCTTTTTCTGGCCCAGGAAAGTGGATTATCTTTGCTGCATGACTCTCCTCCTCCTGTATTGTGTTGTGGCTGTACACTTGTGCATTGAGCCACCAGGGAATCGATGGCTCATATCCTGGAAGCGCTTAAGAGTGAGTTATGACCGTGGGTTAACCCCTTAGCTCTCTCCATTCAGACAGAGGTCCTCAATAGCCTCAAATCTAACAGAAAAGTGGGAAACGGCACATTTTCTTATGCATAATCTCGAGTTAAATATAAGAAAGTACAGAGGCATTATTTATGAAAATGCTTCGTCTTTATTCTTCAAAACCTCCTCATACCAAATGGCAGCATAAAGACTTTGTAACATCTACAAGTGTGAATAGAAAATTCCATATAAATTAATTGGATCATATCGCATGCATTGCAACGGCTCTCATATAATAAGTGCATTTAGTTAACTTAATATTTAATAGACTGGAGCAAATAATCTTCTTCAAATCATATACCTTTTATAAAATCATATACATTTTATAAAAAAAAATGTTTTTACCTCTCTTAGTACTCTGGTAGCACTTAAATGGCACGTATTCATAGCACTTGGTAGTTTGGCTTTCTTGAGGAATTGTACTTTCTTGATTTTTGTTGTTCTGGGTTTGAACTCCCTTGGTTGAATGCACTTATTGTAAGTCGCTTTGGATAAAAGCGTCTGCTAAATATGATGTAATATACTATAAAATCTAATAAAACCGTTTTGTTTTAGCTTTATTAGATTTCAGAAGCAGTTGATATTTCCAGGGACAAAAACACAGACCTTTGTCAGCTGAAAGCAGGCATGGTAATTGGAAAGGGGACACTGGGACATAATCACTCCATCACAGTCCTGGTATGGCTTGTAAAGATTCACACTTTGGTTTGCGCTACCTGGAAATGTTTTGTTTAGGTGGAGAAGGTCATCTATAAAAAGCAGGGTCTAACAAATACTGAGCACAACGTGTGTCTCAGGCTGCACTTCTACAGCGAAATGTGTTTTCACCCAGAGGAAATAAGTATTTTTCATGTCCGTCTTTGTGTATGTTGTTATTTCTGTGAAGGTTGATGGCAGTTGCTTCACCCTTTTAAACAGTAGTGTGAATTGTATCCGGTCTCTGCTGAATAGTTGCTGTTTCACAGAGGGTATTTCTGTCAGTGTTTTTCGAGCTGAGTAGACCCGAACATGAGAATAACAGCTGCAACAGACTCTAGTCTTCCTCTTTGTATTCTGGATGAGAAAGCGATGTCACTGACAGGTTAGAACCACTGATGTATTAAAGAGAACCAGATACCGCGATCAAAAATGGTGCCCCATTCAGAAAGTTCCTCGCTGAGCTCATATTGTACACCAAAAAAGCCTCACGGTTCAGTGTTTTTTAACCCAAAGAGCACAAGTCCAACTCCAGCCCAGCAATTAATTGGATAAAAAATATTTAATCATACAGCTCTTTTAGACTTTCCAACTGTTATTGAACCAACTGGATCAATTTCTGATAATAAAAATAGGGGGGTTGTGAAGCTCCAAAAAAATGTATGATTCCCCTTAGATAGCCGTTTCTTTTACAAAGATTGTGTATGTGTTAAATTATTTTTGGCCCAGTGTATGTTATGTGATGAATGTGGAAGTTGCAATATCCTGCGCGGTCACTACGCTGCATCACCTAAAATAAAACCATCTGAGAAATCCTCATTGGAAACCGGGAATTTTGGCTGTCGCCATCTTGTTTTTTTGCAACCAGTGAAGGTAAGTTACCATATTTGGACTGTAGCGACGTCGTATGCAGCTCTTATAGCCGTAGCACCTGTTGTTCACAAGGTAGCCACACCCTAAAGCATACTCTGCTTTATGGTCTATTTTACTCTAAATGGACCATAATTTACTAAATGAACATCATGCTGTATTAAAGAAGACTTGAAACTAGAGATTGAGACCATAAACTCATGCTTACAATGTTTACTGAGGGAATAAATCAAGAGAGAAGTAGAGTCATTTTCTCATAGACTTCTACACAATCAGACTTATTTTTGTAACCAGAGGAGTCGCCCCTGATAACCATTAGAAATAATGCAGGTTTAAGGCACTTCAACGATGGCTTCACTTTTCAGACCCGGAGGTTGCACACACTTGATCCACGCCCGAGGCTGTCTGCAGCTCCTCACAGGACGCTGATGGGTCCGTGCTCCGGGTTACCGGACACAAACACATTACTTTAAGTCTGACAAGATGGACTTTCGTGTGATACATGATCTCGGGACATTGTGGGAATCCAGCTGCCGTACAAAATAAATGTAAGTACACATTTCTGAAATGTTTCAGTTTAGTTAAACCTACATTAACTGAGTTGCTTGTTTGCACGTTTTCGTCCTCTGCTCGTGTTAAATTACTCTGTTTTGGAGAGCGCCTGGGTGACAGTTACGGATTAGAGTCTAGTTTTCAGGCTGTAGAACTGGATGTGTGATCAAATCTAAAGGGCAAGACGGATGACGGAGACTATAATAGAGGCAACACATCATTGTCATACTCATTATCTCCCTTCGCCATTGACTTCATCACCTCCGTAACACCGCTCACCCAGCACAATGGGTCTATTACAGTGTAAATAATGTGGAGCTGACTCATACCTGCAGATAACAACAGCACTGATTACGGCACATATATATGTAACATCAATGTGGGCAGGCACTGTCATCGATGTGTTTCATCCCACTGAACACACATGTTCACGTACAAACTCCAAACACACACACACACACACACACACACACACACACACACACACACACACACACACACACACACATACAGTTACACTTATTTTAAAGGAAAGCCTTTCGGGTTGGGGTCTGACAGGGGTCTGACAGTTCTGTCATCCCTTGACACCGCACCGTGATGGAGGAGAGAAAACCCCCAAGTGTCTTACTCACAGTCCCCCAGAGCAAAGACCTTCTGCAGTAACTGAAATGGAGTGAGGCAGGAAACAGCTCCTAACCCCCCTTGCTCAGAGCATTTCACATCAGTAGGCCGGTATCAGATGGAGGTCCTCGAGGGAGTCGAGGGAGTGGTGCAACGGGTGAAAACATGACAGAGGCACAGACTGAGGGAAAAAGAGAGAGCGAGAAGTCCCAAATGGGGCACCTTGACAAACAGATACTGGTCACAGTAATCTCTTGTGGATCGGATTTGATCTTTTTTATTGTTTCCATTTTTGCTTGACAGACGTTTACCTCCAGTTTTACTGACACTAAGTAGCTTTTCAAGGTCTCACTCCCAGGGAGTGAGACCTTGAAAAGAGAGGCAGAGCTACTTAGTGTCAATGTCGACGTTTGGTCAGTGCCCCTCGGCGTGTGGTACTGCTGCTGCACCGGGCTTTCAACTAACTCAAACCAAAAAAAAAGGGATGTAGAGCGTCATTTATTTATGAAGCTATTAACTAAATGACATGGAAACACATCAATGCTGGTGTTAATATTGACATTTCTTACATTTGAAATTGATAAAAATCTTAATTTCATCATTGAAAATGGCTAAAAACGGCATGTACTGTATTAAATCAGCTCTAATCTTGCAAGGACAATTCCGAGGTAGAGTCGACCGTTTGGGACTAATCTATGTCAAGAAATAAAAGAATGTCAACGCCCTCTAATCAGACACCTCTCCTCGGCTCGCCCCACAGCTTCTATCATTTTTATTTGTTCCTGTGACGACCGTGTAGCGTTACAATCGCAGTACGGCACAAGCCTGTTCTTCCCTTTCAGTAGTCTGGAAATGAAGCTATCAGCACATCACAAAATCTGGTGAATTATGTGTTGATGACTGATTATCTGGGGATGGCGCTGTGCATGTACAGGCTGAGGCCATTAGCTCCCATGAACTTAAAAACATGTTTGTCTTAATTTGTTGTCTTTGGAGCACGTATGGCATATTACAGAATACAACATCGGAGAAGGAAGCCTGGGGATTGGATAAAGCGCAGGACTCGACTGGGACAAGAGGAGTGATACTCTGAAATAAATACTGAATTCCTATTAAACGTCACCTTACTCGTACAGACACGGGTTAAAAATTCCCAGGAGAGAAGGTCACGTAATGTAACTAAATATGCAACTGATCAGGCCACAGTGTGGAAGAAAAAGCTGAGCCACCTTATATGATTGTGCTATTGTTGGTGTACAATGGCCTCTAATGAATACATGATTGTGAATAATGTTTTATGGGGGGAAAAGGCTGGATCAGCCTGCTTTAATGCAGCACTGCGATCAGTGTGAAAATATAACAGTATAAAGTCTCTTGATCACTTGTACTTTCCATAAGTCGATCAATTATGTCTTCACATACTGTAAGTCTCAGATATTGTGAGACGATGAGAAGCAATACATGTTCATCCTCATTCTTATTTAGGTCCATGTGCATCTCCAACATACGAAGCTCTGTGAGACATGTCCTCTGAAAGTTTGAAACACACTTCATCGAATCAGACACTGAAAGAATCGGAGATATTGTGGACGGAGATATTTTGTCAAACGAAGATGGTGTGGACAGGATTTTATTTTAAAACTTAGAGGAAAATACCTGTTTTAATAAATGTTTTTATATACATGTAGACATGTCTTTATTCTGTACTTTTACTTCCCCAAGTAGGATTTTAAATGCAAGACATTTACTTGTAATGGAGCATTTTAACATTTTGTATTTGTACTTTTACTAAATTAAAGGATCTGAGCACTTCTTCCACTGTTTTACTGTCACTGTAGCTATTATTCCAATGTATGTTTGATCTGTTGTATGATTACTGTATGTAGACTTGACTTTAATAAAGAAAGTCAATCTCAATGTTTATTTTTCCCTTTTCTTTAAGAGTATTTACTCTGCATAGCTGTACCAAAATTAATTAATTTTGCCCTCCATCCTAGTAATTTTTGAGGAGATAATGGAAATGAGGAGAAAAAATAGCATGTTAGGAATGAGTGCAGCTCAGCCATATAATTGTCAGGATATTCTATTATTCGCATCTGATGGCAAAGTCTATTTTCAGCCTGCAACAGAAATGTGTGGAGAGGAAATTACTTTAACAGCTACACTGCAGCCTTCCTTTGAGTCATACGGAAAAGGCTTCATTTCTTCTCCTCACATGCTTCTCCTGTTCCTCTCAGACAATCAGCTATTGATTCTTTTTCCCTCACTGTCTCACCTTTTACCTCGTCTCTATTTCCTCACCCCTCACGCCCTTTGGCTCAAATCGTTTCTCCTGCTGGACCAGAGATGACAGCGATTCATCTGGATGTGTGACCCTGACAATAGAGCACCACAGTTTGGGGTCTACAGTCATTTAACCGATTTCTGATGAGAGCTATAGGGGTTACGCGTAATTGCATTATGCGCCCCCACTTCACAGATGTGCCACATCTTATCAGATCTGTCTCTAAGTCTGGTATCAAATTAAATCTTGTCTCAGCTATAAAGGCTGTTCACAATTGATTTCTAATGTAACCCTTGAAAAATAATCAATTTATTCAGCGAGAATGACGATCAAGATGATTCACCGTGTTTGAAGATTTAAATCAATATTTCTTAGTTCTTTATAATGGCTTGGAGCATGTGTGTGTAAGTTTAAATAAATGAAGATGAACTGCTTTGAGGTCACAGCGTTGAGTTTCAGAGGTTTTTGGATGTTATGTTGATATTTATACTCCAGTTTTCTAAATATGAAGTACTCTTTTACAGTGATTTCAATTTGTTTTTTAAAGTGCCATAAAATCAGTACTGGGAGTTTTTAAAGGGGAAATTCACCAATTTTTATGTTACTTGAGTTAACTAATTTGAAAATGAAATTTGTGGAGAAAGGAGGGTAGCGGCTCAAGACTACGTTCGCCACCACTAACACAATCTCTGAAGCCATCGGCTATCGGTCTTTCGACGATAAGCCTCTGGGGGCAAGAGGCTGTATTTTTGGGGGGATACGGTGTAGCCAGCAGCTCTCTGGCCCAAGACGTCCTTTTCTGTGCGCTGCTCGTTGTTTACAGTCTGATGACCTGATTGTTTCACACGCAGCCAGTTTACAAGCTAATTTGAAACCAACATAAAGCTTAATCATCAAAAGACGATAGCCAATGGGTTATCAGATTGCATTTCAGTCAATACGTTTCACCTTTTTTGCTCTCCACGCGGACTGTTTACCTAAATCCAACCAAAGCCTGCTCGAAGGTGATTGGTCGACACGACTCGGACTACAAACTGAAACCAGAATGCTTCAGATACCAAAATCTTGTCCCGCTGCCGATAGATTCTGATTACGAATGCAGAATCGGTTTATAGAGATTACCACAAACATAAAGCGTCTGAATTTGAGATTAAACTGTCAATCGTCGCGTTACATTGTAGTTAATTGTAGTCATCAGGTTTTAACAAGTGGGAAGATGCATTCTCTGGTTGTGCTCCATTATTTTTTTTATATATTTATTATATTTATTTATATATTTATTATACATAAATATTTTTTTATGTTTTACAAATTGTCCATCGTGAGTCCAACAATATTATAGGAGTGCAACATGAAATTGGTGGAGTACCCTTTTAAGTTCTGTATTCATTCGGGGTGTCTCATCATTTGGGTTATTATGTCTACTGTATCAATCATGAATCCACCGAACAGTTGGAAAGAAATTGAACATGCATGTGTTTCTCATTGTTGTGGCACCTCACCCCCAATGGTGTTTGACGTGCTGAGGGTGTTTACATCCATAGTGGGGGAACAACATTCAAACATAATTCCCCAATTCAAGAACAATGCACCAGGACAACAATCCTAAACAGACAAGGCAACCAATGAGTTTCTCTGAGCTCAATCCAACCTGCTGAAGACCAGACTGATGGCAAAAGGAATAGTAAAGTAAGAAGAGAAGATAGTTCCTATGCAAGACTGGCAGAGCATCACTAAGGAGGGAAGCCATGCTGAAGTGTACAGGTCATCGGCTTCAAAATTATCTGCAACAAAATAAAAAAAATGTTTTGTTGTTGACTTTTCCAATTACTTTTTGTCACCTAAAATTGAGATCTCTTATAAAACAGCTACAGTTTCTACACTGTTTTTCTGATGTGGATGCAAACACCCTCGAGTTAAAGCTGAAAGTCAGCACTTTAACTTCAATCTCAAATCTGCTGCAGAACAAAGCCGACACATCACAAAACGTGTCACCGCAATCATTATTTCGGATTGTGCTGGATGAAGTCATCATTGCAGCATCGGTAACATCAGCTGTCTTAACCGCCGGGCCTGAGCCTTTAGTACGCCACCTAGTGGGCCGCGGAGTTACTGCCAAGTTCTTTTTATATCTAAATGTGCTAAATTTTATTCCTGTGAAATAAAAAAAAGAAGTGCAATTAAAACAAAGCATCATTTCAATGACTGGTTACGTTTAAATATCACCATGCCCAATCACAACACATTTTCCCACTGTTAGCTAGCTAACGTCTTTCGATGCAGTGACACAGAAAGGATAGTTGTTGTTTTTTATAAATAAAAGTGATGTGGGAGATAAACCTGCGCCAATAAAAGCTCCAAAGTGTCCAAAGTGGAAACACTACCCTGAATATATTACATTTTGATTCATAGGGGCAAACAGTGATTGGTGGGGATAAGCAGAAAATATATTGTGGTCATTACAGCTGAGAAATAAATATTTACATTCCATTTTCTTTTTCCTCCTTTTTTTCTGCCATGTAATATTTTTCTTTCTTATGTATTTGGGAAGGTGGTCCTGGGAAATGTTTTACAATCAGAAGTGGGCTTTAAGTTACGAAAGGTTGAGAAGCGCTGGGATTCTTCTTCATCCCAGGGCTTGAAAATATTAAGTTCACACACATTGTACAACTACAATGGAATTTGAGTACATCAAGCTTTATACTGCAAGAATAAACTATTTTGCAGTTCATAAAATGGTCAAATATAATTCTGAGAAAACAATTTTCACTCCCTGACACCGTGTGTGTGTGTGTGTGTGCGTGCGTGCGTGCGTGCGTGCGTGCGTGCGTGCGTGTGTGTGTTGGCAGTGATCACGTCATGGCACTACAGGACATTCAAATGGAGGACTCGTTTATCCAGACGTACGCTCAGTACTTCATGCATTGATATAGTTTTGCCCATCGTTAAACATGGCCTCCACTCACTTCAATTCATGAAAGATTCACTCTTGTTTTCAGATTTTCCGTTCACAGTTCATCTTCGAGAATTTAAGGAAACACAAGGTGAGTAATTGATAAACAAATGGTCATTTTGTGGGCGAAGTATTCCTTTAAAGCAGGGGTGTCAAACTCATTTTCACTCTGGGCCACATCAGCATTATGGTTGTCCTCAAAGGGCCGGTTGTAACTGTAAGACTGTATAAATGTAACTACTCCCTAACATATTGTTAAATGACTGTCTCTGCATTTGATTATTGTTTATTCAAGTGTAAAATATAGTACATGCATCTATATAAATGTAAAAATGTATGTAAGCAAATTTGTCTTCTATTATAACATAAATCCTTTTAATTTAGTGTTAAGAAACCCACATTACTCTATCAAAGATCAAACTTTTAAAGAAAATAACAGACAACATTACATTAACTTTGTTCAAAGCTTTTTTTGTCACAGTTGAGAGGGACATAACTGGTACAACAAATAATTGTGAGCTGCTAAAAACATGTTTGACAGTTGTGGTCTGGGGCACACCTGCTCACACACCTTTACATGGCACACCTGCTCACATACCTTTAATTGGCACACCTGCTCTCATACCTTTACATGACACACCTGCTCTCATACCTTTACATGGCTCACCTGCTCTCATACCTTTACATGGCTCACCTGCTCACACAGCTTTATGCTGCGTTCACACCAAACGTGTTGCGAATTTTTCGCGCGAGTAGATTACAAACAAAATCAATGCACAGATACGAATGGATGCGAATAACGAAAATTTTCGCCGGGCAGCGAGAATGGCGCGACGCGAACAATTCGCGTGACGCTGTGTCTTTAAAGCCAATCAGCGTTGAGAAGCTCCGGCCGTCATCACTGATGACCTGCCGTTGTGGAATCAGAAACTATGGAGGCGAAGTTGATAGTCTGGAAGCAGCAGTCCTCCAGACGCAGCTCCTGGAGAAACTGTGTGCGGCGACGGATAATATTATGAACCGAGACATGAGGGCGTTTACTGTTCCCACGTTTGTGGGACTTCCACAACATGTACGAAGCAGAAATAGTGGTTATTTCTTCCACGGTGGATGGCGGAAATGAACTGTTTCCACGGAGATAAGCCACGCCCCCTCTCTGGCGCGTCTAGCGCGAATTCTTGGGACAACTTTATGTTTTTCTTGGAGGCTAAATTTAGCGTACTTGGCTCCGTGTTTGGTGTCAACATGCCGATGTAAATTGTATTCCTCCATCACCGACACGCCTCATAACACAGAAGACAGACCGGTTGTTCTCCTTGAAGCACAAACATGTATTCGCTTTCCCTCTGCATCAATCTTTCTCTTCTTGGACATTTAGGGATTATTTGTCGATCTTTTTCAACTTAAACTTCTTTAGTTAAACGCCGATATGGAAACATTGCTTTGTAACGGCAGGTAGGATGCCATTCATTCGCGGGTCACAAAATCAACATGCATTGTGAGAGATGTAGTTTATGGTCACTGTACATTGTAAAGCAGCATAGACTTTAATTTTAAGACAATCATATTCCTTTCGAGCTCTCGCGGCCTTGAGTTTGACACCTATGCTTTAAAGGCAGGGTTGGTAATTACATTGTCATTACATCTTGACAGCAATCAAAGATTCGAATGCTTGGACAAAAAAACAAAAGAAAATCTGGTATTTGTGTCTGTCGCAGGACTGTAATCAGGGCTACCTGTCTACTTGCTGACCTGTATCTACGTATTCTGCCCGTGTGGTCATTGCTCTTCACTGGAGTCTTCCTCAAGCTGCGAGCTTGAAATCTGTGAGTACTAACATATAGCCGTGTTTGTTGTTTTACGTGCATGTGATAATTTTTTTTGGAGGGTTGGGGGGGGCTCTAAAGGGACGGGCTGTCAGTGTTGACGACCTGTCGACTTTTTTTAAGGAGCTAGTGACGCTTTTATGAGGTTTCTCGGCACAATCCTGCCACCTGTTGATCAGCCGAATAATATGAAATAAAAAAAAAAAAAAACTGCTACTCATGGAGAGAGAAAATTAGTAAAATGAACAACGAGTTAGATTTAGTGACTTAGTGAGCTGCGACGACATTTTACGGTCCCCACTAACGTGAGTTGTCGCCATAGCAACTTAACAACAATCGCCATTTTCTTTTTGTACAAGTGAAAATGACCTCAAAAAGCTGTTCAATGTCCGTTCTACTCCTCTTCCATTTCTGCCGGTTATACATTAACAATCCAAACAACCAGCACCTTTGTTTTTTCTTCGGAGGTTTGTAAACATTGTGATTCAGTTTCTTACCGCTTTGCTTTGCTTCTCTTAGACTTTTTGTCAGTGAACCATTTTTTTTTTTCTTCTCTCTTTTTCAGAAAAGGTTGCTCATTGTTTGTACTGATGATTCAACCAGAGGAACTCAATGTCCATCCAAGCCCCACTCCAAAACAGTCTTCACAGGAAAAAATAAATAAAAAATGAACAGAAAATGTAACTTCTGGAACCCTGAACGCCCAAAATACCTCCTCCCACCTCACTACACAGAAGGGGCACTTATCATGGCAGGCAGAGCACACAGCGCAGGTCAGTGCGTAGTTACAGATCGCACAGTGTGACTTTTTGTTCTATTTAAGTACTTTACCTTCATTTACCCAGGAAAATTACCGCGGGTCAGACCATATTGTACTCAAATGTGGCTACAGCCTTGATAGAATGAATCATATAGCGCAGTGAGTCACACCTCACCAGCGATGCAGGGATGAATACTGTGCATTTGTAAAAATATGGATATGGATATCTTCATGCTCTATATTTTATGAGCAGTTAAAGGAGTTGTTAGACGGAAAAAAAACAATATGCTTACGAGAAGTTTTTCAGAAATAAGAAGGGGGGAAATATATATTTTTTTGTATTTTTTCTTGACTGAATCCTGCTGTAATTTTCTTAAAAAATATCAACTGATCTCCCCCAAACCCAGAGCAAAGTATGTCAAGTCCTCCCAGACATCATCTCCATTTCATTTGCATCGCCTCAAAACAGGCGTGCATAAATACTCCTGTTATTCTAATCGGAGGCCGTGTGCCGCTGTGGGATTGGCTGATGGCTGATGACTCACTCCGACAGGCTGGTGTGGGGCTGGCGAGGAGAGGGCGGGTGGGTGGATGTGTGGGTTGGTTTAGGTGGTGGTGGTGGTGGTGGAAAAAAAAAGAGAGGGAGCAGGGAGGCGGGAGCAAAGCTCTCTCCCTCTCTCCCACAGCCTTGTACGCTTGTGCGCATTGTTGTTGCCAGAGCACGCTGGTTCTCGCACACTGACGCGCAACATAAATACTTTGCAAAGGGAGTCAACTTGATCAACGTAGACTTTTCTCACTGTTGTTTTTTTCCTTTTTCTTTCCTGCCTCCCCTGCCATGGCTGCCTGTAGCCAGACTTGAGGAGAGACACAGAGCCCGGAGGAGAGAGAGAGAGAGAGAGAAAGAGAAAGAGAGAGAGAGAGAGAGAGAGAGAGAGAGACTTGTGCTGATCACAGAGGCTGCAGCCCCCCAGCCTTCCCTCTGTTGCTGCTACAGTACGTGTGAAAGAGGGAGAGGCAGCAGAGGGCGAGAACTGCTTTTTGTCTCCGAGAACTCGGGGAAAAAAAGAGAGGGGGGGAAAGAGGCTTTGCGCTCTGAGACTGGCGGCGCAGCGCGGAGACGGTCAGTCCTCCGGTATGTGTCCAGCGTGAGCGACCCGGTCCCTGCGCACAGTCTCCAGCTCGCACAACCAGGACTCTTGGACGCCATCCACACGAAACAGGTGAGTCTCGCGGCGCCCAATTGGACCTGACACTTGTGATGTGATTTTGATTAGGAAAAAAAAATAAAAATAACAGCAATGTATTGATTTAACAAGCATTGATTGCTGAAAGTTCTCCAAAAAAAAAGAAAAAAAGAGGTGCATCTATCATTAGTGGGGTGTGCATCGGCATGTGACGAGTGTGTGTGTGTGTGTGTGTGTGTGTGTGCGTGTGTGTGTGTGTGTGTGCGTGTGTGTGTGTGTGTCTGTTTTTGTTGTCTTTTTTACACAAATGTGTGTTAGTTTTGTGTGAAGGCTTGTTTATCTCTTTGACTGACAAGTGAGGAAGACCACAGGGACTTGGTGGAAGAGGGAGGAGGGGGTGAATCCCTCTGGTTTCATCCTCCTCCACCCCCACCCCCATGTGTACCTCACAGAGAAAGTGGGGAGCCGGTCTCAGCTCTGTTACTGTTATCTCAGTCTTGTTCGGAAAACACAAAGATAAACACAATGAAGCTCATCATCTGAGATGCTGCGCTCCGGGGCGGACTACACAGTATTTGATGGAATGCAGCCTGTGCATACATTCCGGTGTCGTTGGGCGCCTTATGGACACAGAGATTTATCGACAGCTGTCATGAAGATCTGCAGCTGTTTACATGTCAGATTTGCACTTGTTTTTCTTGGGCTTGGGGCGAGGGAGCCTATTTGTCTCAACTACTGCGTCTGATTGTGGACAGGATGTGATCACCGTGGCATGAGATTGTAAGAACATACCCAGATCAAAGTCTTATCCGTTACATAATAAGGTTTTTTCACACAGAGCCGACATCGAGTCATAGATCCCACTAATGAGCGAGATTATGCAAGGGTTTCTTCTTCTTCTGTAACATATGCAAATGACAGTGTGGTTTGTTCGTAATAGGTCCACTTTTGGACTGCATGCGATGTCACATATTTAATTCAACATGTTCATTTGGATTTTTGGATTTCTTTACTGATTGCTTTGGCCCTCGATTGAGCTCAAACTTCATTATCTTCATCCTGACACAAAGCCGTCTTCGAAATCTATTCGAGCCAAACGTCGCAGCGCCTCCTCCTCCTCTTCCTCCTCCTCCTCCTCCTCCTCCTCCTCCATGTTAGCGTGTGACACTTGTCGCTCATACTGGAAAATGCCATTTGTGTGCGTAACGGCTGCTCATGAGAGTCCACCGCAGGGAATCAGCAGGTCGGTCCAGAACGGCTTCCACCGGTGCACCACTTGTTGAATCAAAGTTTTACCTGCGAAGCGAGTCCTAATCTGTAACGACTTACTTCTTGAGCCTGTGTGTGTGTGTGTGTGTGTGTGTGTGTGTGATTTTTGGGAGAGGACGGAAAGAAAGAGACACACACGGGGCTTTGAACGGGAGCGCATGGCCGAGCGAGACTTCACAGAGAGACATTGTGAGTGTGTGGATGGTTTAGACCCCTGAGCCATGACCGTGATCCGGGCCGCTGCCATTGAGGGTGAAAGATATTCCTCCGTGTTTGTCTCTCTCGATGCTGCTGTTTGCCTCCGACTGTCAACCTGTCAAGGGCTGTGATGTTCAGGAATTGGCAACAGTTCCCCATTGACCCTGCCACATCCCTTTATCACCCATCCCTCAATACATCTGCCCCCCCCCGCCCCCCCCTCCCCGCCCTCATCCATCCATCCATCCATCCATCCATCCATGTTTCTCCCACCGGGTTTCAAATATTTGTCTCTCTTCACTTTCACCGAGCACCTCCCTCCTCCACCACCACCACCACCCCCCCCCCCCCTCACTCGCTCTGGTCGCCACAGAAACGGCTGATTCAGGAAGGGTGGGCGGGTGTCTCCGAGCTCTTGCCGCTCTGCCCCATGCGGTGCTTTCACAGTACATTTCTGCTTCTGTGCTGCTTTCATGGCCTCTCGATATTGCTGACAGTTCAGGTGGCTCAGTCAGATGTTACACAATCGCATCGGCAGCACAAAGGCTGTTTGTTCCGTTTCCCCACAAAAGGGCATGTTCGGTATTTCGAGTTACCATTCATGCTCGGTTGGTTTCGAACGGCCCGCTGACAAATCACTCGCGCTTTATTTTTGTTACGGTTTACATCATTTGTGATTCTGACGTACGTGTCTCGTCTCTTGACTGGTGTACTAATTAAGTGTTTGGTTCATCCTGAGAGATTTCAGGCCTATTCCTTGCTTAAACATATGTGACACCCGGGTCGGAGTCACACCGTGTGTGTTTAGAGACGACACCGAGGTGATTAATAATGTAGTATACCATGACCGAGTCATTTAATAATAGATATGCTCTGACCTTTCTCTTACATAAGGTCGATGAGGCAGAATGAGAGTGATGGCGTACAGGATTGAAATGAAAAGATTGAATCGAAGAGAAAATTCTTGAATAAGTGACCCCCTTCTTAACCGCGTTTTACAGCAGACCTCCCACTCAAAAACAAACAAACCAGCAACCGTTGGATTTGCTTCTGCAATTACAGATGAATTCATCACAAGTGGCTTTTTTTGTTTTGTTTTCGTGTTTGTGGTTTTATCCATTTTGTTGCATGCTTAGGATAGCTCTGGTTGCCATGGCGATAGTTTGTACAGTAGCTTAAAAACACTGCCTTTTGGAAGAAGAAGAAAAAAAGAAGCTCCTGGACAGAAAATGAAACCAGTGTTGCACCGCAGCAGGACCCCAGGAGGTCGTCCTGCTGTGCCTGATTAAATTAAAACGGGAATATGTATCCGCTGAGGAGGGAACGGGGAAGACCAGCTCGGTCTTTTTTGTGTTCATTGAGCAAACACTTTGTGGATCACAGAGTCACACCATCTCAGACCAATTAGCTTAAAAAAAAGTTCCATGCAGTTAATATTGTTTGACTATTTATTGTTGTTTAAAAAGGGACCACGAGCAGCGTGTAGTGAGTTTGAACCAGATTGATATTAACTCACTCAAAGCACAGTATGATCTCCATTCATTTATTGAAAGCATCTCAGGTTTTCTTGCTTTTTTCTTCTTCTTGAGAACAAGAAGGTGTAAATGTATGCAGGCTGCAGGGGTTTCTCCACCCTGCAGTGTTCAGCCATTACAGTCGGCGGTGACGCAGCTCGAGACTCGCACAGCACACTGCAGACCCGTCACGAGACACGCAGCCAAGAACAAAAGAGCATACACTGTCATCTAAGAGAGAGGGGAAAGAAAATAAAAAATCAACATGGATGATAACTGCCTTTTCACAACACAAAGACGGTAGATTGGGAGATGCAGCGAGGCGCGCCATTGTGATGAGACCTGGGGGTGGGCTCACCCTGCTACTTCTTTAGGACACGGTGTCCCGGTGTCACCACGCCTCTGGTGGGACACTTTTAGATCACTTACGTCACCTCTTCACTCTTTTGCGTGAACATGTGAGGTTGTAAATGTGTGAGGAGGAGTTCACAGATGACGGCGAGCATAACATCAGGCACTTTGATGATTCGATGGTGCCACAAACCCAAATCTAAACCACAAAGGTAAGTTACCAAAAGAGGAAACCAGACACTTGGCTTCGAGTTCAAAACTATGGATATGTTTATTGACGAATGAAAATAATGGTGAAAAGGACAAGATAGACTAAAAGTTGAGTACTGTAAATATATCCACGTAGATCCCAACAAAACTAGTGAATGTTGCTGTGAATCTAAATAACAAAAAGATAACTGGAGCGGTAGGCTGACTTCAAAGCTACACTAATATGAGAACCTTCCACCACAAACCACACGTGCAAGTGATAAAAAAACTCCAATCAGTAATGAAGTGTTTATTATGCATTTAAGAAAAGTCTGCACAAAATGAAATCTTTGCACATTTTAGCCCTCTTTTCACAACATACTTTCAATTTTAGGTCATTTTGCAGTATGAGAACATTACAATATACCCTGAGTGTAATACAAAGGTGGAAAGCCATCTTACTTTGGCCCCTAAGGATAACTGTACTTCATAATAAAACAACCAAATAAGTTAGTTTCCAATTGGTGTTGGTCCATAGAAGTAGCATAATAAAACATCTGATACTTAAAAGGTACAATCCAAATATATATTAAAATAGGTAGCCCCAGCATTAACACTGCAAAGACATATTTAGAACCTGCTATGACTAACTGATCTTAATAAATGAAGTTAGATAATAACTAAGTTAAGTCTAAACATTTCTCAAGCGGCTAGAGGTTGATTTGCATCAGAAATGTTTGTAATCTGACCATAATTCAAAAGGCATTACTTGAGAAACATTGTTCATTACAAGCATCTTAAAATGTTTAACTAGCAGATAAAAACAAAACAAAAAATGCCACGCAGTGCTCCAGGAGCCACAAGTTCAAATGTGAAGTTAAAGAAGCCGAAGAAGCTTCTCCTTCAGAGGGTGTGACACCGCCCCATAAACTAACTAAAGCTACGACATACTTTGATAGAAGCAGTAAAGAACGCTTGTGAACCACAGCGGGCCAAATAAAACTGTCTGAGAAAGATCCACTGTAAAAGGGTGAGACAGCATCAACCTGATTTACCAAGATAATAAAGAGGCACAATCGTGCATAATGAAGGTAAACCCAAACTTCAAACTGTCGTCTGGGGAACTCTGTGCATGAATAAATCGACCAGCAAACCACAGCATCCTTCACCACATCTTGTGCTCCTCATATAACGGATAGGAATAAAAAAAAAACTGTCCTGGTTGTATTGCATATTTTTCTCACTGTCAGTAAATCCCATGAAAAAGCCCAAAACCAGGTAATTCCTCGGTGCCATTGACCAACACTGAAAAAACACATCAATGAGTCTCAGTGTTGCACTGGGTGACATGTTCCTGCATAAACACGAACAAGAGCAATGCAGTTTATTTTGAGTCAATCCCACATGCACCACCCTGCTGCAGTAAGTACTCATAAGAGCTCAAAATCTGCAGCTGAAAAACCTTCGCATGGAATCATTATTCACTGTGGACTTCTAGTAATTTGTATTACTTGCGGAGGACGTCTGTCTGCCATGACCTACTATATTTCGGCAAACACAAGAGGTAATGTAATTAGTCCTGTGTGAATTGACATCTCTGTGATTTGTGGTTGTGGTTTTTATTTGTTTATTCGCTGCATTCCTTTTTTTGGGGGGGTCAAGAATTGCGTTGGCATTTATAAATCAAGATTTGACAGCAGTTTGGGTGCAAATTCAGGAGGCTCATCTCGCTACACAACATGAAGGCCCATTCGCACCGGAGCAAGAGGTCTCTGAGAGTATTATATAACTAAATAGGCCTAATATTAACTATAAATATCATATAGTATAATATTTGCTCCGGCAGTACTTGACTAAATAAATTCTTAACGCACGATTTTGACGACTAATCGTTGAGTTGATTTAATCGAATAATAATTTAATAGAACTGTAGAGTTTCTTCACACAGAATCACACAAAAGCAACACTTTTAATCTTGTGTTTACCAGCGATGTGCTCATAAGTTTCTTGGACATGAGTCATTCAGAATGAAAAAAAAAGCATAAAGCAGGACTAATCGACTTAAGAGATCGTAGTCGACCAATCGACTTAGAGGGAGCATCCAGGATATTTTTTATATAAGCGAAGAGCCTTGACATCATAATGTCAGTAAATTTAGAGTTAAACACTTAATTTATCCAGTGCAAATGTGCTGATCAAAACACAGATGTGGTGGTTGATTTCTGAATCACATGAGATCCCCTGGTAATACTAGACACATGCCAATATAGGGCCTAATACACTATAAACTACAGTTAACGACTGTTTTAGGACAATGTGTAACCTTGTGTGGAGCGGAGTGCTACAGACAGGATAGGCAAGATGGAAAGTAGACGTAGCAACAGACTAAAACTTTGTTGGTTCTGATATTTTAATAGAATCCCTTGACAATAACTCAAGCACAGCCTTATCCTTTAAAATCCTTTAAAACCCATCGAGATCTAGAAGAAATCTGCATTTGCCTAATAATGTAGAATAAAGCTGTTAACCCCCCCCCCATCCCCTCCCAAAAAAAAGCTTTGGTTAGTTAAAAAACTGGCCTGAAAGAACAACATCCCTCTAATATATGTCGTAGAAGATGATTTTGCTTTTGCTGATGCGATGTGAGGGAGCAACAAATCCAGACTGGGTTGTACTCATAAAAAAGATTTAAGAATATGAGCAGAGGAACTCACTGCTCATGTGGGGAGATCGTTCTCCTCTGCTTTGGTGAGCAGATGAATGAGTATGGAGCGTTTCTTCCTTTATTGACTTCACTCTTTTCCACACTCAGCAGCCACCAAGATTGATTTCTCCAATAAGCCGGCACTGTCTTTTTCACTGAGCTATTCTGCTGGTGGATTGGGGCAGCGATGGTGTCGAAGGAATGTCGTTAAAAAAATCTGGCCGCTAGGAATTTATGCAGATACCTTCTTTTTTTTTTTATCTTGGCTGTGGACGAGAGAAAAGTTTATAAAAGTTTGCTGCCCAACGAGCTACAAGGAGCATACTTAAAAATACACTGAGGGGAGATCTGGAGAATTATGCTCTGAATAACGTTCGACGCGCAAGCGGCTTGATTTGATCTCCGCGTGGAGCGAAAAGGTGAATATTTAGCTTCCGACCGGTCGTTACCACAATCAGGCTCTCTCTTGAGGTGGATCCTGGATGATTCCCTGCGGCTCGCTGCTGTCTGATGACTAATGTTCTCCCAAGCGCCATATTAAAGCCCCTTAATTGGTTAGGATAAACCAATCATTACCTTGCTCATCAGGGCTTATTGTAGTGCCGAGCCCACTGTGCACTCGATCCTGGCAAACTTTTTTGCAATTTGTTCCCAAAGCCGAGTCGCCCGTTCCCGCCATCAACACCGACCTCACGACTCATTTTGGTTCTTCAGCGTCACATTGATTCCGCGCCAACCTCCCATCTGGACGCACTCTACCCGCCACCAGCTCCTCTGCTCTCTTATTGGCCAGTCAGACAGTTGTGAGGCCTCCAGTTCGAAATGCCACACACACTTTTATATTTTCCTTTGGATGAAAAGAAGAAAGGAGGTAGAACAGATGGGGGGTGGGGGGGCTACAGAGACACGGAAAGCCATAAAGCTCTGGGTTTAACTTCGATTCACCACAGTGCGTTTCTTCAGCGCCGTGCGTCTCAGCAGTTTCCACCCAATCTCTGTGTATCCCAAAAGTGCTGACTGGCTTACGATAGGGATCACTAAGAGAACAATATGCAGTTTATGCTTAGTCAGAGGAAGACCGCTTCCCTTAAATTAAAAGTTACATCCAGAGAGGAGTTGAGAAAGACAGGGACAAACTGAGGCTGCCGGTGTATGGATTATTTGAGAGAGAGAGAGAGAGAGAGAGAGAGAAAGAGAGAGAGAGAGAGAGAGAGAGATAGAGAGAGAGAGAGAGAGAGAGAGAGAGAGGTAAATGCTGCTGTCGATTTTTGGTCCTAGTTTGGCCTCGCTGACTGATGGATATGAGCAAACTTAAATCTGTCCCCCGAGGTTCAGTGCTCACTCCATCCTCAAACTAATGCCATCATTACTGGGCTTCTGAAATAGCATTTTCCTACTCCCCAAATGGTGTACACGCACACACAAACAAACACACACAAACACTTAGTCGTGTTTTCTTGACTTTTGGGGACATCGACTTACATTCATTTCCTGGAGACTTACCCTAACCTGAACAAAGTCTTCACCCTAAAATTTAGTGATTTACCTTGTGGAGATGATCATTTTGTCCCGAGAAGGAAGGAGAGTCCCCACGATGTAACTGTGTAAACAGAATTATGTCCCCCCCAATACAAGTAAAATACGCACACACACACAAATAAACTCATGACTTTATGCATGTATTTTAGAAATACTACTATTTATAGAAGGAAAAGTTTGGCTCACTAAACACTCTCAAGACCAGATCAGTGAAAATACTAATAATTAAAAAAATATATTTTCTATATAGTACCTTTCAAAACAGTACTTTACAATAAAAACACTATAAAAGCAATTAATATCCAGAACTTAAGATATAAACCCGATAATATAATTTAAATAGTTACAACAATATACCATCAGTTAAGAAAAAGATGAAAGGAAGATTTAAAGGAAGACGCTGAGTTTGAGGGGTCCCAAGAGCAAAAAGAACTGCGTGACACACTTAAGGTAAAATGTGGAGCATGCAAACAAGAGTCACTCCTCAAATAGATCTGTAAGATCCACATTCACATAAAAGTACTCACAGAAAACCTTTATTACCATATATTCTGTATTTGTGTCAGTATGTATAAGTGTACCATGAGAAATGTCTTGATAAAATAATCAAAATGTGATGAAGGAGAATTTTATGTGAACAATCACAGTAATGATGTCAACAAATAAATCAGACGATGCACCGACAGTTTAGTGACGTCCTCACAGTCTTGAAATAGATTCCAGAGTCCTCTTTGTCTGAGACCGAGACAATGAGGTTGATTCCGAGACCTTCAAAATGTGGTCTTTAAACTGGTCTGGAGACCAGGACCGGTCTACAGTACTACAACACTGCCTAAAGCATAAACCAAGAGTTCTTCATGTTTCTCACTGACCTATATTCCCCTACCCATCATCTCGATAACGCATGATATGTAAGAATGAAGGAAGTCGCACAACATCTGCCAAATAGGACATATTTCTATAAATTCGATTTTAAAAGGCAGAGACAATAAAAAAAAAAATCCTTAAGTTCCACCTACAGACAAAAACTGGCTGCTATAGTGAAGGGTGACTGAAAATCAACACTGAATATATAAATGCATTCCAAGCACATTTTAAATCTTTTGTTGGCTTTATCGTGCTTTTACAGTCCAATGAGATCAGCTGCAGTACCCAACTGCTTGATAAAATGTCTTGCCCACTGGCCAGCTGATGCCTCTCAACTGATTAATTAATCAAGCAGGCACAGTCTGACAATAAGCAACCGAGGGTTTTTCTAACTTGGATGATTTTTCATTTAAATCTTGTTAGTTTATCAAGACTACCAACCCTATAGTTTTAATTCTCAAAAGTCTTGAATATTCAATGAAAGGTTTATGACGCACAAAATGTTGGTTGTAAGCAGATATACTGAATGTCTACACATGCTGCTTTTGCTTTTAAATTATTGTAACAGCGAATGAAGACCTACCCGGCATTACAGGAACAGTGTTGTTCCTCAATTTCATTGTCTTATGTCTCGATCTCCGGGTAATGTGGTGGTTCACTTTCACACTGTGATCTGTAGCTTTAGCTTCTATCTTCATCTTTTCAACCTGTTTTCACTCATGAATCAGTTTAACATCCTGCAAATCCCTCAAACACACACTGTAGATCCTTCTGTCTGTTTCTCTCCGAAATCGCCTTTTCTGTTTTCCAAAAAATGTGATGATTTTCATTCAGGGAGTGCAGTTAGTGACAGTGTGGGCTCCGTGAGGGGCGGGGTCAATTGATTGAAAAAATTAATCTGATAGTGATTCAAATTCAGTTTCTAGTGAGGCTTGTGCCCTTAGTGGTGGGGAAACATAACGAATGACAATATAGTAAAACACAGTTGTAATAAATAATAAATGATGTCACTTAATCAGCCAAGTGTCTATGATAGTGCAAAAAAAAGAAAAAAGGATTTTAAAAAAGTTGCATGGGAGGTATTTCTTGTTCAAAGCCCTTCTGGAAGGCATCTTGCTCTTTGTCGACTCCAAAAGGCATTTTACCAATTGGAACGTTGTTTCGAGATGGCAGACCTCAATCGATTTCCAGGTCACGGAGAGACGAAAGGACGAGGACACATAAATAAACAGCTGGAAAGAACCCCACATCACCCCGATGTCCTGGATCCAAATCCAACAGGGGCCTTTGCTATATGCGTCATCTCCCTGAGTCTCTCTCATATTTCCAGCCACTCTTCATTTTCAACTATCGTATACAGACAAATAGTTTCAAAATTATATATAAAAAGAAGGTGTATGATTCCACAGCAGACTATGTGGTTTGACTTGCATTGTAATATCAACATTATTCTTTTTCAAATTTCCAATTTATCTTTTTCGCAGATCCATCTGTCTCCTCAAATCACTCTCATGACTTCATCTGCAGCCTTATTCGACTCTTATACGATTCAGAATGCAGTACTCTTTTTCTTATATTTGAATGGGTATTGCATCATTGACAAAAACACTTTATGATTAAGGAAAGTATGGCCAATAAAGTGATTCAATAAACTACTTGTATTAGGTGGAGTAGGAATAATCAGAGTAGTTCAGGATTCATTTCCTTTCAGACAAAAAGAGAAATATTGTACCTGACTCTTGATAATAGTTGACATTTTCAAGTAGCTACTTGATGCTGACATTACTGCTGTAAATAAAAAGTCATGTCACAATTACCACTGTTCGAAATGTTAATCAAATTGAATGCAGAGTCAGAAAAGTAATTTGAAAACAAGAGTCTACAGCTTATCTCCATGGAAACAGTTATCATCATCCACCATGGAAGAAATAACCACTATTTCTGCTTTGTACATGTTGTGGACGTCCCACAAACGTGGGAACATCAAACTTACCAGGTAGTCCAACGTCCTCACTCAGTGTTCTCCAAGCGACATCTTTCTTGATCCTATTTCTATATTCATAGGACGACGTGTCGTAGAGCTCGGGGTGCCCACAAACAGCGACTATCAATCTATCCTCCATAGTTTCTGATTCAACAACGGCAGGACGTCAGTGATGACGGGCGGAGCTTCTCAACACTGATAGGCTTTCGCGACACAGCGTCACGTGAATTTCGGAATTTTCGGAAATTCTCGTTACTCGCGTCCATTCGCGTCTTTGCATTGACTTTGTATTTAATCTACTCGCGAAAAAGATTTGCGCGTTACACGTTGTTGAGCAGGTATAATAATATTTACCGTGTTCAACAGCTTAGTTTACCGTGTTAGCATATTAACATTTTATAATTAGTACTAAACTCAAAGAACAGCAGATGACAACAAAAATCTCATTAGTTTTGCAGATATTTAGTTGTGAAATATGAAAAAAATGCCGATCCAATGATGTCGCTTCCATCCAGTAGCTGTTGAGATATTTCACACAAATGTCAGCCTCATGGTGCTCGACGTAAAGTCTGAAGATCACAAAACAACATTTCTTTTTCCAAAAACTGATGAAGGCACTTGCAAATGACAAGGTAGTACAAAATGAAAACCCTACTTTGGTGTTTAATTTTTACCTCTTTACTTCTGATTTCATTCAACATTTGTCCTTCTTTTTACAAAATGTACCAAAACACTGGCAATGAGGAAGATCTTGCATAGATAATAATAATAATAAATACTTATGAAACTAAATTTAGATCATACCCTCTAAACTAAAGTTATAATGAAGCATCCTCTGGGAACCGTGCATCTCTGTACAAACATTCATGGTTATCCATCCAGTAGGTGTGGAGATGATTCTGCCAGGACCAACAAACAGACAGACCATCATTATCTCTAGAGCGCTGCCCACAAATAATCATCTTTTAAGGAAAGAGTTAGAGGCATTGCTATTCATAAGATAAATCATTTTAAATCTCAAATTTTCTAACGAGGTAATTTACCACTGCACCCCAGAGATGATGTAGAAAAAGTCAACAATGCCTGCCGTGGAATTACTCCACAGACCAAAAATATCTCTGGTTTCCTCTTATGAGGTCTGCGTCACTCTAAACGGTGATGAGGATGTGATGAGAGCAAAGCTGTTAACAACACGCACACATGCACACACTCTCAAATACCTCTAGCCAACCGATCATCCCCATTGCTGCAGCACCTGCCTCTCATCAACCCCCTCATCAAGCGGAATAAGATCACTGTTAATCTCAGCCCATGGCATAGCAACAGCGCTCCCACTGCAGGGCTCAGCTGTTCCTTCAGGGCTTCTTGGAAACAAGAACATAGAAAGGTGCTCACAGCCCACACCTTCTCTATATGCCTCTCCCTCCATGACTTTGTATCATGCACACATGCATGTCAAACCATTTTCTTTACATTTTAGTCTGTTGTTTATTCTGCAAAGGACACGGAGGAGATGTCCAGTGGTGGAACGAAGAACATTTACTGAAGCGCTGTTCTTGAAGAGTAACAAAAACCCCCAAAACACAATTTTGTTCAATGTACAATTTTGAGTTACTTGTACTTAACGTCGGTAATACCATTTCATGCTTCTTTCTACTTCTACTCCACTACATTTTAAATGACGAATAGGCGCTTTTCCCACTCTATGAATTGACGTTTTTTCAACTATATGTATACTTTATATTTATACTATTCCTGTGAAGAGGGCCTTTGCCTGTACCTCTCTCCATTTATTGTCCTATTCTGTACATTTTATTTTGACTTATGGCTTATCAGGGCGCTGCTGCAAAAACGCGAGGTGCACAGGACAGAAAAACAAGAAAGCAGCGCACTAAAACGCTTCACTCTCATTCAAAACAATTGCAGGCTACTAAAAAGCACCCTGTCTAATCTGGGTCTTAATCATTTCATGACCCCTCAAGGTTTATCTGTCTATGAAGCCGCTAAAACTAGCTCCAACTCAACCTCCGACTGTGAAATCGGCGCTAACGCTTTAATAATGTCGTATAATTTGATATATCAGCCACAGGGTCCACTTTTACGTCTGATACTCTGATAACATTTAGCTGATAATACTTTTACTTAAAGAAGGGTAACTTGTAGGTATTTTTCAATCTGGACCCTATTCTCCCATGTGTTTGTGTCGAAGTGAGTAATGGCGACAACACATTTTTTATATTGGTCCAGTATTGAGCGAGAACGCTGTAACTGGACGCCGCGGAATGAGCTGCGAGGGCAATGTAACGTTGCAGCAACTGAAAATGCCTGTTTTTGCCTCTGACAGGCTCAGATTGTTATTTATTATAGAAAGAACCCCACAGAGGATTAAAAAGCTCTTTCCCTTTCACTTGATCCGGTCAAGGAGACGCCTCGTTGGGCAAATGTGAAGATCTGTATTCTCTGGCTCAAATAAATACGGGCCGCCATCAAAGATCAACTAAATATTAAAAGCTACGAGATTGAAAATCTTTTGAATAAGCTAGACACTTTATGTATATGTAGACTCTGCCCAGTCGGGCTCGCAGTGTTTCCACCGAAAAAACATTGGGAGACACATTGGGAGACTCTTTCCATAATATTGTCAGAAACATATGATAACAATCGTAGCCTGTCATGGCAAAAACAAGCACTTTTAGTAGACGTAAATAACATCCCGAATAGGTTACATTGCAGCCCGTCTAGCGGCTGCTGGCTGCAGAGCTCTCGCTCAATACTGGACCAATTTCCGAAATTGTTTTCCCCATAAGTCACGTAGACAGAAAAAGATGGAAAAAAAGGTTGACCTGTTAAGTAGCATTTTAAAATGCACTACTTTTACCTGTAATGGGGTATTTATACATTGCTGTATTTGTACTTAATTAAAGGATTTATGTACTAGTTACACCTCTGATTTAGAGTGGATACCTTTGTTCACGTTGGAGTTGATTTGTATTTCTTTTCTAGCTCCTTAAATGTTTCTCTGAGCATTTCTGACTGTTGTTCAGTCGATGGCGGATACTGATGCCCCACACAAGTGGGGGAATTATTTTGGCCGCAAAGTTCTCCAGAGGACCATCAGGGGAGATCCAGTAACAAGGAGGTAATTGAATTTGAGGTTTCAGCTAATGATTTTTCCAACAGCGGGGCGTTCCCCTCCCCTTCTCCTGGGCTCGCAGTGTCACGCATGACCTGCGCAGAGCGTCGCTCAGGCGAGCCCTAACTCATCCAATAATGGCTTTGGAGAAGCTAAGTGCCTCTTACTCTTTTAACAGGTGTTATTAAATATCACTTATTAATCCAACAACATATACAAGGCTTTCCAGTTTGTGTTTAGTCTTATATGCTTTACTGAACATGACGTTGAACTCGATTCATTGCTTTTAGACGAGCTTTGTTAAAGAAACGAGTAATATTATACCTTCACATTTTTACTTCACCGCTTAACCAACCCATTGATGTCCAGTGGTGAAGTACTATGGGAGTACTCAGATCTCTTGCTTCAGTAAAAGTGGCAATACCACAGGGTACAAATACTCTTTTACTAGTAAAAGTCATTCATTCAAAATTGTAAGACGGTAAGTACAAAAGTATTGGCATCAAAATAGACTTACCAAAAGTAAAAGTGCTCTTTATGCCGAATGACTCATATATAATTGGAATTGGAATATAATAATTGATGAATTAGTTCAGACCTTGTTGAACTATTTTCTGCAGTGGAACTACAGGGGGTGGGGAGGGTGATGTGTGGCTTAGACTACTGGCGGCAGACAGTATGTTCTAATTGTGTCTTTTCAATTTAATGGGCTTCAAAGTAAATCCACATCAATCTTTGCTGCATATGTTATTTTCTTGTTTGAGAGAACCTGCTGATAAATGTGGGGAAATATACGTTGTTTGAACTTAAAATGAATTAAGTTAATTTTATTTACAAATGAATACGTCAGAAATCAATTTACATGTAGGAATAGGAATGTGCCTATGCATAGAAATCACTGAGTAACTTGCACATCTCGTCTTTGATCAGTCATTATTCTATATGTAGGATTTTTTATTTTCTTTCACACTAATTCAGTTTGAAAAACCTACTGTTAAATGTGGAAATGTAAGTTGTTGCACTGTTCTTAACTTCAATTTTAACATTTGAAGTTAATTTTACTTGAAAATATATTCAAGAATGTAATGCAATTAATATGTTAATCTAAAGTCCAATCTTTTTGGAAATTGATTTGATATTTTATTTTTTTCAGTAAAACAAATTCAACAATAAACTGTGAAGGGGAAAAGTGAAGTGATATGTACTTATTTTAGAAAGAAAAACAAATATTTTATAGAGTTTATATATTATAATGCAATGAATTCAGAACAAAGAAGGTACGACCCATTTGGGGTGGGTGTGGTCGAGTGCGGTCGGGGGGCTTACAATGTTACTATATCATCAAAGGGGCTCTTGACAGAAAAAGTTTGGGAACCACTGCTTTAAGGTCTGTGGTTTATCTTCAGTAACCGGGTCGTGAGTTCTAGAGAGAGACATTGCTGTTGAGTGTTGCAAATGTATATTTCTTTTGGCGCTTTGAGTGACATACAGTCCCATTATATTCAAGCGAAGGCAGACATCTCTACGGTCGATATCTATACGTTGATAATACATTTCTTTTCTAAAATAAGATCCCATTGTCGTCAACCTGAAGTTGCATTACTTTGCGTCTTTGTATAGGATGGGTTTACATTGGGGTTAGTTAAAAGCCTGGTGCATCTCATACAGATGCTAAAAGGGTGCCCGCGTGCCTCAGTATTATAGACTCTATGTAAGAAGTGGACGTAGTTGTTGGGTTCACCCTTTGGTATGTGGACTGCTGTTTTGAAGCCTTGAGTTCGCTATTTTGGCCGTAGCCATCGTTTCTTTTGCAACCAGTGAGCCAAAGTGACCATATTTGTACTGTGGAGGAGTGACGCCATGGTAGAGACGCTCTGGTAGCGACCAGTCAATCACCTTGTAGCCCTGCCCCTAAAGCATACTCTGCTTTATGGTCTATTTGACTCTAAATGGACCCATATGTATTATATAATTGGAATATAATTATTGATGAATTAGTTCAGACTCACATATATGAGACTCATAGTCTCATAAACTTCTGTACAACCAGAGGAGTCGCCCCCTGATGGCCGTGAGAGAGAATGCAAGTTTAAGGCACTTCAGCATTGGCTTCACTTGTCAGGACCGGAGGTTGCCGCCTAGTCGGTATCAGACGCTGAACGGGTGGCCCAGGCGGATTGACATCTCAAATTTGAAACCATCAAGCGACTTCAAGGCTTTGTTGGCCTCCATTTTAGTTCAGTCATGAACTGACACTTCTCCGCTCGGAGCCCCTCGTCTCCTCACCTCCATTGTTATCCTTTTCATGTTGCTACGCATAATCTCCATCTCACTGTATGTCTTTCCTTTCACCAAATCTTACTCAGGTAGCTACCCTCTATTAGGCTGCTTAATATATTTATTTCTCTTTAGAGCTTGGAAAGCATCTCTTATCACAAAATGAGTGGGTATCATAATTGTTCTTCTAATCCCACCTCGGCTCAGCCCACTACTCTCTCTCTCTCACACACACACACACACACACACACACACACACACACACACAGAGTCGTCGTCCCCGTTGCTGTGCTGTAACCCATTTAGGTGCGACATCTTGTCGTTGCCCTTCAGCTGTACAAACTCACCAGCTAATGGCCACCAGGTTTCTCTCATTAGTTAATTATGTTTTGTGATAAAGTCTGCCGCTTTGAGCTGTTAGCTAGACGGCTTTTAGGCTAATGGTAACTGATCACCTCTGTACACAGACAAAAATTGGCCTTTAAAAAAAATATATATTTTTGCACTTGTTGCTTTGTCATGGCCTATCTATTGTTCCATTCTTCATTCAGCCACACAGACAAGCTGGTGTTTGTGCTGGAACTCCTTTAGCAGTATGACTGAGGTCAGAGGCCAGGGGAGAAAAAAAAAAAAAAAAGGCTCCATTAGAGATAATGCTGGCGCCCACTGGTCTATATGTAATCATACTCTTACCGGTAGATGCCCAATATAATTTTCCTCTCAGCCTGTAATTCCAGTTTTCCGGTCACGGAGGTGTAAGTGATTCACAGATTCAGCTGTGACACCTGCAGCAGACCGACACATACATCCACAGATTTGTTCCTCTCCAGATCTTTGTCTGGTTTTGACTCGATCTTCTGAGATTCGATCGATTTGTCCCGTCTCATTTGTCTGCTCCTTTTTGTACCGTCACAGTCAATTTATACTTCTTTGTTCGGTTTTGGAACGACTCCGGCGTGAGTCATTACATGTTCATTGTTGATTGCGTCGCCGCACAAAAGCACTAGTTTTCAAAATAAAAGGGGCAACAACAATGACGGAGGATGTCAAATGAATCACGCCTTCAGTGGCTACTCTCTCCACTCTTTTGAATTTGAGTTGGTACCCAACTCTACATAGTCGGTATTGGATTCCCTGTTGTTGTTTTTTTAAACCTAAGGCTTCTGTGCCAAACAGATGTTGTTGCTGTTGGATTTTCCGCTAGAGAACTCTTGATTCCCACCCAAATACACAATTTCTCCAGCGCACATTAAGCTGCACTTGTTGTTAACAGCAATGATGTATGAACTTGTGGTTGAACTGCGGCAGCAACGTGTAAAAGAACGCTCGGACCAACTCAAACCTCTTGGGTGCGTCGTCTGTTTCTTTGTTTCTGTTCAGCTCCACCGACAAAGGGGTCTAAGAGCAGGGAGACGGAGACAACTCCTCTCCAGACTGAACACCAAAAGACGTCTCTTTGCGTATGCACAGCACTTTACACACGCATGGAGAGCAGTTAATGCTTCCCATATGGCGGCATCCACACATTTGTCAGCCCTTCTGTGTCGGACTAAAAAAAAAAAACAGTTGCGGCTAGTTTGCTGCCAGTAAAATAAAGATTATGGAAATATATTGATATTTATAACGTTATTTCTGGAGAGAGTGCTGCTATTGTGAAAACTCACACAGTGCTGTCACATCGGAGCCGAGTTGTCATCAGTCATAGACGTCAGAGAAGAAAAAGACTTTCTCTACTTAGCCCGAAATAAATTACTTTTATCATTTTGTGTGGATTATATGTGTGTCATTAGTGCTGGACCATTTCAGCTAGCTGTAGGTTGCTTAATAACTAATAATACTTGCCAACAATGAAAGTAACATAATATAAGTACTTTTTTTCTTTTTTACAAATTAACTATAATTACATCAGCTCATTTTTGTTTAGAACCAAGTTCCTCTCAGGACCATGCAGTATTTATACTGCAGTGTTGTAACGTGCGAGCTGCACATATTTCAAAAGCCAGTAAAGTTCAAATTTATGCAGTTTAATTTTGTGTAGTGTCCCAAAAACGCCATGTGTTTATGTTCCAGGGAGAAAACCCTCCAGGGGCCGAAGGAATAACGGTGGGAGCAGAGGAGGAGATCAGGGTTTCTTTTATTACAGAGCCACAACACAATAGCCCGTGAATGTTTCCATTCACATACATTTATGCACATTTTAAGGTAATGCAATAGAAAGGCTGTTTGGAACATTTTATAAAATGTCCTCAATTGTGAAAAAGTTTGTACACTTTGCTTCTGTCAAAAAAAGGGGGAGGAGAAACTCCATTGCTGAATAAACTCTAACGAGTGAACATTTAACTCACGTGACTGATCAGCTGTTTCCGCTGTTGGCAACGAGCAACTGCTTGTCTTCAGACAACATGAAACATGGTCAATACTAGCTGACATGAAAACTTGCCCAACTGGAACACGTTCCTGAAGATCTCCCATCAAACTTTCTTTCATCGATGGTTAGATGACCACGGCAACTTGTTTTGTTTCCTGTTCAAAACCACTCTAGTTCTTCTTCTTCTCTGTTTACTGGTGAATCGCAGCCATTCGTAGCCCACAGTGCCAACTTCTGACCAAACTACGCTGTAGCCGACTTTATTCTCTCCAAAACACTTGATTGAAAAACGTGCATCATTTGCGTTTCTTTTTCTGAACCATCTGTCATAAGCTCGCTTAAAATTTGCTTAATAATTGCCCGGAAGTCTGTAAGGGATGGATAGATGTGTCAACAAAATGTCCGACTTTAACGCCGGACATTCTGTTTCGCACCGACATTCAATGTTGGTTTCTTTTAACTAGGGCAGCGGTTGTTCGGTAATTTAGCCCGAAACCACAATATATCTGTATCCTTCACCCAAACTATGATCATGAAGTTGTTTTATGCCTAAACCAAACTTTAACCATGGTGCTGTCATAATAAAACTGATGTATTTATTTATAAGTTATTTGTAATTGTTTAGGATGGCACTGACAAATAATATCCCCTGTCAATAGGGATAGCCAGATCACAAAATGACCAATGATGTATTTCATTGTTTAATTTGGGTAACTTGCTGCAAACAAGTAGCAAAGCATGAAAGCTCGAGAAGTGGCGTCATGTTGTCGTCTCTTTGTGGAAACCCCGCTCGCCACTTTACTTACAGCAAGAGGGAGAAAGGAGGAAATCCTTTCAGTCAAATATGCACCTAGTTTTTAAACCATTACGTAACTCAAACATTACACCATAACTAATATAGTATGACTCTTCACCACGGGTTGAACTGCGAGATAACATAATGCTTTCACTCAACCATTATACGCAGTGCCGACTTCCTCTGGAAGCCACCGAGAGTAATGGATCAATCTGGCGAACCGACAAGCAATCTAAAACGGGGGTTCAAGCCCTTTCTCCGCACGGCATCAAGGCGGCTCTTTGACGTGCCCGGCCTCTAACGCTTCGCCGCGGCTTTCAGGGCTTTTACTTCTTAAAGTGTTGTTGCATCACAGGAAGAAAAAAAAAAGAAAAAGAAGGGCTCAGCTGTATGTGTCTCCTCTTTGCCGTGATGTTTCTTGTGAAGAGAATCAGTGGGAGGACGTGTAAAAATGCATAGCAACAGACTCTCTGTGCTCTCACACGGCGCACATTAACACACACTCAAGTGCACGGGCAAATAAACACACGCCTGTACAGATATAGCACACATGTACCCCACTACCCCCACCCTCAAACACAGAGCTCTGAGGAACAATAATGGCCCCGCATTAAAGATTACACCCTCAAGCAAGTGATGTAAATGGCACCACACAACAGGAATTAGCCTCAGTTTGTGAATCACCAGCAGAGCTGGAGGGAGAGCTGGGGCCGCTCTCCCTCCAGCTCACACGGGTCACGGACTCTGTCTGGAAACTGATCCCCTGTGTGTGTGTGTGTGTGTGTGTGTGTTAGGGATGGGTATCGTTAGGGTTTTATCGATACTAATACTCTTAATGATTCTGCTTATTGGTTCCTTATCGATACTCTCATCGATATATGATTATATTTTTAGATAAAAAGACAATTAATTAAGAAAATAATGGCTTTATTATTCTTGTATCATATAGTTTTTCTTAAGCAGCGATGCAAGACGTTCAAAAATCTTTAAAATACATTCCCAGCTAAACAATAAGCTAAGTGATGATTAGCTCTATTTTATTAGACTATTAATATTATTAAACTCCATATGGAATCGCTAACGTTACCTGTAGTGGACAAGGACGGACGGATTCTCGCCAAACAGTCGAAAACAGATTTATGTTCTGCTTGTTGGCCAGATGTTTGTGATAAACTGCTGGTAGTAACTCCATTACTTGTTAAAGGGTTTTATTGCAATTGTGACAACGAGAGTTATCAGCGTCTACTGGAGTAGATTCTATTATTTTACTCATTTAGAACCGGTTCCCGTTTAGAACCGGGCCTCCTCAGTGTGTGTTTGTTTCAGGCTCAGTCACTCCGCTTTTCCTCGTCATCATACCTGATCTGTCTGTCACATCATGCGGTAACATTTCCCAGAGAAGATGGGGAGGAACCCGTGAACAGCGTCTCCTCTCCCCTCGCTGAGACGCAGGGTGGTGCACCGTGCATCGCCAGCGAGCGCAAGATTTCGCCTGTTGAAACCCTGCAATTCTATTTCAGGCCATCCCACACAGTGGGAGAGGAGCAGAAATGTGTCACCCTTTAATTACAGCCTTTCAGGTCCTTGTGGGATTTTGTACATCTATAGGTAAGAGAGTCCTACTTTGGATTTCAGGAACACACCTCCAGCAATTAGCACAGGGACATGAACTGTGTGTGTGTGTGTGTGTGTGTGTGTGTGTGTGTGTGTGTGTGTGCTTTAATTGGTTATATTTAAGCATTTTGCTCTATTTGCCCATACTTTTGGGATCCACAGCTTCAGAACACGAAAAGTAAGTCCTTCCCCCGGCTATTGACGACAATGCCGCGTGAGTAATGCAGAGATGGACAGTCGGAGTGTGTGTTATGTTCCTAATTATATCACCAGTATTGTCACCCAATCGGAGCTCTTCTGCTCTGCCAGGCGAACCACGTAGCTTTTTATTCCTATAGGGTCAACCCACTTTTCAATTAATTTCTTGTTAGTCCTGATCCAAATAAGCTGCGGTAAGAATTTAATCCTCATAACTGGATTATGAGCTGATTGGCGCTGCCAGAGAGCTGTTTTTTTGTTGTTGTTGTTGTTGAAATGCGGGGTTAAGTAATTCTAGGGTTTGATGGCGTATTGACAGCCGATCGCTTAACGAGCAGCTGAGTCAGTCGTTAAAATCGAAATCTTGTTTTCGCCCAGAAGGGGATGATTTCTGGCTCCTATCAGGAGATCTAACAGCGTGTGTTGGCTGTTTTCACGAGTGTCCTTGATAATGATTCTGTACGCAGACCTCAGAGAGCCATTGATCACACACACAAACAAACACACACACACACACACACACACACACACACCACCCCATCTGTGCGACATAAGAAACAAGATGGAGGAATGAAGGACACTGATCTTGCTTAAAAGATTGCATTTTAAAATGTTTCCACTCCTTCTTTTCAGCGGGAAGTAGTCTGATAAAGATATCTCTTATCCTCAGTTATCTATTCTGTCTTCCAGCCAAACAGACATGAACTACATCTCCTTCATCTGTATTCATACGTTTAGATAAAGGGATAACATATTTCCCGTCGAGCCTCTTGCACATGCTGTTATTGTCCCCTTTGATTACATATCTGAGAGTCGGGCAAGGGCTACTGTATTCTCTCAACGAGCCTGACGCCATGGTGACGGACTCCTGTGTCATTATGCTGTATGTGAGGTTGCTGCACTCCTCCCTTGCTTCATGAGGTAATTCTTGGAGGACGGGATTGAAAAAAGGCTGGAAGTTTGAGGACAGGAAGGTGTGGGTTTTGTGTGTCCATGGCACTTTATTATTAATCAGGGAGCACTGTGAGTTCAGCAGGGGAGGAGGGGGAAAAGGCCAAGGGTTGACATTTGGGGCTGTTGTACGTCCAGTAGGGAGGTTCACACACCGGCGTTATTGGAGCAGTAGGTTACTGTTTCAGTCCTGCCCACAGGGCTTTGTTGTGTCGCTTTGGATCTGTGAAAAACGCATTTAAATCTTTGTGAAAGGACACATCCTTTCTTTTCTTTTTTACTTCAAGATTCGTCACACTGTGTGTGTGTGTGTGTGTGTGTGTGTGTGTGTGTCTGGGAGTGTTATTGAACACACTCAGCTCAGAACGTCAATCCAAACTGTATCCCCGCTGAGCCATTTGAAAGCCATTTGCATCAGGACACTGGCTGAGGTGAAGAGGATGATACCAGATTCCGTCCATCTGCTGCCCTGTTGAATTGATTACATCAGTCGATTATGTAAGTGAGGAACGAGATGAGCCGACAAATTAGTTTCGTAGCGTCGCACTGGGAGCCAGCGACGAGGATCCCACTATCAGTGGATGAAAGCAATATTAATAAATGGATATCAAAGCATATCAGGTTAATCAACCCCTTTTTTTGTTTTGTAAAAGACAAATCCAAATCCTCTTGTGCCACTTCAAAACACCTCCGGGGTTTTGTGTCGACGTGAGAGGCACTTGGGCAGATAATTACCATGAAAAGTGCTCCAAGAATGGATCTGCAGCCTTTGAATGTTTGAATGTTCCTTCTTCGTGTGTGGTGAAAGAGCAGAGAGAGGCATTTCTAAACTGGAAACATAACTAAACAAATATTGCAGAATATAAGAAAATATATTGGCAGTATTTGTGAGATGAATGGATACATAAATGGGGCCTAAGGACAGGATACATGTGGGACAAACCATCAAAAAAACGTCCACTTTTTCACTCTGTTTATGCTCCTACTGAAACTACACTGAAGCCTGCTGCTTACCCCCCCTCCAAAGAAAGTAATAATTTGCAATTCAAATATTTCAATGACTGACCTTTACGTGCTCTGTTGCATCATGTATTTTTCCTGCCACAATTCTCCCAGAGGCAGATTGTTGAAGTGTTTGATGTTTTACAGTTTTTGCTCAGGGGGGTAAACTAAACCACTGCCACTTCTTTAACATTAGGAACATGTATTTAACCACTACACACACACACACACACACACACACACACACACACACACACACACACATAGAAACAGCAGAAAATGTACCCAGTAAAAATCCTCAAACCTCCCACTGTACTCTGGCTTTAATATTTCATCGGATGTGCCGAGTCTTTGAGAACGTGCTGCTGTTACAAAGAGAGGAGAGAGTCACATGACTTATACTCTTTTCTCTGTGACTTCCGTTGTTTCATGCACATAGTAAATAGCTCGACAGCATTCATAAATCCCAAACCGTTGACTTTGCCACATCACTGCGGCAGAGTCCACAACAGGTAGAGGATGATTAATTACTGTGTGTTGGAATAATAATTCCAACACAGTGTTTGTTTATAGTGAAATAATTGCCTACACACATCAGTGAGATTAGCTGACGACCAAGAACCTGTTGAGACGATTATTGTCCTCTTTTGTTCGGCTTTTGTGTGACACACGGGATGCCGGAGTGAAAACATTCAATTCTTCACCAGCTATTTTCCCAGATTGTTAATGTCTCATTTAATTGATTAATGTTGATTGGAAATATTAATGAAAAGCATAATGCGCACATATCTCAGTTTTTGCATTGTTTTAAAAACGGGGAAATTGTAAAAACAGAGAAAACTAGGGAATTTGCCAACCAAAAGACACTCAACACTTTCTGATTCCAACTCGTCACATACTGAAGCTTCGTCAGGGCCTTTAGAGCCACTTCCTAACACACTGAGTAGCCCAGTGCGTCAAACACATGGTTAATTTGAGAATTCAAACAAAAACACTTGCTTAGGTTCAGGCAACAAAATTACTTATTTAGGGGACACAGACACCGACCTCCTGGTTTAAAGTTTATGTTTGATCCATCCACCTCCCGTCGCTCGCACCCAGACACCAACCTCCGGTTCTGATGGGTGAAACCAATGGTAAAGGGCCTTAAAACCTGCATTCTCTCTACTGACCATCAGGGGGCGACTCCTCTGGTTGTATAGAAGTCAATGAGAAAATGACTCTACTTCTCTCTTGATTTATTCCCTCAGTAAACATTGTAAACATGAGTTCATGGTCTCAATCTCTAGTTTCAAGTCTTCTTCAATACAGCATGATGTTCATTTCGGAAATCATGGTCCATTTAGAGTAAAATAGACCATAAAGCAGAGTATGCTTTAGGGCGGGGCTACAAGGTGATTGACAGGTACGAATGATCATGTAAATATTTGACGTTTATAGTGTTTGAGAAAATGTGTGTACCAGAGCCGTAGACAGCGTCTCTAAGTCACTCCTCCTGCAGTCCAAATATGGTCACTTCCGTGAAACAAGATGGCGACAGACGGAAAGACCAACACAAGGCTTCAAAACAGCAGTCTTCCAACCAATGAGTGACGTCTGTGGTTCTTGCACATGTGCAGTCTATGTTTTTTTTCCCGCTCTCGACACTACGTCAGCACTCTCCTGGAAGACGTTCTCTGAGCGTCTAGTAACGATCCGATGGGTTTACACTGTAGTTACTTGAAAGCAAGGTGCGTCTCATACAGACGCTAAAGGGTGCCTTGTGGGCGTGACGAAAAGCCTCGGTATTTGAGAACGGGATGAAACTCTAATGACTGCGGACATGCTGTGTCGTGGTGACAGATAAGGAGATTAAAAGTCTGCTTTGCCTGATTCTTGCTGTCGTGAAGAGCCTATGGTTGCGTTTGATGCGTGTTGCTCTCACTGCGAAGAGTTAATAGAGCCACGGTCAGGCTCTGTGCTTCAGCCGAGCACCTCCTCTCATGTCAGCTTTTACATAAATAAGAGCTTTTTCTCTCCATCACTCCCTCTCCTTCTCTTTCTCTCATGCACACCCACACAGAGCCTGTCAGAGGCACATGAGGATGGGAGGAGGAAGGAGGGAGGTGGGTGAAGCATGACACGTGAAAAAGGAAAAGCGTTGCTCTTAACGCTGCATCTACAGCCCTCTATCTATTGTTTCTCCCTATTTGCTTCTGTTTCCAGATACCGTACGCATTCAAGACTATTTTCTTTTGCTGACATCGGAGCTTTTGTGAGTTTATACGCAGAGCCTCCTCTCTTTGTTCTCAAAATTACCCAATTACCTAAGATCTTCTCTCCTCCTCTGGCACAGAGATGTTGATTAATCTCAGTTAATTTATGTGTAAATTAAGACACTGCTAATTGGATTTTACTGAAGGAGAAGCAAATTATGACGAAGAAAAAAATATTGAATTCAGAGTCAGTAATGACTTATGATCTGTAAAGCATGATATGCCTACAGCAAATACATTATGCGTTATATAACCCTGGTGTGAAAAGAAAAAGAAGACGACACGATTCATGCTTCCCAACAAAGACGGTGGTCGAAAGAGAAAGGTATTACAGATCTCTCTCTCTGCTAGTATTTATATTGTTAAATCAATAAAATCATACATTTCGTCAGACACTAGTGAATGGGTGTTGTTCGAGACTTTGCACACCAATCGGTTGCCAAGGCAACTTGCAGCGTTTTTTTTTTTCTTCCCCAACCTGGCTGACTGCTGCCTCACCGAGGACCAGTTCTCCTCTACATTCTAGTGGTCACTGCACCTTGTTAAGAAAGAAATCATCATTGGCAAATAATTCACATGATTTTTATCAAATTAGCGATAATAAAACAAAATCTATATACTCCCAAAATGATCACTTTATTGTGATTATTTGAGAGGTGTCCAGATTAGCGAATTGCTGTGACCTAAACGCGAGGAACTCGTCACAAACATGGTGACTATTAATTTCAATTCAATTCAATTTATTTTTGTATAGCCCAAAATCACAAATTACAAATTTGCCTCACAGGGCTTTAATACATTTAGTGTCCTAAGAAGTTGTCATTAGGGCCCGAGGACGTTATTATTATTCTTCTTTCGAATTGATCAAATTTTTTAGTGGCTTGCGGTGCTCGAAAAGTTGTGAAATAGGCAAAATGGGTCGATGGTGCCCCCTATAAAGTCGCTGAAATTAGGTAGGCAGATGTGGAGAGGTACAAAAAAGCATCTCAACAGGAAGTCAGCCATTTTTAATTTGGAGCTCCCATTTTTAACCCTTTACAGGCGCTGTACTTTAACAAACTCCTCAGATTTGATAAGATCGACTTTAAATTTGGTCATTACAATGTAAAGGCATTTGCAATCAAAGGTTTTTTTTTTCATGCAAAATTGTTGCCGTGACGTGGCGGCAAGAAACCTTGATGCCATAAAACAGGAAGTTGTTGTAACTTTAGCATGCTTTGTGAAATCTGCTCCAAATCTGCTCCCAAAGGGGTAACGAAAACACAACCATCCCCCTCAATCCTACACCCTGTTCCTTTAAACTTACTGTAAATACACCTGTATCTGGTGAGTCAGTATAGTGCCTCCAAGCAACTCAAGGGATGAAGACAAGATTTCAAAATAGGGCACAGCTGTAAATCTGTTAAGTGACCACAACAAGGAGACGAGTGACATGAACTCTAAGGGACAAGTTTCAACGACTCAGACTGTGCATTCAACAACAAAACCAGCTGCTACCCGTCGCTTTATGGAAGAGAGACAAAGAGAAAGCCACTCTCACTTTGACAAAAAAAAAAAGAAAAGCCACATTCAGTCTTTGTGAGACAATAAAACATGAACTGGTATCATTATATAACACGTAATACAAAATCTGTGGCAGGTTATGTTTTTGAGTTTTCCATCCGTCCGTCCATCCTATTCTTGAAAACTCAATATCTCAGAAACACCTGCAGGGAATTTATTCAAATTTGGCACCAACGTCCACTTGGACTCAAAGATGAACTGATTCAAATGTGGTGCTCCAGGTCACTGTGTCCTCACTTAACACATGCTTGGCCATAAGGGGCCGTTCCCATTAAAGAGTTTTATCCCAGCTGAAAACAGCAGGCTCTTTTGTGAAAACACCCAGCTGGGAGCTCTTGAGAGCACTTTGGAGGCGCAGTGTTTTTTTTTAGCTGCGATGCTTTGGTTGCATCTGGTTTCTATGCTACGGGATATATGAGGAGGTACAAACAAGGTATAGTACTTGCTCTGGAGGAAGCACAAAGGGAGAGAGGACGGACCTGCCGGTCTATGTGGCTCGTGAGATTTTGTGGTCGAGGAAACATCTAGGCAAGATCATTGTTTTAATTGCTTTAAGATCAACTGTATTATCCAACACAGAGTAAATTTGTTTGGACCAGTGCTCCTGACAAGAGGAGACCATAAAGTCCCCATTAAAAAAAAAAATAGAAACATTAGCACAACATACACAATAAGACCGAAACATAATGAAATACATTTGATCACGTCTTTGTGCTAATTGTCTATTGGCTATTTTATCTCCTCCACTGTGCTTGGACAGTTCGGTAAAAAAACATAGTTGAACATTTTTAAACTCTTGTGCAGAATAGACCCTCAGCTCCTTGTCATGCTGTTGGTGTTTGTAGCATGGCATAAATACATGGCGTTGCCATGGCAATTCATTTCGAAACTAACGCTGGCCTCAGGAAAAAAGTGCTTAAGACACGACCCCTTACTCAAAAACGTATTTGACAATTTCACACAAATGTGCTTAAAATACTATTTGGTGACACCTGAGTCTCAAAGTGGCCATAAAGCGGCTCTAACGTCATTGTGGTTTAAAGGTGAAACATTGAATACAATCAGGGGAAGGTTATGAGGGATAATTGTAACGATTGTAAACCACATGTTCAGCAGAGCGCCATTTCCTCCTCCAGAGGATTTCTCTGATCAGTTCCTCCGATCTGGTTGAAAGAGTATTGATCGGTTGGAAAGAAAACAAGTTATCTCTTCAAAGGCCCATGTTTGCCCATTTCTGCTGTGGACCTTCACTCAAAGTTAATTACAAGACCCTGATCCCTTTCAACCTAATCCCTCACTGAATTTACCTTTAGTAGCTTTTCAATAACTGTTTTAATGCTCATCACATTCTGCTTTAGAAATATATTTAATTGGAGGTTATCAAATAAAATAACTTGATATTGGTTTTTAGAGTAGTGTATCCAGTATTATCCATTGATAAAATAAATATATATATATAACCATTTTAGGAATAGGAACATTTTAGAAATTTACAAAATAGATAACACTGAAATATTTATTTTCTCCCCAATTATATTACCACTTCTTCTTTCTGAGGCATGTATTACCCAAAAGTATGCCTCCTCCAGGAAACAGAAGTTCACAACTTGTCTCTCTGCTCTCCTCGTGTTGCTGGGGAAGAACAGAGGAGTGTTATGACTAACCAGTCGGCCTGGCGAGTGTGTATTACGTCAAAAAGTCACACACTCATCAGCAGCCTTCTGTACCGGCTGAATGTGCATTCAGTCAAAAGTTAGGGTGTAAAGACGACTCATTACATCGAAACTGTTTGACACTCAAGCTGTGTCTTTGTTTAACAATGCGCAGTAGAGACTTAGAGTACATCTTAATAAGTGAGTGTGAAGGGACCATTAATCGAAGCACTGGTGCACACAGTGACGCTGTCACTCCCCCCTTCTAATAATGTGAGTGCAAAATGAATTTCTTCACACTGGTTTTACTAATGGAGACACGGAAGGGTAGCCTGTTTCACAACCATTTAGATCTTTTATTCTTAGCGTGATATAACGTCACAGGTCATGTTTAAACTTACTAAAAAAAAAGTAGGTCGTGCACACTGTTAGCACTAGTTTGTTGACTTTGTTTTCCAAGCAGACATTTTGTCATAGCAGGCAAAAACATAGACAGTATATAAGAAGTGGACGTGACATCAGCCATCGGTTTGTGGACTGTTTTGAAGCCTTGAGTTCAGCATTTTGGCCATCGACATCTTGGTTTTCTGTCATCGGCGTCTTGGTTTCTGGACGTCACAGTCTTGGTTTTTTGCCGTCGCCATTTGGGTTTTCAGCCGTCACCATCTTGGTTTTCGTCTGTCGACATCTTGGTTTAAGGTCTTCGCCATTTTGGTTTTTAGCCGTCGCCCTCTTGCAACCACAAGGGACACGAGAGGGTGAAGTACAACCGACACTTTTAGGCCACCCTTGACGTCTATTTGACTTTAAGTAGACCATTATTTACTAAATGAACATCATGCTGTATTGAAGAAGACTTGAAACAAGCATTTGAGACCATAAACTCATGTTTTCAATATTTAATGAGGTAATAAATCAAGTGAAAAGTAGGATAATTTTTTCATAGACTTTAATACAATCTGACTTCTTTTTGCAACCAGAGGAGTCGCCCCCTGATGGCCTTTCAAGAGAATGCAGGTTTAAGACACTTTTCAGAACTGAAGGTTCCCACCTGGATAAAAACCATTAATCATGACTATTTCATTTTTATTTTCCCAATAAGCCATGTCATAGAATATATAATATACCACAGCACCAGCCATTATTGTTATCCGTTACACCTGTGGTTTCCCTGCTATGATGTGTCAAAATGTCTAGCATTAAAAAGGCTTATTTCAAAGGTTTTGGCCATAAACCTTTATTTGGCAAACTTGAAATATTTAAAGAAATATTGTGACATTATGGGAAATAAACTCTTTCTTACCTATGGGTAGCGAATGAGATCATCTCTTTGGTCAGAAGCAGCTCTGTGATATGTTTAGCCTAGCTTAGCACCAACACTGGATGCAGGAGGGAAACAACTCGCCTAACTCCATCAAAAGTGCCTTCCAAAGCTGTCATAGTCTCTTGTGTATGTAACAACATAGAAAACAAGACATTGTTGCTTAACGAGCGGCTTGCTCATACAGATGGGAGCCATTTCTTAAAGAACAGATGTGCCATTGAACATAAGCAACTTCTTCAAAGTCATATCATAGTGAACTTCCCAGTTTTGCACACTTTCCCATATCTGAACAAAACCCAGTTGATACTTTTATAACATACTCTTTTGGATAAAGACTGGCTGTGTTTCCCCCGCTTTCAGTCTTTATGCTAAGATACACTAAAACAATCTATCTTCTGCTTAGAGATTTATCAGTTAGAGGTGTTAAATACGTGGAAGAACAAATTCTTAATCTGAACTGACTATAGGATACTGGATGTGCATTATAAATGGTGAAACGATAACTTAGCTTAGATAAATGTAAACTATGGTAAATGGACTTGTACTTGTATCGCGCTTTTCTGGTCTTTCCGACCACTCAAAGCGCTTTAACACTACATGTCATCATTCACCCATTCACACCCTGATGGGAGGAGCTACCATGCAAGGTGCCACCTGCCCATCAGGACTATCTAACATTCATACATCCTAGAAAGAAAATGGCAATTTATGCATCCCTTCCTTTAACGACACAGAACAATACGAATTCCACCTCTAATATCGATATTCTCATGTAACTCTCAAACATATTTATCAAAGTATTTGAATATTTGTTTAATTCTTACAATAAAAATTAAGTTAATTTCAGCACCATAAAAGCTATGCAATTAAAACAAATGCAAGCTTCACTATGACCCAGATGGGGGGAAAGTAAAATTCAATAATAGTATATGATAACATAATAAATATAGTAAAAATGAATTCTAGAATGTAGATACCATCTTTATACATTCTAGAATTCATTTTTTTCACAAAAGTCAAATGTCTAACTGGCGCTGCAGACTGCAGGCTCCCCAGCAAGCCCACTCGCACTCAGCCTCCATGCACTAATGAATTACAGCCTCGGGCCAGGCTAGAGGCTCAAGGTTACATACCTGTGATCTCTCCCCACAAAGAAATCAGCAGCCCCCATCTTAGAGAGATAAACAGTACTCAGCTGTGATGGAGGCTGACTCAGTCCGTGGAAATGTCTGCTGTTCCTTGGCCCCTGCTGAAGCCCTGTTCTTTCTGTGATTTCTAATCTGTGGGAAATGTTGTTGCTGTCTGAAACCACCCAAAAAGACCCGTCTTGTGAAATCATTTAGAATCAGACATGTCGGGGGCCTGTTCACACTTTCTCACCGGCCATCACGACGCGTTGTTTTTGTCAGGGAACTGCTTTGACCTTGGTACCTTGAGACACAGAAAACAAAAACATCTCCTCTGACGTCTCAGTTTTCTGTGCTGACAGATTGATCCACCTCTATATTACAAGTAAACTCAGCTCAACTCAATGATCACTATGGGTTTTTCCAATTCATATTAGGTTTCTGACAACCACGAGTGTTTCCTTACACTTTACACTAATTGACTCTAATATCTCTCTGTTCATCAGCTTTCAAAATAACAAGTCATGAGATGTAAACAGAAGTCATTCTTGCTCTCGTTGCTGGCTCACTAAGTTTTCTAGGTGCCTGTGAAAAAACGAGTTGCATTTCAGTTTCATATTTTGGTGGTGGAGGCGATACCTTCTCCCGTTAATTATTCATGTGTCATTAATGTGTGCAGCTGTTCTCCAGTCAGACAGAAAGAAGAAGGAGGAGAAGACTGAATTGATCTCTTAGCTATTCACTCAAGTAAAGCCGTGAATGCAGATACAGCGGCGTCTGCTGATATCATAAGTCTTGGAACTGCATTGTTAGTATAGACCTTTTTTTCTTTTTCTTTTTAGATATAAAGTGCTATGATTTTACAGATCTGGACCAGTAATATTTTCATGGCTCTAAGGATGGCAATGCTGGTCTGTCTGATATCGGATTGATTGTCATCAGAATTTCTACAAACATTCATGGTTCCCAAAGGATGAATCCCAAAAAACTTAACAGATGCCCTTACTTTACCTGTGCACACAATTGTATTCAGATATTTGTGGTTTCTAGAGGTTGAATCTCAGTGACTTTGGTGATCTCCTGACTTGTTTCCACTCACCACCTGTGAGAAATGTTCATACAGCGATTGGATGGATTGACATAAAATTTGGTGCAGACATTCATGATCACTTCAGATCCCTTAACTTTCCATCCACCACTATCATCACGCCAAAATTTGAATGTGTCCAATACTTCTTATGGCTAAATACCTGCAAAACAACAAAAAAAGCTTGTGTTCAATGCTACTCAGCATGCTAGCACGTTAAATTAACATACATGTTGCTATGCTGGCTAAAACATCAAGTAAAGCCTCACAGAGCCGCTAGTTTGGCTGTCGACACTTTTTAAAACCTTGAATGCATTTTACACAGAGATCTGGACCATTGATGTCTTTTTTCAGTGAATATGCAAGACAGTATGATTCATTTTTTTCCTACAGCCCAGGGGCACCTGGTGTTCACCACCGGTGAATCTAAATCTGCAAGTTCCACATATAGCCTGGAATACCAATAAGAATAATAATAAGACATCACTTCTTTTTTTTTTTCTCCCTTAGCTCACTCTGCTTACTCTCCCTTTTTATTTGCATCGTCCTTGCTGCCTCACTCTCTTGTCTGTTTCCTCAACAGGAATACCTGTGTCCACTGAAGCGGTTCGTGTAGCGGAGCATGTTGTGACAGCCATGTCTCTGGAGATGGAGAAGACCATCACCAAGCTGATGTACGACTTCCAGAGGAACTCCACCTCTGATGATGACTCTGGATGTGCACTGGAGGAGTACGCCTGGGTTCCCCCCGGCCTTAATCCTGAGCAGGTACGCAAGCTCCACAATCTTCCCTTTCAAGTCAGAGGTGGAGAGAGTACTAGAATATTGTACACAAGTAAAAGTAGTTGTGTAAATTGTACTTAAGTATGAAAAAGTAGGTAGGTTAAAAATGTGCTCTGAGTAAACGTTACTGCCTTATATATATAAAAAAAAGGGGGGGGTATTCAAAGCATATACGTATATTGCCTCCACACGGCTCTCAACATGGCGAAGGCTGAGCCGCTGACTCGCAGCTGACGGTGCTAACCGACGCCACCGGTCGGGACGGCGTTACCAGCTGTAACCGCCATATGAGCGCAGTGCAGACGGGTGGCCACGAGCCAGCCAGCGCTCACACTCACATGCACTATAACATGCACTAAAAGGCAGGTGCCCGGCTACGTCAACAAAGCACAGAGAAGCTTACAACAACACACACACACAGGTCAGACATTCCTCCACTATATAGACAATCATTTGTCTGCTGCTTTTTTTTTTTTAAATGCTCTGAATATCTTATAGAGAACCTTTGCGTTAAAGGACATCTTTATGTAACATATAAGATTGCATTCAATCTCAAATTATACACAACAGACAGGCACTCTGCAGCCTGTGCACACAACTGAGTATCAATAATAAATATAGAACTGCCTTCCTCAGTGTGGCCTCACAAGAATCCACCTGAAAAAAAAAGACAAAACTCAGACAATTAAACAGAAATGATTGACAATAAAACGAGCTATGGACAGCACTGCTCGTGAAACGTCTTTTAGAATCAACAGCAGAATAAAACATCAGCAAAAAAGAAAATGTGGACATGCAAACAATATCAACTGCGGAGGATTTGCAGCCACACACACACACACACATTACAGTAAAGTAGAGACTGCGCAGGTCAGGCACAGTGCGTAATGCGCACACGCAACTATGTCGCTAGGCAACAGAGATTAGTATTGTGGGTTATTGTAGGCTACTCACCTGTCTGATGTGGTCTGAACGGCACCCTGTGAGTCTCAAAGCACCGCGGAGTCCTCCACAATCTGCTTCTTCTTCATCTTCATCGTCTCCACTCGCTCATTCTCAAAGCATAATACGTGGTCCTCAAACACCTCAGGAGGAAGAAGTCCCCCTCAGTTAACGCAGAAGTAATAAGCATGTTTTTAGCATCGCATGCTAGCTAGGCCCAGACCTAGTTACTGTTTAGATCACTGTGTGTGTCACTTTGCTGTGGTGCATTAAATCAGTCAGTAACACAGATAGAAGTATTCCAAAGTACAATACTGCTAATTGTAACCACACCCTATGTGTCACCTTTAATTGAATCGTGTCTGAAGTAGCCCCTTCATCTATAGCATCGTTTCCGTCACCTCTCTGAATGTGGAGCTCCGGCCCTCGTGCGGCCGCGGGAATGCCCGCAGCTTCTCCTCTGCAGCTGCTGATTTCCTGTTTATTTCTCACATGGTTTATCACACAGACTTTTTATGCTATAGACTGTTTGTGATGTAAAGTCATGTAAAAAGTGAAATGTAGGAAGTAGCCTGCACAAAACCCTGTGACAGTAACAAGAGTAAATGTGTTTCGTTTCTTCTACCACTGGTTGACACTCCTTTCCCTTCGCTCCTAAGTGCTTCATTAGCTTCATTTTTTTAATCTGGCATAGCCGGACCAAATCAAATTGAACCGAATCGGTCAGAAGAATTTAATTATTTGGACGATTAAGTATCTGTGGCATTTGCCGATATAATCCTGAGGTGGAAAATCCACTGATCTGAAAAAGAGACAATGTATCATTGTTGGAGCCATAATGTAGTTTTGTTGCTTTCTTTTATCTTCGAGGGAAACACAAGGTGAATTTAGACAATTTGAACACAGGGTGAGGCATTAACATAAAAGTGCATATAATGTAGGTAAGTGCCTGGTAATGAGAATAAGGTGTGTGGACGGGTCAATGGGTCGTGTCAAGGTGTCGTCTTGTCCTGTCTTATCCTGTCGTGTGGTATCCTGTGTTGTTCCGTTACCAAGCACATAAGATTAATTTGATACGAGTAGATTGAACATTTCTGATTTATTGCTATGGTGTCGAGATCGAAAGAGAAACAGCGCCCTGGACAGTAATTTGTTTGTGGCATAGAACACGCGTCTGAACAAGTTCTCCCGTTCGCCCCCCAGTGGCTTTAAGATAACATTGGATATTGTTAAAGTCAGTACAATCATCATTGTTTTATTTAAATCTCCTTCATGTTGTTTTAGTCTATTTGAGTTGACAGGAGGGGGAGGAGGGAAGGGCAGGGGTTGGCATACAAATCACTGAGACTGTCAGGCGTTTTTCTTGGAAGAATAACTGTAAGGACATTTTTCAGCTGTCAGTGTTAAAGCTGACAGTGTGTAGGAAGGAAGTTCACAGTCAGACAGAATGACAACCATAACCGGCATCTTGAAAGGGAACCACAGATGGATTGGCTGATCTGGGGAACAGATTAAATCAAATGTCTCAGATTCTCTGTTATCAAAATATGCAATTATGTATTAATAAACCTTTCATTTATTCAAACAAGTATGTGGACTCCAATTTCACATAAAGCAACCAGTAATTTCCCTGATCACCATCAAGCAGATGTTTACAATATTTCTCTGTAAATATGAGAGGAAAACACTTTTATAACTGTTAGCATACCGTTATTTTTCCGTTTAATGAATTCGGTGCTGTAAGCCTCAATTTGTTCCGTATTGTAGTGTATCCTGGCAAATTTAAACCCAGAGGAATGGAAGTAATTTGAGTCAGTGAATGTTTGGATGAATCTAATTGGAAATGTGTGGCAATGTGTTTATGCATCCAGGTTTCACAATTCCCTGTCAGGACTCATTTGCCGTTTAAATGCCTTTTAATTGCGCGCGTGACCAAGCTAATGTAATCAGTTTGTGCACATCCAGAAGAAGATATTTTCTCATCGTTTTTGTCCGTTGTTTTTGTCAGTTCGGACACAAGATATACACAGCTCTGTTCAGCTTTATTGGTTATAAACACTCCTGTCTTTATTTAGTAAGGGCAACACTCCGAGGGCTCTGTTAACAGATGACAGGCTGGGCTGATAACAGTCATTTTCTCCAGTCAGCCATCTTGACAGGATGCTTAAAGAGGGTGCATTCTCTCTCATCCAACAGGGGGTGCAGGCAATTGTAACTGCCTATTGCTTCTTCTTTTTTTTTATGCACTTCAATGTGATGTAATTTAAGCCTGTCACTTCAAGCCATGTCATTCGTGTGACCTGTATTTTAAAATAAAAATCATAATTTCACATAGTGCAGTTTATTGAGCCACATTTTCTGTGGCGGACTCAGTCTGGCTAAACAGGTCACTACTGACCATCCCGGAAACAATTTCCAGCAGATACTAACTGTATTAAAAAATATTTATATCATACTTTCCATTTCTTTTACTCTGGATGAAATTTGAGAATACAGGATTTGGTGAAATAGAGCTTCTCATAATTAGAAACAAAACTGAAAGTATAAGTCAATTAATCAATTAGTCGGTCAACATTAAATTAAATGGCAACAATTTTCGATTATCAATGAATTTTTAAGTTGGAAAAAATCATCAATATGAAGATGCCATATTGAACTCTGGGAAATTGCAATTGGCATTTTTCACCAGACAAAAACAATTATTGATTAATCGATAAAGAAAAAATGTTTTTCCTGGTATATGGACTTTTTTTTTTTTCCTGTCTTTATTCAAGAGCGTGTTCTTTGAATTTGAGAGCATTACTAATTGATTTCACTTCCCTCAAAACCTGTCCTCACCCTTAAATATCCCCTGCTTAGACTTGGATTTTCTCTGTTTCTGCTCAAACTGTACGCTTGCAGATATATTACTGCTCGCACAGATTTCCTGCGCTCCAGCTTCAGCCCCTTTTCCTCACACTTGGGCTGCATCTTTGTGCTCGTGGAAAATATCTGCTCTCGGTTTTCTCCTCTGCTCTTGTATTTTTTTTTGTATGCATAAGTTTTCCATCTTTGAGCTCAAAACACAGGAAGCCAAAGAGTTTTTCTGCAGCCTGCTAGACAACAAAGAAAATGCAGTATGAGAGTGAATATTCACAGATATATTTGTACGTGTCCTTCAAAGTTGACCTGCTCCTTTCATTCTCAGCTCTCCTCTTTTGAAGAGGCCGATTCTGGAGAAAATTCAAGCGACCTTGACTTGCACACCTGGCATAAGGCTCGGTGTCACCCTCCGCAGCATAGAATAAAACAAGTGGGTGGGTTATAGTGAATCTGAGGGGCAGCACAGACAGGCGCGCTTCCTTTCCCTCTCGCTCTCCACCCCACTGATTATGTAAATTGGATCACAACAACCTCAGCAAAATAGATCTTTACACTGCACTGAACAGCAGAGCACTTTGTGTCAATGGCTGTTTTGCAGAAAATCAGAAACAAGTGACTTGATTGCTTTCCGTTCTTTGAGTGTTTACTTCTCAAACACCATTCAAGATTTTCTCTGTTGGTTCACTCTTACTGCTTTTATCAGCGGTTTTCAGTGAAAAAGCTTTAAAGGGCCAATGTGAAGCATTTCTGAGGATCTACTGGCAGAAATGGAATATAATATTCAGAACTATGTTGTCTTTAGCAGAAATTTTGCGAACAAGCATCTCACATCCCATCACATCAACCACCTTACTAATTCTAGACTCAGCAGTTCCGCCTCATCATTTTACACTTCCATCACTTTTTTTTTCCCAGCCATGGAATTGTGTTGAATCACACCTATCAAATCAGAGACCACCTGACAAAGGATTTGAAAACCGCAGGTCCAATTCAAAAATAAATGACACGATACGCGCAATCCACCGCAGTGCTGTGTGCCGTAGGTATAAAGTTATAAAAGCATAAAGGCACTCAGGTATAAATCAGGCATTAGCTCTCTGATAGCTTGGGAAACAGCTGTAACTTTAGCTGCAGAGTGCTCCTGCTATTGCAGTCTTGGAAAAGGAGAAGTGAGAGGAGGGGTATTCAGTTGGTTGCAATCTGCAACCACACCTAGAGGCCTTCAAATCCTACACACTGTGCCTTTAATAAACCCAATGTGCAGCACGGGCCAAGCATCAGACGTCACATAGACAAACTCAGCACTATAGCACAGTGGAGCATTTAGCAGCTAAATGGCTATTTATCTGATTAGTGGAGAACAAAAGCAGCAAAAAGGAGAGTGAATATTGAACTTACCTTCATAACGTGGCCAGAAACTTGAAGTGAATGCTAATGTTGCGAAAATCAACTGTATATGGCGATATTGTGTCAGTGTTTCTTTTCTTCTTCTTTTTTTTTGGAGCTTGTTTCCGCTTCCCCCAAGTGGCTAAAAACATGCTGTGACTGCAGGTTTAATATTTGAGTGTCACCACATGTCTGATGTTGTTTGTTTCAGGTGCATCAGTATTATAACTCCTTACCAGAAGAGAAGGTCCCTTATATAAACAGCCCTGGAGAGAAATACCGCATCAAACAACTTCTTCACCAGCTGCCACCGCATGACAATGAGGTAAAACCTTTTTCAAACCGCACAGAAAATGTCTCATTTTCACACGTTCATCCTTGTTACGACTTTCAGAAGCATTGTAGTTTTTATGATGACGCCTGATGATGAACCGTGTCGTTCAGGTGCGTTACTGTAACGGGTTGGATGAGGAGGAGAAACGTGAGCTCAAGCTCTTCAGCAACCAACGGAAGAAGGACAACCTGGGCAGAGGCAACATCCGTCCTTTCCCCCTCAGCATGAACGGGGCCATCTGTGACAAGGTACAAATCAACAACTAGTTTTCTTTCCACTTGTCCTCCATTTCACTCATTGAAGATATCAAAGGACAACAAAACAGCTTTAAAGGGGTTCTCTCTGTCTGAAGATATCGCATTTTCTATTCTATCTGTTCAAAATTCAAAATTCAGCCCATTTTTCATATTGTACTACTGGTTATTGCTTGCCTGGGCTTCTGTTTGATGTTTCATCAGATAGATTGGAAAGATATAAAGTATAAAACATTCAAATCTTGAAATGATCATATATTATTTTAAATACAATCTTTTCACCCTCCCTCTCCACATCTTAGTTTGTATTCTACTTTTTCTCTGCCTCTTCTGCCAACCCTACTTTACCCCTTACCTCTCCTCTCGTCTCTCCTTTCCTTTCTTTTTCTTTCCTTAATTTTCCTCTCCTCTCTTATGGTTTCTTTTCATCTCATCTCCTTTCCTTTTCCTTCCTCCCTTTTCCTCTCTTCTAATTCCTTTTCTTTCCCTCCCATATTCTTTCCTTTGGTTTTTCCTCTTTTCCTCTCATCAAATGTCCTTTCATTCCCTCACGTCTTATCTCCTTCTTTACCTTTACCTTTCCTTTCCTCGATTTCCCTCAAATCTAACGTTTCCTAATTTCCTTTCCTTCCCTCTCTCCTTCCTTTCCTTCCCTCTCTCCTCTCCTACAGTGCGGTGGTCAAATAAACGGAGGGGACATTGTGGTTTTTGCTGCGAGGGCAGGTCATGGAAAATGCTGGCACCCTAATTGCTTTGTCTGCAGCATGTGTGAGGAGCTCTTGGTGGATCTCATCTACTTCTACCAAGATGGCAAGATCCTCTGTGGCCGGCACCATGCCGAGATGCTGAAGCCCCGCTGCTGTGCCTGTGATGAGGTGCGCCTGTCTGGTCCTCGAGCCCTTCAGGGTTGGAAATGGCTGAATGGTTCATAGCTCAGAGACTTGGATGTGGTTAAAACTGGTCTGTAGAGAAAAGATGTCTCAGTATTCTTGCCACGTCTCAGAAAGTCTGCTTGTTTTCTAACCGTGATGTGAGGCAAGCTGGCCTGAGATGATAAAAACAATAATAATAATAATAATAACTCTGGCCACAGTGCTCTGCACTAATTCCAGTCTGCTAAGGTTTGTTTACTTAAAGTATAAAGTGTGTGTGTGTGTGGGGGGTGGTTGGGGGGGTGTGGGAGGGGGGGGGGGTAGGTGTTTAGTAGCTCGATTTTTCTTCACTTGTAAACAGTTTTGTAGGACTGAGACCAAATGTTTATCTCATATTACACCAAGAGTTTTTAACAAGAATTTTGGATTTATTTGAAATCAGAAAATTTGCAACATCTAGTTTGAATGTCATAAAAGACATTTAGGAGTAATGTCTGGAGATCATCTGTGTTATTAGATTGATATGAAAACCCAGTGTTATTTAAGGGATTTTTCATATTTTTCTCTAATCTCTTAAAACTAGGAGAAAAAATATTTGGTGGAATAGCAGATAACCCACTGACATACGTATCATGTGACCAGGCGGCCCGTTCTCATTCCCAGGGCGTAAAAAAAACAAGGCTTTGTCACGCCCCTCGGTGTCTGATACCTACGCACAAAGCACCCTTAGCGTCTGTATCAGATACACCAGGTTTTTAAGTAACTACAGACACTCAAAACACACTCAAAAGAAAATGCGATGATGTGTGATGATGTAGTATAAAGACTGAAAAGACCTGAAGAGACCGGTGTTCGAGTCCCAAAGGATTGATGAGTTATTTTGAAGTCATGTGTTTTCAGTACTTTTATTACGTTGTTTAATTTTTACTTACTTTACATACTTATTTTTTTTTTTTAGGGGGGTTTTGTTGCCTAAACACTAAACAAGTATTTTATTTTTAATTCACGATGTTAACCACATGTTTACTGCGACCGTAGTGGAGCTTCATAGGACTCCAAGGGTCCTGACCATGAGACAATGTGACGAGTTGGGACGAGAACGTGTTGGACCAGGAGTTGCAAGGGGTCAAAGGGCAAAATCATTTAAGAAACACTTTAGTTGTACAGGGGAAACATAAAAGATATTATGAAAATAATAACGGGCCAAGGATGGCGCCCTGAGGTACCCCAAACACCATCCCCGCCCAATATGATTTTGCTTCTTCAGCAGCATTAAAGGTCATCTTTGCAATGGGTCGACAACTAATCTCTGTGTAGAATTTCCTCGCTGATTAATGCAATGTCTTGGTCATGCAGATAATCTTTGCTGATGAATGCACTGAGGCAGAGGGCAGACACTGGCACATGAAGCACTTCTGTTGCTACGAGTGCGAGACCACCCTCGGCGGCCAGCGCTACATCATGAAAGACGGACGGCCTCACTGCTGCAACTGCTTCGAGTCCCTTTACGCAGAGTACTGTGACGCATGTGGAGAACACATAGGTACATGTTTTATTGCTGCTTTCACTCCTATTACATATATGAACTGTCACCAAAACACATGGACATATTTTTCTTACAATGTCTATCAGCCACTTATTGCCATTTATCAGCTCTGTGAGCCACAGCTGTGGAGAGGCGGAGCCAGTGCAGTGAGACGTGGATGGTTATTATCATCCCAAGCTCCAGTAACAGTGAAAGTGTGTTTCAGAGGATGCTCCCATGTTGAATCCAGATGGGAGCTGTGAAAGATGATTACTTCCCCGAGCTGGGGAGCAGGGCTTGTAAAATGCATTTGGTCTATCTTACAAATCAAGCGATCGTGTATGGGCAAAGATTCGGAAATGTTTCCTTTAGGCAGAAAAAAAGCTCTGTTAATGCTTTTTTTTTTACTCTATTTCAGCAACAAAACTATATATCTGACAAAAATGAGCTTAACCCACTGGCTAATGTCTGAAATCAGACTGTGGGCTCTGTTCATTAGCCGCACAGAGTTTGTATAATAAAATGTTTACGGTAGTATTAGAGAAGGCTGCCATCACATTACCATTTTTAAACAGTTAATGCTGGACTGCTTACTAATAAACTTGCTTCTGGTATTGCAATGTTGTAAAATAATGGTTGTTTTTTCCCCCCTCACCTCACCAAAGGCATTGACCAAGGCCAGATGACATATGATGGGCAGCACTGGCACGCAACCGAGGAGTGTTTCTGCTGTGCCCGTTGCAAGCGCTCTCTGCTGGGCCGCCCCTTCCTGCCAAAACAGGGGCAGATCTTCTGCTCACGGTCCTGCAGTGCTGGACAGGTGTGTAAAGAAAAATATGATTCAAATATTATTGAATCGTCATATATTTTAAAAGGGGCTTTCATACATACATTAAACTGTATTTTTTTTTTACATAATAGCAGTTTAATAATTGTACTTATTTCTTTTATTTTAACCAATCAGGATCCAGACGAGTCTGATTCCTCAGACTCGGCTTTCCAAAGCGCTCGTTCCCGTGAATCCCGCCACAGCACCAAGATTGGCAAAAAGGAGCGCAGGAATGCCGAGCAGGAGCGGCGGAGTGGCGAGGCCCGCCAGACGGCTCCTCCACCCATGCCTGACCGTCTGTCTGCTGAAGTTGATCCCCTCTCTGTTCAGATGGACCGTTTGAGCCTCTCGTCTAGCCAGACCCCGAGCAGGACACCCAACCGCACGCCCAGCCGCACTCCGAGCCGTGCCCCAAGCCTTAACCAGGTGTGGATGAGCCGGGACGACCCCTATGTCCCCGCTGCCTATGAGGGCCCCCAGCGGGAACCCTCCCCGACACCAGCACCTATACATCTGCTGGCTCAGTGTAACCCTAGGCAGGGCTACAATCCCAACGCAAACGCTCATCCTCCAGCTCAGACTGCTGCCAACCCAGGGAAGAGGCCCGACTCCTGGGGGAAGGAACAAGGCAACGCCAAGAGAACCCCCATGGCTGCTCTGAGGGGCCACTCCTTCAATGAGAACTGGACCCACCACAGTCAGGATGAATTCAGGCCCAACAAGCTGCGCACCCAGATGAGCTTCAATGAGATGTCTAGCCAGAACCAGGGCTTCTCTGACAAGAGGAGCATCAGTCTGCATGGATTCCAGAGAGACGGCAGACCCCCGCTGACCAGGAGGAACCCCATCAATGCCATGAGCTTCAACGAGCCCCTCACCCCTCTAGAACAGACTCCTCGTGGCTCCACGGATTCCCTCACTATGTCCAATGCTACAGGTACAGTGAAGTGAATGACACAGTATGGTACAGGGTTGTCCTCGACCAAAGAAATTCTTCGTTGACTAACACACATGCAATTTTGTTGGCTAACTGATTACTTTTTAATCAACATATCTGTAAAACTGAGTTTCTCCACAAAGAATCACACAAAAATACCACTTTAAATCGTGTGTCTACCAGATATGTTCACATTAGTTTCTTGTAGGTCATTTATCATGAAAATACATTCATAAAATGACTAATTGACGAACGAAATCTTAGTCGACTACGACAAAAACGACCAATAGGTTGAAATCGACTAAGAGGGGGCAGCCCTAGTATGGTACAATAAGATATAATGTCAAACGGTATGAAAATATAACATGTGATTTCTGATTTTAGCGGGTAACTCTCTGGACGGGGTCAGTAAGCGCCAGGAGCATCTGTCTAGGTTCTCCATGCCCGACCTGAGTAAAGACTCGGGTGTGAATGTGTCTGAAAAGAGCAACATGGGCACCCTCAGCTCCTCAGTCCAGTTCCACAGCACAGAGTCGCTGTCCTCCTCTCGCCCCTACAACAACAACATGTACGCTCCACTGAGGGTCGGCTACCCACTGCAGTACTGGGATGGCCCGCAGCCGCTGGGGTTCGACAGCAAAGGTCGCGTCGGGGTGATGGGCAGCAGTGGAAACCTGCGGATGGCTCCCATGAGCGACAGAATGCCCCGCCGGCGCATCAACGGGCAGGAACCCGTGGCGTCGCAGCAACAGCAGCAACCGCAGCCAAGACGCCGCAAACACCACCGTGGAAACCACGGCAGCGGGCAGCACCGCAGTGGCCGCCACCACAAACGCTCTCGCCGCTCCCGCTCTGACAATGCCTTGCACCTGGTGGCGGACCGGCCTGCTCAAATGGTAGAGCCGCCCTACCGCCGCGTCCAGGAGGATTACGACCGCTTCCCCGCCGGGAACGCTGCTCGGGAGTTGTTCGGTCTTGAGCCAGGCGGGTACAGACAGCAGCCCCAACGGCCCTGCCCCCGCACCACTTCTGATCTCACCCTGCAGAATGCTGGCTGGCAACCTGGAGGGCTGGGTGGGCCATGCTGGGGCGACGGGTACATGGAGGCTGCTGACCCCTGGTGCTCCAGCTGCTCCTCGTCCTCCGAGTCAGAGGCAGATGAGGGTTATTTCCTGGGTGAACCAATCCCGCGGCCTGTGCAGCTTTGCTACATCAACAACGAGGAGCTGCGCCATCGCTACAGCCCCTCTGGGATAGCTGCCCATCACGGACCTCTGCACGGACCTCTGCACGGACCGATTCATGGCCAGCTGCACACCCGCCAAAGGAGGAAGAGCAAAAACTGCATACTTTCTTAGATATAGAGCAAAAGGGGTGGTGAGGGATGAGCAGGAGAGTGAAAGAGATGAGAGAGAGGTAAGGAGACGGTTAAAGCAACAAAGAGGTGGAATAGAGGGAGTGGGAAGGTGAGAGTGAGACAGTTGACAGCGAGAGTGAATTGTGTGCGTGTGTGTGTGTGTGTGTGCGCGCGAGTGTTGGGGTTGAAGAGAGAAAAGGCCTATTTTTTTTGTGCTTGTGAGCCTACACAACTCTACACCGGGTAGTGTTTGTGTACACCTACACAGAATGATCTAATCATAAGAGGAAGCTCAGCTGGCTTACACAACAGAAATGTTTACAATGAAAGAGATCAAGTCCTCTGATGGTACCAGGAAGTGCTGATGAATTTGACTACTAAATATACCACGGTCAAGGTAAATTAACATGACGTATGTGTGCGTGCCTGTGCGTGAATCCATGTGACAAGAGAGGCTGAACAATCCCTTTCACTGGTCAAACTGCGACGATCTGACTGTTCATGTCGCAGCTCAGTGATCAAGCCCTGGGCGGTAAAACGTATTCTATGTGGACAAACCACAAATTGTGTTGGGGTAGTAAAAAGTTACGTGCTAGATTCCAAGCTATGTCATTGTTTACCTCAGTGGAATCCAAATGCTGCTGGAATATAGTGTTGGCTCGCTAGCCCCGTTATCACCATGTACAAATAGTCTGTTGAACTTTGTGCTCTACATAGCCAGCTCTCCATGCTTTACCGAGGACAGAGCGCCGGACGGCCTCTGCTCCTTGACCATTCAGGCACAGTAACGTCAGGTATGGTCCCGTTTTCTCTTCTGCAACATGCTTTGTTTTTTGAGAGTTACCCTTAGATGATTAAGAATTATAATAATAATAATGCTAACAATAATAATAACAATGCAAATAATAATTATGAGAATATTAAATAATAATACCTGTTAAATGTATATATAGTAATAAACTTATTAAAGTAATGGATGTAGTAATGTAAATGTTCTGTACATATGGTCTTAAATATTTATATATTTTGTAACTAAAGAATCATTATTTGTATAAGATGATGTAGAGATAGGGAGACTTGCATGTTGATTTGTTGTTGTTGTCTCATACAGAAAATAAAGTGTACTTCAATGAACAACCAGCAAGTTGCATCAGAAGTTGTTCTGATTGGTCAGCTTGAGTGACACTTGCTGTGTACCAGGTCCATACGGCATCCACACCATTACTTTACACTGTAGACATTTATCATGGCGGACATTTTGACTAGCCATGGCAGGAAAAGCACAGAGGAAACAGCTGGTATTTCTGCATGGTTGTAGATAAAGATCAGGATACAGTAATATTATTAGTATAATAGTATTTGTGGAATTAGATTACAGTGGTGGTAGGATTATTTCCGACTCCTGTGATCCAAACATTTCCAATGACTTTAGACCGTTGTTGAGTCCAAAAGTCCAAATTTATTGCGAAAAGATAGATATAATCATTTCTAATATTCACAACATGTTTTTATCTAACAAATTATTCCGCTTTAATCCATATTCGTTGGTGTTTAGCCTTTCAAAAACAACTTTTTCACTGCGGTCAAAAAACAGTTTGTTCCCCAGTTTGCCACAAACAAAGGCACGCACCTAATGCAGGAATTGTGCTGGCAATCTTTCCCAACTTTGCCCAGTCGGGATAAATTTCCATTTTACCATGAGGAATTTTAACCTGCCATACCCATGCTGTTGACACTGCATCTTGGCGAGCATCCAGTTAGGCTATTTTATATGCCATTAATTAACCCTCCTGTCGTGTTCGGGTCAAATCTGACCGATTTACAACTTTAATCAATCATAAATATTGTGTTTTACATCTAATTGCCTCAAGGCCTCATGATATTCTCCACACTAGGCATTGAATTTTTTTTTTAGTTTAGTCAACTTTGTAACACCCATGGAGTTCCTGGTCAAAAGTGACCGCCATGGGAAATGAATGGGAAACACTAGATCATGTCCATTCATCAGATGGAAAACACCCCCCCGCGCGCGCGCACACGCACACGCACACGCACACGCACACACACACACACACACACACACACACACACACACACACACCTGTTCACAGCCCCATATATAAAGTTGTACACATTTCAAACTTCAAACAAACAAATCAGGTGTTTGTTATGGGAATCCATCTCTATCCCGCACTTATGTGCCCATCCCCCCACGTGAACCACACCTTCAAGACTAAACAATGTTTCATATCTTCTCACTTTCCTCCTATAAAAACCTTTATTTGTGCCTTGCTCTCATTTTACTCTGAACACAATGAGTCGGCAACTGATAAGGCGATTTTCTGTCAGAGGCTCTGAACCGAATTTAGAGATACATTTTCAGTGTCTATTCTTTGTATATTCACAGCAGTTATTCATGTAAACCACTAGCCTGAGACATTGCTTACAGCTTAAAAAGGTGTTAAATAAAATTTGATGATGATTAATGTTTTTTGTGTTAATGTAAGAGCAGTTAAAACAGACCGGTCAAATTTGACCGGGAACACTAAAGTAAGGGGGGAGAAACGAACACGACAGGAAGGTTAAGTAATATAAGCATATTTCCCAAGAGACTCTTAGGCCATTAATATAATCTGCTGGACAACTACACATAATACGGCAAAAAGCCGGCTTATGATGGGTAACATAAACGGTGGCTCAGTTCCAGCAAGTGTTTCAGTAAGCCAACATTCACAATACCAGGAGCCTGAAACTGGCTCACCTAAATGGAATGCAGTCATTTCTAATTCAATGCTCAAGACAACTGGAGGAGCTGCTCCAGGTGCCAAAAAACCCTAGCCACAAAGTACAGATTCATCCTCTGGTTACTATGGATATCTGGACCAAATGCCATGGCAATCCATCCAATAGTTGTTGAAATGTTTCAGTCTGGACGAAAGTGGTGGACCAACCGTGCCACTGGTATGGCAAAAAAATCTATATGAAACCTTTAAAAGCAATATAATTGTCAGTGGCTTTTGAAAGTAGCAATTTTACTTACAGGCCGATACGGACATCAATAACAGAAGAAAATCTGTTAATACATCATTCCAGTATTTGTTTCTTAACACGAACACACATTTTTATAAGGATACCTAAATTTGTTAGTTATGTCCTACAATTCCCATAATGCAACTGGATAGCATCTTTCATTAGTGCCTCCATTCCTGGTAAACCCGAATCTTTCTCTCCACACCTCCAGTTTGTAATGCAGATTTTCTGTCATAGATTTATAATCCCCAAGCCTGAGCCAAAATTACCCTGATGACATCACTGTGACATCATCGGGGTTATATATTCAGACTTGACAAAGCTCCTCCAGAGCGCCAGAAGGAATTATGCAGCAGTTTTCACAGGGCGAATAGGACTCCTTTTGATTATTATGAGTAAGCTGAACCTCATGTGTAAAATTGGTGGACTGCCCCTTTAAGAATTGTGAGTAAAAGATTTCACAACTGAAATATAAAACGGTCAGTCTGGTGTGTTCCTGAATTATCTCAAACATGTCTGACATTTCTGTGCTGCAATTTCCGGTTATCTGCTGACATTTACACTGGTATCGATATTTCTATAATTAGCCAATATATCTGTCGGGCTTCAGGTCAAACATCAAAAGGACTTTTTCCTTTATTCTACAAACACTTAAACCCTACTCACTGGCCTACTCACCTACTGACCCGTTCATGTATTCATGCTATGACTTGATTTTGTCTTGCCCATATAGCGATGAATAAATCACAGAAAGTATTTTTAAAAACACATGTTTAATATGCTGTAACAAAATTAAATCAGTGAAATACAAATTATAAAAAATAAGAATGTAGAACTTCATAAGTACTCTTTAAGTAAAACCAGTGTATATTTTCATAATAATCGTCAAACTCTTAAAATTAAAAGCAGTGTAAAATCTGCAGATCAAAGTCAAAGTTTACTTTGAATGTTTTTTCACGAGGGATGCTCACCATAAGGCCGAGCACAGAGGAGGGACTTTGCCCCGGCGGCAGAAATTAATGTACAAACTTATTACTTCTACTGTAAAACACAAAAAACAATCTAGAGAGGTGCATTCAGTAGACTGTTAATCTCCGCCAGGTGTGTCCGCAACAACCACTACTATAATGTTCGACTGAATGAATACAACCCACAATTGTCAGCAATGTCGTTAGCTGATTGGCAAAGATCGGCTCTGACTAAATCCAAATCCACATATACCCGTAAATCTTAAATGATTAAAAAGGCTGCTGTCAGTAATTATAATAATGTGGGACATTGAAGCAGAAAAAACTAAAGACTGCAGGCTTGTAATAACTGAACTCAAACTAAACTTTTAGTGTCTGTAATAATATTGAAGTTACACTGCTGTTCCTTGTGTGTAAATGCGCACAACGTCCCTCCGCTGTCTGCGGCGGACAGCAGCTCTGCAACGTTCACATTTGAGAGAATGTAAGTAATAGTGTCCTCATAAATTATATATTATTTCACCCACCTGCAACCCATCTGCTATTAATCAGCATGTTAATTTTAATGACCCGACCTGCCCGAGTCGCCGGCGTCAATGCACTCAGCTGTGTCATCACTTGCAACGCCTCGTGGCCAAGAGTTGTTTAGGAGTAGTGAGTAAGGAGTCAGCAGTCACTCAATGGCTGTCAAACAAACAATAAAAAGGGTCTTTGAGAAAGCAGGCACCACAGTGACCACGAGGTCTTATTCAGTTTGCTGCAGTCAAATGTGAGATAAGTCATGGGCAGACAGAGATGCAAACTCATTCACAGTTGCACACACACACACGAGAGATCACATGATTTTCCTGGCAGAGATAACAACAAAAGCAGCGTTTAAAAAATCACATGAAATAGTATTATAAAATAATTTATGTTATAAAATATGACCAGTAGGATCAAAGCTTGGAAGACCGTGTCTCCGACTAGTGAGACGTCTCCCTGGAGTCATATTCCTCAATAAATTTCTCCATGCCCCCCACGCAGCGCTTGCCGATGTCCCTGAGGTTCTCCTGCAGCGCGGACTGGATGGGGCGCTCCAGGGTGGGATCCTTCGCTATCAGCATCTTTGCCACAAGGCCAAACATTTCACATTCCTGATAGTACACCTGCAAGACACACGCACATCAGGGATTTGAGAACGAATGGGTTGAAGGGGCGAAAGTGAGAGGGAGCGCGGGGGGGGGGTGGACGGACGAACAGAAGAGAAAGTGTTGGAGGGAGAGGAAGGGAGCAGAGTGAGAAGTCTTGTCATGCGTTTCCAATTACCACTGAATGGATTAACAATCCGCAAAAAAAAAAAAAAAAACACTTGCATGCAGACTGTTCACGAGTATCGAATATGCCTGTATTCAGAGTTGTGTTGGACATTTTTGCATCAGCTACCTGTTGCCAGACTCTATTTTACCCGCAATAGGATGAGATAAGATATACTTTTAATATTGCCTGAGGAAAAAAGCTTTGTTGTGGACTCCGTCCTGCAGATCCACGGTCGATAAAAACGTAAAACAACGCAAAGCTTCCATGAAAAGGTTCGCACAGTCTGCTGACAACGTCGACATATTGCACAGTCCCCATGGTCAACATCCTTGAGAATCTTCATGGTCAAAGGCAGGACTGGCTGTTTGTAAGGGTTCGGCTCTGGGGGACCATGAATCTGAAGAGCTGGAACTGGGAGAGAGAATGCGCGTTTGATCGGACACTATTTTCTGTGCCTGTCTGACGAGAAGACTGCTCATAAGTGTGTTTACGAGTGTGTTCAACTGTGACCACATCAGGCTGTTATCCCTTATCTTATAATGCTCTCTAAGAGTGCATGGTGAAATAACAACTTCTGCTCAACTCCATAAATCCTAAGTCTGTGCAAAAAATACATCCGCTACTGCAATGCCTCTATAATCCTGCAACCATGGAGATATGAAAAGCAAGGGGCCATCTTTTCCCGTCAAGTGGGTGGAAACACGCACCAATGCACTCTCTCTCAAACAAACCCACAGCTGATGAGCAGAGCATCATGTGACGTCTTCAACATTGAAGACAGCATTGCAGCACGTGTGGAAGCCTCTTGTGAGACAGGTGAGCCGAGATAATCAGCTTAATTTTTTTTTTGCTCAATTAGGAAAACGCCATCAAACACGTCGAATGTTGACGAAGACAACAATGACACTTGTGTTGCCTCAGGCTCAGCATTTCAAAATGTATGTTTAGACTACTGAAAACAAATCTTGTCTCATGTCTCCCGGCACCTTCCAAGATCTCTCCCTCTGTCACTCTTTCTCTAATCCCAGCTTCTCTTATCTCTCCTCCTCCTCCTCCTCGTTCTGTTTATAACCAACCCTTCTCCCAAGGTGTGTGTTTATGTAATGACACTCCTCTACCTCATCTATCTCTCTCCTCTTCTGTTGGATGGCTCGGTCTCGTGTTGCCGTCTGGCTTGCAGTTGAAGGAAGCTCCCCTTCTCTGCTTCGTTCCCTTTCTTTGCTTTTAGTCCCCGTGTGATCTCTCTCCCTGCTTTGGTTCCTGTCGTTCTGAAACAAAACACATGAAACCAAAGTTGGAACTTTGTAGAGTTTGCCAAAACAACTGATGATGACTGAGCTGCTAATGACCAGAAGATGACTAAAGTGAAACGCCACATGTTAACTTAAAAACACTGCTGCGAATAAATTATAAAATTCAGAATTTGTTCTGACTGCATGTGTTCAATGGCAAAACGTGTCAAATAAAAAGGGGTGTTAAAAAACAAAATTAAAACTGGTACCACTTCTTAATAAGTCATAATTTAAAATGGTTTTATAAACAGCGACAATTGACCCTTTGTTAACCCCCCCCCCCCGCTGCTACTCCATCAAGCTGTCAGAGCTACCTTGGAGCCCACACTGTCACTAACTGCACTCTGCATAAATATCTATTTATTTGGAAGAACAATAAAGCGATTTCAGAGAGAAGCAGCCTGAGGGGTCTATACTGTGTGTTTAAGGGAAATATCCAGGATGTCAAACCGATTCAGCAGCGAAAACAGGTTAAAAAGATAAACAGTATAAGCTAAAGCTACAGATCAGTGAACCATCACATCACCAGATCCCGACTGAAGACAATGAAATTAAGGAACAACGCTGTTCCTGTAAAGCTGGGAAGGTCTTTATTTACTGTTATAATTATTAAAATGCAAAATCAGCATCTGTAAACATTCAGTATTCATTTAGTATACCTTCAACATTCTCTGCTTATGTTAGCTCCACAGGTTTTTACGTGGAAACGTAACTTTTAAGAAACGTATATCTCCTTCCAACCTCTCCGGGTAACAAGTTTCACTATTACACAACATTTAATCAGGACGAGCTCCAAATCCACTAAACCAGCCTAAAGATGAAAGAAATCTGAAACCACTGATGAGTCTATGGAGCAGAGCCAGATAGTTGTCGGACCCTGGTCGGAGCTGGCCGATGCTATGCTATGATTTACCAGTCTGCGTTCCAGGGACGAGGCTTAGCAAAGGGTCAATTGGCTTTATTAATAGTTTTTAAATCCCTTGGTAATGATTTAGAGGCCTAGTTATGAAAAACTGAACTGCTTAAGTTCCCTCTCCCCAATTTATTCAGTGTCGTTTCCAGATGCAACAGCTGCTTTCAGCAACAACAAAAAGCTGTGAAAAGCCAAAGTAAACTACTTGCCCAGCACCAAACAAGAAAATCACACGGACACAGTTAGCGAATAGCTGCTGAACATAGTGGAGCATTTAGCAGCTAAAGAGACAGATGTTCCCCTCAGGAATTGGTGGAGACCAAAAACAGAGCCAGAAAGAAGAGTGGATATTGGTCTTACAGTCATCAGGTGGCAAGAAATACGACTCTAAACTAACGCTGATGTTGCTCTGTGTCTGCCAAATGTGTAAATAGGAAACGATTAGCTAACAAGATAACAATCTCGTGTTGCGTTTACAGCTCGTTTCCGCTGATTTAATCTTACCTTCTAACAAGCATCAAGTATGCAGTTATTAAATCATTAATAAAAAAGGTAAAAGTAGTAACTGTCTGATTGCCATTAAAGTGAATAAAAGTTCTAAGTACTTACCAATAATCTACAAATTATACTTATATAATCTTATTAGAAAGTAGAACCATAAGACAGAAATGCTGCACATGAAAAATAAAATAATCCTGATTTAATTTTATAAAGTCTGTATCATAGTACTTTGACAAATCTAGACAACAAATCACACTAAACAATAGACATCAACGATACTGTTGTGTTAACAGACATTAGTGACGTGCAGCATCGGGAAACATTAATGACGAACATGCTTTTAGTTGTCGTTAGTCATTCTATCTAAAGACATAATAATACCACACATATCGTACCTAGAGGTAAACCTACAGCGTGTTATCAACCGCTCAGATTTATTAACACTAATAAAAATAATGAAAATCTGAAACAAGCTAATCATTCTTGGATTCCTCTTGCTCCCTCTTCACTTTGACTTCACTGCAGCAGTGATTCATCATGTGCTGCTCTGCTCCTCGCTGTGATTAGGTCAGCCAAGAAATGTATGCGATCATTTGATTTCAGCCCTTTTCCTGCAGCACCTGGGCTGTTTGCATAACAGTCAAGTCATTCTCTGCTATGAGCTCATGTCTAATCAACAAAAAAAAGCACACATCTACCTTGACATATAATATATACAATATAATATCACTAGAACGATGAGGGGATGAATCAATAAACAGAAAAATAATCTGCTACTATTTTGATGATTGATTAATTCATCTTTCAAACAATAACGCCAAACATTCTCTGGTTTCAGATTCAACGTGTGTACTGCTTTTCTTGGTTTTATGTCATTGTATCTTTGGTTTGCAGTGTTGGTCGAACAACACAAGACATTTGAAGGTGTCAGTGCTTCTCCTAAGGGGGGCAAGCCTTGTAATAAATCAGCAGATTAATTGATAATGAAAATAATCCTTAATTACCATGTTTTATTAGGACAGAATTTGCATTTTTTTCATCCAAATCACTTTCAAATGTTTTTTATTTGCTAATGAGAATACAACTTTCAAAATCTCTTATAAATCACATCCCAATAAGAACATTCACACGGTGCTGCCCCACATCACACCGACATTTTGTAAGAAAACAGCATATTAGGTCAATTTTAAAGGATTGGTGGACCACTTTCAACAAAATGGAAAATCAGAAGGGGGGAAGCAGGTTTTTCTGCTTGTGAACTTACAGTGAACGGCATGTCCTTGTCTCTGCTGGAAGTGGATTTGGGTACGAAAGGTCTGGTAGCTGGAAAACATAAAGAAAAAAATATATAGAAAAAAAAAACACACCATCAACACACCTAGAGAACGAAGAGCTGGCCTTGTTTTTCCATATACCATGCCTATAAGTACATACAGCACCTATGTGTGTGTAGGTGTATCTTTAGACCACCATTGATGGTTAAAGCCCTCTTATCATTCGCTCCCTTTATCTTCAGCCTCCTGTTAAGACTTTTTTTTCTTGCAATTATCTGGGTCCAACCAATCAATATATATCTTTCAGCAGAATCTACTGATATTATGGAATTTTGCCTTGTAATATTGGACTGCAGTGTTCCTATGTGAAGCAATAGTTATGTTTTGGCTCATTATATACTGCTGGCTAGTATCTCGATCTCTCTCTCTCTCATATATACACACACAAACCAGCGATGAGTCACCATCATCGCACCATCACTCAGGCACACAAAAAAAACCTGTTCCACACTCACACATACACAAACACACACCTCCACAGTACTGCAGTGTGCAAACAGATACAGTGCCATGGTGTAAGAGAGAAGATAAAAAACACGCAGTACCAACAGCTCAGTCTATTTAGAACAACACATCGGACCACTTCATACCGGGAGAATACATCAACAAAAACATTCACAGTTTGTGTTAAAACCAAGGAAAACGTGATGGGAACAGAATGAAACCTCTCCTGTTTACTTCCAGACTCCCACTGACAAATGATGAGGTAATTCTCAAGTATCTAATGAGTCTAAGGTTAGACATATAATGTATAATGCATGGACTATCACATCACTACATAATCCATCTATTGAGTCCAGGAAAAAAGCTTCTTAGTGATGAGCATTACGTAACACTGGTTTGTTGCAACCAGAGTGCGACTACCTACCAACCACCAGATACCAGGGTGAGCCAATGCCCTCCAAATATTCGTAATGAAAGAATGTGCACGCGTTAACCTCTGCTTGCTTGTACTGCCACCCAATGGTCATGTGATGAAGTGCACGATGATACCGTGAAACTTGTCGAGTGGATTATTTAGGTATGCATGCACGGGAGGGGGCGACAATAACGTGAACCTTTTGTATGTTTTATTAGCTGGGAGTGTGTCAGGGGATTGTTTGTTTATGTGACTCATTGATAAGTGTTCTGTGGTTTGTGTTGTATTAACTGTATCATTCATTATAATTAATTAATTAATTAATTATATATATATATATATATAATTAATTAATTAATTAATTATATATATAATTAATTATATATATATATATTTTTTTTTTTTTTTTTTTTTTTTTTTTTTTTTTATATATATATATAATTAATTAATTAATTAATTATATATATAATTAATTATATATATATATAGAGTGGTATATAGAGTGGGTTTGTCTATTTAGACAGTTACACATTCAGGATGTGTTCAGTGCTTTTGTATGCAACTCATACAGATTCATACACCGTGTGGACAAAAGTATGTTTACACCATAGAAATAAAAAACACACACAAAAACATGGGCACTAAAGGAATAGTATAACATTTTGGGAAATTTTCCAGCATGGTTTTGTCAAAAGTAAAAGACAATCTGCCAGCCAGTATCTTTATAGCTCACTAATTAACACGTTATAGCTTGTTTGTATAAAAGTATTAAGGGGCCGGACTATTTCTTGGCCAGATCTGGTCTCTTCCTGGAGTCTCTGGGATTTCCAGTCAGTGCACTCATGGCACTCGGTAGAATCTGCTTAACAAGCAGTTGACTCTTATCCATCATACATTTTCCAAGCCATGTGTTGATATACTGCAAGTGAGTAGTACACTATTTTGGGGGAAATGTATTGCTTTGATCGTCATGAACAAAAGTTTGGGGGAAATAATATTAGTATTTTCATTGGTGCATTTATTTTCAGCAATAAGTCTTTTCCACGGAAACATTTTTGACATGTTTACTAATATAATTCATGGAATTCAGCCATCAGTAATGTCTTTTTCCTACTATCACTGTTGTTTTCACAGACTTTTGTGGCCGACTTGAACTTACCGTTGTTCTGTTTTGGAGGTGAACTTCCATCGGTGCTCTCTCTCTGCTCGTACCGCTCTTTATTCACCCGTTCCCTCTCCCTGAGCTCGATGTGGTGAGGTTTGGGCTGGAAATGATCCCTCCGGTGGAAGTACCCCCGGGGGTTGAAGTGGTGGTACCTCTGGTTGCTGAAGCCGGGTTTGTAAAACGAGTGGTCCTCCCTTGGAAAACTTCAGCATTTGAGAGGGGGAGAAAAAAAGACAAGGAAAAGCTTTCAGAATCGCCTCGTCGTCCATATTTTGCGGGTAACTCAGCATAAAAAGTAAATGGTTGTGAGCAAAACAAAAACACAAAAGGGCTCCCGGTTCTCGACCCGTCAGTCTTACAGATTTCTGTGGAATCGCCCTCCAAACTTCGGCTTGTAAGAATTGGACAACCATGCCCTCGGTCTGGATGGACTTCGCACCCTTCGGATCAGCCTCTTCGCGTCCTGTACCGACACGGGGAAACGGTTTGCACAAGAGAGCGCAGAACAATCGTACGGTCCAAACTATTTTTTTTTTAAAAAAATTTAAAAAGGTACATTTTGAGTCGTGACACGTGAGAACAGGATGTGCACCTACAGTGGGAGACACCAAGCCGTCGGTGGGCCTCTTGTCGACAGACTCATCACCGAGCTCCCTCTGCCGCAACGTAGAGCTCTGAGGACATAAAGTGCCATGTTGATGACATTTATTATGGTGTTGCTGTACAGGAATATTTATAAACGAGAGATAAAACAATTATGTGTTTTTGATCAATTAATCGTCATTTTTTTCCCAAAATACATTCCCATGTTCCAGCTTCTCAATCGGGATTATTTGTGTTTTTTGTGAAGATATAAAGAAATTTGTTGATAACAGGACTGATCTTTTTATAACAATTACTTCTAAAGATATTATTCATACATTTGAATGTGATAACAATAAACCTTTGAGCTACATGACAAATATTTTTCTTGCAACTTTTCTAGTTCTTTCCTTAAAACTTATGAATGAATAAATAAATAAATAAATAAATATATATATATATATATATGAAATATATATATATATATATAAATAAATATATATATTCATATATATATATATTCATATATATTCATATATCATATATATATATATATATTCATATATATATATATTCATATATTCATATATCATATATATATATATTTATATATATATATATATATATATATATATATATAAAATATATATATTTCATATATATATATATATATATATATATATATATATATATATATACATACATATATATATATATATATATATATATTCATATATATATATATATATATATATATACACATTCATATATATATATATATATATACACATATATATATATATATATATATATATATATATATATATATATATATATATATATATATATATATATATATATAAAGTGAGATTTAACTGTTAGCCAGACAAAACCAGCAATATTAAAAGACGTCACCTTGGACTTAGATATTTTTCTGACATTTCGTCAACAAATTACACAAATAATAGAGAGATGAAAGAAATCGCTAGTTGCAGCCAATAAAAATGAATGATTGAATGACATTGAATACTCAAAAAGGCACAAATGTGGCACACACATCTTCAGTACAAAATTGACAAAGATCAGTTTCACCAATTTATTCTGGACATGTCAAACATGTTCCAACTTTATAAACTTTGAGCATACTATGAGCAACACAAACAAAAAACAGCATCCTCTCAAAGACCTTACTAATGCTGAGACATTGTTGTTGCAGATTTATGAGGCAAAAGTGGCTGTTTTTAGTGTTTATTTCAGAAGTACACAGGTCTTTTTTTTTAAACTGTGTATTGAAGCGTCGGTTATTTAAAGCAGGTTGTTGCATCTAATTTGCATGGTTGTTGTAACTTCTGGGTATCGGGAGCGTAATTTATTCTCACAACACACCAAGATAACAGCAGAGAGAAGAGAGATACATAAACACAAAAATAACCAAACTCACATTTCCTATCATCATTGAGAGTCTTGTGAGTGAAATCGTAGTAAAATAAAATAAAATAAAGTAGTATTATTACTACTCAGTGGTGCCCTCAAGTGCCTCTGATGCCACTCCTTAGTCCCCCGTGGTGTCATTCTGATACACACCAATCATTAACTATTATGAAACAAGTGTTGTTGGTGTCTTCTTCTACAACTCTTGTTTTATTATTTTACAGCTCCATTTTGAATGCCTTTGACATTTCAACAGTGGATCTACTTGGTCAAAGTGCAACGTGACGCCCTCGAGTCAGTTTTGTGTCAGCTGTTCACTCGAAATGTTTTTCTTTTTCTTTTCTTTTCTTGTTTTCTCGTTACCTTGCTTTGCTGCGCGTCCTGCGGTCGTGTGTGGTCCATTTTCTGTCCGTGGTTTGAACCGTGTCTTGATGTCACGCGGACTTTATTTCTCTCTGGAGACGAAGAAGCCAGAAACCAGGAAGCGCGTGTGACCTCTTACATGACCGTCTTCGCTACAGCTGGAGAGTGAAATATTTACATTTCTGTCCGCCTGGATGGTTCTTATCTCACCCTGTCGACACCTTTTAAAAGGAATATCTCACATTGTCGACCAACGACCTGCGTTTTCCTGCTGGGAAATAACTCAACATGTTTTGTTTTGTTTTTACTTCCCTTTTCCGCAGCCACCCAATCAAGTGCAGCCTGCGGTCATAAAGGCTTATCAAAAAGCGAAACAGAAGCGAGCTTTTTGGTCTCCTGAGAACACGCATGCGCAGTCCGCCTTGTTTTTTGCCATCACACCTGTTTACACCTGTTTTACGCACAAGTTGCGGGTGACAGGCAATTGTAGCCGACATGAGTGTGTTAAACTGAAACTAAGATGTTAACTTGAATAACCTGAAACCAATATGTTAACCTGAAACTAATAACAGCGTTTTATAACCTGAAGTAAACCCCTTTTTTTCTAAAGTTGACTAGTTTTACTTCTAGAACTCTTTGCATTTACCTGCAGTTTACTTTCCATTGAGAGTATATTCCTTCTTTTTTAGTTCAAAGTATTTACTGGAAACTAAAAATAAGCGTTTCATCATGGTGCTCACATGGAGCTATAAGACACTAATAGTACTGCTGCAGTGGTGAAAGATTTTTCAGACAATAATTCTTACATGTATGAATACAATGGAATTTTTCATTTAGTTTTCAGTCTCACGTTTGACAGATTGCCCATAGATTATCACCTAATGAGCAATAAAACCAGCCCGTTTTATACCGACACACCCCTTTAGTGATTAAACGATAAACTATGAAACATATATATACATCAGAATATGTTTTCTGGTAGTTCAAAAAATAAAGCTTGTTTTTCTATACTCCTGGGTGAATTAAATTATTGACGAATAAAAAATACACAGTATTTTCACATTTTATTAAGATCGTTAGTGCAAAATGAAAATGAAATTAAGTGAAATTATAGAAGAAAAACATTTATTTAATATTAATATATATTTCCAGCTATAACACTGACTGTTTACATGCATGCACACAAATACAGAGTAATCGGATTACAGACAATATTTTGATTTAACTGAGTTTGATCAGATTTTCTGAGAATTTAAATTAGCATGCGATTGTTATTTTCAATGACGTAATTGTGTATCCCGATATCTCGATATGTGATGTCATCGCGATACGATTCCACTAAAGGGACTAGTATTACCGGGCGACCTCATCCCGCGTATGTGTTTCATGAGGCGTAGTCGCACGGGATAAATCGGTATTTTCCTCAAATTTACTGACATTATCCCCCTGATATGTTGTCAAGGCTCTACGTAGCATCCACTTGTATAAAAAAAACAATATACTATATGATATTTAAATTTAATATGATCATATTATAGAGGCCTAATTATGTTTCACAAAGACCTCCATTGGGTGTAGCGAGATGAGCCTTCTGGAATTGCAACCAAAATGTTTTCAAAACTTTAATTTATTAATTGCCAACGATGCCTCCATAATCCGGGACCAGGAACAACTGAGAAAAAAAAAGATATCAATTTGCACAGGACTCATATTATCACATGACCTCTGTGTATAGGCTAAATATTGTTGGTCATTTGTGCTGGAACTTTTTAATTGACAAATTACGGACATGGCAGATTTCACAGACAACCACCGCAATTATTACAAACTTCTGGAGTCGCCCAGGTAATACTTGTGTAAGAAGTAAAGACATATACTACACATAAATGTCCAGTGTTGGTAAAATCAACTCGTAAGTATGACAAAAAAAAAAATGCCCTCCAGTCGCACATGCCTTTAGTATCAGTAACTTCATCTTTTGACACGATGAGTTTAAAGAATCGCTGAGGCCACCAAACACACCGACCTCTCCCAGAGGTTTAGTGTTCCTCTCTCCACCCACTGTCTCCACCCATCTCACTTCCTCCTCCCCTGAGAGAGAGAATTATTAAAACCAGACTACCTGAACGTGACTTGGAGCAGTGTAGTCCTGTTCTCTTTCTCTTTAGGCTGAAACCCTTCAACAGAGGCCAGGTTAAGGTCATCCTTAATAAGGTAATCCTGTCACAGTCACACTGAAGCTGTTGTTTTGTCTTCCGGCTGTCGGTGCTTTGGGTTAAGAACTCGCTGGAGCAGGTTTTCTTTCTTGTCAGGTCAGTTTTACTCACTGTGCCGTGTGAATGTTGGGCCGTGCTGGTGTGTCTTTCTGCTACACTATAGAGGGGGTGCATAGTGAGATTGGTTTTGGTGGTGTATAAAGAAAGATACTCAGTTACTTCAGGGCATAAATAAATGGAAAGACATTTGTGAACGCACCTTTTCTTCATTACATGTTCTGTCATGCACGTTGCAGCTCTCATCTGCACAAAATGTAACTGGTGTCACATACTTGTGTTCAGCAGGAACACCGTGTAACAGAGAGGGGGGAGGGGGAAACAATTAGGTTTTTAGTTTGCTTTGTCAATCGCGCATTGATTATTTTTGCTTCATTTGATTTAATGTATAAAAGTTTACGTTATGAGACATGATTCTGTATCTTTTTTTCACAGCACCAACACTTAAATCATCCTGGCATCGTCAAGTACAAGGTTGACCACAAGAACAAACATGAGGTAAAGACAAAAGCCAAAGAAGAATGAGTTTTCTTTTCTTTCTTTTTTTTTTGTCAACAAATCCCACGAAAGTTAGTTAGTTAGATGCCAGTTTATCAGGTAAAACTATTAGCTAAAAGTAATATCTAATATACAAAAATCCTGCAATAAATCTTCCTTCACAAATGTTATAATGTTCAGTTATTGTTGAAACCGTTTGTAAAGAAGTGTTGGTTCAACTTCACGATTACTCTGGAGGCTGTAGTTGTTTGTGCTGCTGTTGAAATGTAATGCATTATTGCTGGCTGGCGTTTCTGTTACTTTGTCCATATCATTTATAACAACAATTTAAGACTATATAAGCAAAAACAACTCTCTGCAATACAGTCCAACAGCACCGCAGATTAAATCGCTGTGAGGGCCGGATTATTGCACGGCTGTTGCATTAGACTAAATTAGGTTGAGCCAGGTGTACCAAATAAACTGTCAACTCAGTGTTTACTTCCATTTATTTAGGAGGATAAATTATTTCCTCAAACAGCTGGGCACTGTTACTATAAATGTGACTCAAACTATTTTCAGATGCAAATTTAGTGCTCACATTCATTGTGATGGAGGGAACGTGTCCACCAGTGAGAATAAATAAGCTGTTTCAAGCTTTGACCATATGGTGAATACTTATGTGGATCAAATAATTGTTGGTTTTGGTCTTTTCCTTTGTGGACAATAAGTCAAATACAGAATAACTCCAGACTTACACGATGATGTCTGAGTGCATCCATTGTCTTAAAATGGTTTAATGTAACATAATCGTGTCACGCAGGGTGCAAACCTTCTCGAGAGCACAAATTCTGCAGGATTTTCGTCTGCGATGCCAGGCGCTCGCAGCCAACGACAACAGAGGCTTCAAACAGGAGTTTGAGGTACGTTTTTAAAACATATATTTTTTTATTAAACTTGGATCAGATGTCTTATTTGTGAAGTTAGAAGACTGACGTGTGTTAATATCTTTGGCTCTGTGAAGGAGCTGGATGAGGTTGGCAAAGACCTCCCCACCCAAGTGGGGGACTCGGGGGTCAACAGAGAGAAGAACAGATACCCCTTCATTTTGCCATGTAAGTGCAAAACTATATCACACAAGAGCGGATTACGGAAAGTATGTACGAGACTTATTTGTTTGCTTTCCGTCTGGCTGCAGATGACCACTGTCGCGTGAGGCTGTCAGTTCAAAACTCCCAACCACACACCGACTACATCAACGCAAATTTTGTGCCCGTAAGAGCTCGTTCACCTCCTCGTTTGCCGTTCCTATCCCTCCGTCCTCCGGCTTTACAAGCAAGTCTGTTTGTCTCCGTCTGTATTTAGGGTGGAGGATCAGAGAGAGACTTCATCTGCACACAGGGCCCTCTGCACAACACCGTGGCAGACTTCTGGAGGATGGTGTGGGAGCAAAACGTCAGCATAATCGTCATGGTGACGGCGCTGAGACACAAGGACCAGGTCTGACATGAAACCTTTTTCCTCACCTTGTCACTGTGGGAGGTCACTAAGAATCTCTATTGGCTACTCGTCTGCCAATTCTGAAATCTACGTAGAACGCTTTAGGAGTGCAAATACCAAGTCAATGATACCAGACAGCAGAAATACAGAACATATCATGCAATTGTAATCCCATCCTGTTTTTAAAAAATTCTATATTTTAACGGTTAGAGACCCAAATCAACCCGTAGTTTTTTTTAGGGGGACAGCAGGTCAACTGTAGATGCCACATAGATGTTTTACACATGATCTGACTCGGCTCTACAGTGTGCGTTAGGTGGTTCTAGTCATAAATCAGAAATAAAACTAGTAATTACATTAAAGTAATTACTTAAGATAAATTGTGAAAGTGTAAAAGGGCTAGAACATGATGATGATGGCAGATGCTCCGTTATGTCTGTAAATTGTTGCAGCAAATTTGTGGGTTGATACCATTTGCTGCACAGATTTGGTGCTACATTCAACACTTTTTTTTTTTACCACTCGAGAATTGATGTAAAGGATCCAAAATACTTTCAAAATACCACATTAGGATCTTGAGGAACCACATAGAAGAATCAATGCTGTGATTTGGTATCAAAAACATTTGAGATTTAGAGATTTCTGCAACAACAAAAAAATGTGGTGATTGGATGGCGAACAGGTGATCTGAACGTGACCCTGTATTTGTCAGGTGGTAATATGATGAACATAGTGAGGAAGACACACTCAGTTTGTGTGTGTGTGTGTGCACTTGTTACATGCTCATCATTACCTCTGACTCTTCTAATAACATATTTTTCCTTTTTTAATTTCAATTTTTAGACATTTTGGGGAAAAGATTGATATCGCTCTCGTGTCTGTACGCTTAATATGAAGCTACAGCCAGATGACGGTTATGTTAGCTCAGCATAAAGACGGAAAATAGGATGAACCAGCTAGCCCGGCTCGAGACTGTAGTCCCGCAAAAAAACAAGAGTCGTTTTACCAGATGCCTCAAAAAATTGTAATTAGTGAGCCAAAGTGGTGCCGGTAGACTGATTTATTTTTTTGTCTTAAAACAGAGCCAGGTTAGTTGTTTCCCCCTATTTCGAGTCTTTGTGCTAAGCTAAGCTAACCGGCTGCTGACTGTAGCATCAAAGTGGTATCAATCTTCTCATCTAACTCTTGGCAAGAAAGTGAATTAGAGCAAATATCAAACTGTTCCTTTAATATACGTACTCTCTGTAACTTCCACCCTTGTACAGGTGATGTGTGATAAGTATTGGCCTCTGGAACGAGGGACAGTTCAGTATGGACTGATCCAAGTGACGACAGTGACCCGCAAACAGGGTCCAGATTATTTTATCAGCACCATTAACCTCAGACAGGTGAGCAAAAGAAACATCCATCATCCCCTTTAGGTACCATTTAAACTGCTGCTGTTGGCTTCTGTGTGCACTGACCGCACCAGTAATCAATCAGAGAAGAAGAAGAAGGAGAAGAAGCCCTTGTGGCTGAACTGAAGGAAAGTGTTTGTGTTTCAGAGAGATTGTCCAACAGACAGGATAATCACACACTACCACTACCCTGCCTGGCCGGACCGGGGCGTCCCTAAAGACTTATCCTCGCTCGTTGCCTTTACTGAGCACGTGCGGCAGGAATTGGAAGCGACTCCCCGGCTGGGGCCGGCCGTGGTCCACTGCAGGTGTGACCTCTGACCTCCAGCCCATCACCCTGTTCCTTTTAACAAGCTTTAACAATCAGGTGGTGCATGAGACGGTGTTTAAAGTCAATCTTCCGTTTGTGCGCTTCAGTGCAGGTGTTGGTCGTTCGGGGACATTTGTGACGTTGTTGTGGCTGATGCAGCTGTGTGCGAGGGGCATCCCGCCTGATATCAGGGCTGCTGTGGAGGATCTGCGGCTACATCGGATGTGGATGGTCCAGAACCTGGTCAGTCAAGTAGTGAGACTCACCTGCAGTGGTGGAAGAAGTACTGAATATCTTTAAGGAGTAATAAAGTTTTAAAAAATGTACTCCGTTACCAGGGTTCAAAGTATTATTATTATAAAGTATTATTAGCAAAATTCAATTAAGGTATCAAAAGTATTCACAATGCAGATAGGTAAAGGTAATTATATATACATCTGAGTAGTTTTAATCACCAGTATAACAAATGTTTTATATTTCTACGTTTATAATATATTGTCGATGTAGAATCGTTTAAAAACTACCTAACTGTGGTGGAATAAGAAGTACAATATTTTCCTCTAAAATGTAGTAGAGATCAGATGGAAATATTCACAAAATGTGCAATTATCTCAAATTTGTAGTTAAGTACGGTAAGCTACTTGTATCAAAAGCAAAAGTCCTCATTATGGAAGCTATCTTAATTTAGCAAGATGCGAAGCTAGACCGCTAAAAGTAGCTGCATATTTCACAAACAAATATTGAGAGTGGTATCGATCTTCTCATTTTGGGCAACAAAGTTCTAAACATAATCCCCAAAATGTCCATTTCATATAATGTATTATGTATAACAATGCATTAAACTCACGTGGTCATCATAACTGAATTGTAGTAGCAGAAAAAGTAAAAGGGAGTAGTAGTACAGTACCTTAGAATTATAGTTAAATGATTGTATTTCCCATTGCTTAGTAATTTATTTATTTATTTATATATATATATATATATTTTTTTGTTGTTGTTTAAAACATAAAATGCACTGAATATTCAGTTAAATGGACTGTTTAGTGTGCTGCAGGAATGATTCCTAAAACCTGGAAATGAGTCAGCATTATTGTACTTCCGGTTCCCGCGTCTCAGTCAAAATAAGGTCTGTGGTTAACACAAGCTTAAATATTTTAGCATTTTGTTGTACGATATAAAATACGTCAGTAAATACGCATCTCGTGAATTTTGGAGCTTTTTACGTGTGTTAAAAGAGGCGGTTGCTAACAAGTGGCAAGATGTCGTCACGGCGACTTTACATCGTCGCCGTGTGAACTCGCGCTTGTGCGGCCGTGTTGTAGTTTGTCTGCAGCCTAAAGTTAGCTTTTCATTTGTGAAGATTATCTTGCTGAACAAAGCGTGTAAATATCATGAACGTTGACTTTCAACAAAGCTTATTTTCCGCAATAATCCAAAAATCCAAAAATCCAAATGGAGAAATCTCATTGGCTGTTCGTCGAGGGAACCGGTGACGCTAACTTCCGGGGCCGGCCTACAAAAACACATCTCTGCAACACTCTACTCTTGTTCAGCCTCTATCATTATTGCAATTCCCTTCACATGTGGGTCATTCCATTGCTGCCTACTCAGTAACACTGTGTGCTGTTTCCTCACAAACACGAGATCCTCATTACCTGCTCATTCGTTCCTTTGCGTGTTCCCAGGAGCAGTACCTCCTAGTTCATCAGTGTCTGCTGCACTGGCTCAGTGGAGGCCCCTCAGCACGGTGAGCACCAACACACGGCAAATTCAGCCTCAGCCCGGGGTATAATTAGTCACTGTAAGGAAATATATAAAAATGTTGGTGTCCTCTCTTCCCCAGCAGGCCACAAACTCAGGGAGCCACTTCAAATATTAACCACCACGTTCAAGATCAACCCCGCGGCTCCTCGGGTCGGGGGGCCCACGCGGGGAGGAGGCGACACCACCAGCAGCGACAGGCGGCTCCAGGAGACCGACAGCAGAACACGGTGCAGCAGATTTTACACCCTGGGAAGCTGCTGAGGAGGTTGCTGCCTTCGTCGTCACGGTTTAATCCAGACTCACACTCCCCCTGAACCCACAAACTGTAAAGCAATACCAACACGAGCGACGCTCGGGGAAGAAAGAAGAAAATAAATAAAATGCTGTATGCGTGTCCTCATGCGGCACCTAAAAAAAGGGAAGGAGCCGCTGCTGTGTGACCTCATGTCCTGCAGGTGGAAAACTGGCCTGACAAATTCAGGTGAAGAAACCTCCGACGCAGCAGTTTGCGCTGCAGCCTGGTGGGAAAAAAAATAAAGGAAGCCACCAGCCGGTCAGGTCCAACCTGTTCCTCTACTATGAAATACTCGCTGTGCCATTGATGAGAACAATGATGAGGCTGCTCTCTGTGCATGCAGTCAGATATGGAGGGAGTCTACTGTGAGCAGCTACCAAATATGGCCACACAATTCATAGTTTGCGTGTCTTTGTTTGCCTCCACTATTGATGACGTGATGCTGCGAGATTACTTCTTATTTCGGGTTGTTTTTTTTTTTTTTTTTTTAAATCGTTGTGCATTATTTTCACACTTATAGTTTCGTGAAAGGATGCATGTGCAGGAGCGGGAGCAGACTTGCTAGAAAAGCAGACACGTGGTATAGTGGCTGTACAAAAAAAGGTCATGTTTCAAAAACACACAGGCACTGCCATTCTCCTTAGATTACTGGAACCCATTACAGTACATGAAGGAGCTATGAGTATCTTTACATTATAGAACATAAAAGGGCTACCCCAATTCTTAGAGTCTTTCATCTGTCGTGTAATAAACATGTATGATACAATAGGTAACTCATCCGGGTGGATTTTTGGGGGTTGGTGATTGAAAAAAAAAAAAAAAAAAAAAAGGAACTAAAAAGGATCCATCAGCAGTCCATCACTCCCTCGGCCGCGTATCCTCCATGTGGCAAGTGCTTGTAGCTGCAGGGCGAGTGGCGACATCGTATTGTAATAAAGTCTGTGTCCTGATGTGCTCCGATGCTGCCCAGCCGGTCAGACAGCAAGCAGGCGGCAATCACCAAGTGAATCATCTCCGGAACTCAGCGTGTGTCCGCGTGTGAACTCAGCGAGTGAAATACAAACAAGAAGGGCAGAGTTCACACAATTTGGAAAATTTAGCTTTTAACCTGTATTTGGCTAATTTATGTAGTTTTAATACCACTGCCGTATTCACGGTGACACCTAACAGTGACCAAGGCAGATGGGTGGAGGGGGGGGGGGGGGAGTAGAGCAACAAAGGATGTCTATGAAAAGCAGCATAGCGCAGGCCCACCCCCCAGTGAAAATATATGTAATACAATATATTACAGATTAAAACTAAACAGGGAATGAAGATTCCAGACTATTGGTAAAAGGAGAACCAACCGTTTAAATTAGAGTCCAGGTTCAATAAAATGATTAGACATCCTTTGGCCAAACAAAATAGAAAGATGAACAGGTTGAGCGATCGCCTCAATAAGACAAATTCTTTGCTGTATTTGTTGTATGTACAGTCCGTGGATGCAAGATACGCCGACACATAATGAATATAAACATATACATGCCACCCTTAACGACCACCAGAGGGTGTGAGAGGATAGAAAAAAAACACTACTGATAATGAGCAATCAAAGGCCGGGTGAAGGTGAAGAGGAAGAGTCCAGTCCATTTACGCTTCTCCTCCCGTCCAACTAGTGCACGCTCTCCGACATGTTTATAGTGTCCTGGATTTCGCGGATGGCGAGGATGCGGGCGAGCATCTGCTCCAGCTGTTCTTTTGGGATCGGTTGAGTCGAGTACCAGATGGGGCTGTTCGGTGCCACCACGGGCTCGGGAGTCAGGTAGAAGGTGTCATTGCGACCTTTAGCGCTCTGCGGACTGACGGAGAACACAGCGTGAGCACATTTTCAGGATGCACAATTTATTTATTTATTTTTTCCAGATGTCAAAGTTACACTTTTAGCCCGTCTCTGCCAACGTTACAATCTCATTAATCTGCAAATGAGAGAGGATTAGTGGAAAAGGTGTGCCGTCACATCAAATTTCCAGTGAATGATTATACCCTAAATAGGAAAAGTCAGTGTTTTAACAATCCGGCTCTTATTCTTGTTGTGTTGCCCAATGTTCCCTTTGTCCTGTTGACATCAGGGCCGCACTGAACAATTATTTTCATTATTGATCTGCCGATTACATTCTCCATTTCTCATTTGTGTGATGATGTCAAAATATAATTGTAAAAAAACAACTGCTGATTACATTTATTTAGAGCCTGAGATGACATCATCAAGTGCATGTTTTGAATACTGAAACAGTGAATCAATCATCAAAATAAAATCCTACATTTCCTGTCAATCGACTGATTAATCAATCATTTCAGATTATCCCCCTAGTCACAAGTTGAGAGGGACACGTTTTTTGGGGGAGGCCAAATCATTTTGTTTAATGTATTCCTCTTGAAATTGTGAAGAGGCAGAAAACACAAAAGTATTTTTCACCTTTTTTTGAGAGGAGAAAAATGAAGAGTTATTACAAAGCATCCATGTTTTTGTCAGTTGCCTAGCAACGGTGTCTTCACAAGTTTAACCACTTGAAAACTTGAGTGCGAGGTGTACTGCACAACCCATGTCGATCACAAACGCAAGAGTTGAGTCTAAAAAAGGTAACGGCTCAAAAGAGATCTCTCATCATGAATGCATGACCTTGACCTTGGTCAGAGTGAAACACACTACACGGGGGTCCAAAGAAGCATTTGTTTACCAGTTTTCTTCTGACATACAATTTCACGAGTGTTGAAATATTGGTTTAATGTTTCATTAAATAAAAAAACTATTGTTTTAGAGTTAAGTTTCCTGATGAAAACTTTAAATATTTACCATTTGAAGAGGTAGAAATCGTAGAGCTTGATGGGACATCGCAGCGGGTTCTCTGGGTCCTCCAGCTGCTCCGAGTACATGTCGTCTGTGACTTAACAAAGACACGTATACAAACAGTATAAACATTGTTATTCATCCTTAATATGGGGTTTCCTGTCAGACACCACGGCACAAAAAGAAAACCATCACGTGCGCTCTCACCTTTCTGTCCTATGAACCGCTCGGTTGACTTTAGGTATCGAATACTCGTGCTCTTGTCTTTGGGGTTGTTGGGACTCTTCCTGGTGTGTCTCAGCACCTTCGAAAAGGCCACTTTTAGATGCTGATCCACGGTCTTCAGGTGGAAATACCTGTGAAAAGACATTCAGAATACATTAAGTGATTTGGTCAGTGCGTAATGGGAGCAGAGGGGAGACACAGAACAACAGCAGGCGTCTTGTGTAGATTTCTATTTTGCTAATATGTGGGGTTGGAAATGATTTGTGTTCAAACACGGATTTACTCTCAAGGATTATGGCAACACACTCCTTTCTGGTCTCCCAAAATATACAAGCCAGCTACAATTAATTAAAAATTCCAAAAGGAGAACACATATTACGGCCATTTTTAAATCTTTGTCCTGGTTACCTGAATTTAAAGTTATTTTATTAGTTTATAAAGGCGCTCCATGGCCTTGCACCAGACGGCCTCTGGTTCCTCTCCTTCAGCGGTTTCACAAAGCACAACAACAAAACACTTGGCGGCGCTGCTTTTAGCCATTATGCTCCAAGCCTCTGGAACAACCTGAAAATGTTAATATCTCTAAACAGAAACTAAAAACCCATCTATTCAGTCTAGCTTTTTTTTATGATTTATGATTTCATGTTTTTTGTTAGTATTGCTTAATATTACGTCTGATTATATACAGTGTTTTATGTGTTTTTCTTGCTATGGTCTTAGTATTTATAAATATTTTATTTTGCTCTAAGTTTACTTTTTTCTTTACCAATTTATTCAGCGTTGTATTTAATTTTTTTCTTGTATTTATTTTGGTGTGCATCAGTCTCTTCATCTTCTCTCCATTTTTTTGTTTGTTTATCTTGTCAATCATTTGTAAAACACTTTGAATTGCATTTGATTTGTTTGAAAGGTGCAATATAAATAAAACTTGATTGACTGATCATGTACAGAGATATACAACAGGCAATATTACCGCATGTCTATTAAACAGTAAGGGAAAAAAAATAAATCACTCAAGTGTGATGACTGAAGTCAACTCACTTGGTGTTGAAGAACATAAGAGTTGTGAGCAGCGTCGAGGGAGAATGAGCTCCCAGCTGTTTACACTCCCACAGCATCTCCTCTGTCACATGACTGGGAATAATATAACCTGGTAGGGGAGGAAAAAAGCAGATTGTGAAGACCTGGCAGTTTATCAACTTTGGCAAGACATTTTAGTTACAAGGAATCAAATCATCACTTCATCTGTCACGTTTAATCAATAACATCATTCTGTAAAGCTCTATAGTCTGAGATGAAAGCTGCTTTTTGGTTGGTTGAGTTAGTGCCATCACCAAAACTCAGAACTGGAACCTGTCGTCTTTCCTGTATCAATATACTGGTTGGGCCTTTAATGGGGCTGTCCTCGATCAAATTAGTTGATTTAATCAACACATCTGTAAAATTGAGTTTCACCACAAATAATGGCACAAAAATCACCACTTTCCATCCTGTGTTTACCAGAGAAGTTGCATGGAAAAAAGAACAAAGCATAAAAAATGACTAATCCACGTAAGAAATCTTAAATCGACTAAAATGGCCAATTAGTTGACTAAGAGGGGTAAGCCCAGGCCTTTGATTAATCAGCAACAGCTCTGTTAGTCTGAGTGATTGTACGTTTAGCTCATAACGCAACCACAGAGCGCTGCAAACAAATAAAACAGTCGGCTGTAATATCTACTGCAAGTAAAACAAGCATTTCATTGAGAGAAGCTGTGCAAATCCTGGACAAAGCTTTGAGGCAAAAAAAAAAAAAGAAAACGTCAAAGACTGACACTCAGCTCCTGATGGATAACACAGAACACATCTGGGATACCAAACAAACCAAAACCATTATAGGCAATATGTTCTTAATGCAAAGCTATCTACCTAACGTGACATTAATATTAACCTGTGCTGGGCTACACCTGCGAAGTGCAGCTGTATTATTTAGGGAAACATAAATATCAGATGGCATTATGAAGGCGCACAAACTGATTGGCAGCACCCCTAAATATCTGAGATAATATTAGTTGATAGAACATTGATTATAGAGGAAATATGGAAAACAGCTTTCGTCCACACACCTAGCGGATGAATAGACGATCTCCAAGGCTCTAGGATCTGGTGCAGACTGTGAGCGAAGCGAGTGTAGTACTGATCTGAGAAAACGTCGTCCACGCGACCGTTATCAAACAGATACTGCAGGGGAAAATTGGGGGGTGGGTGGAAAAGAAAGAAAGAAAGAAAGAAAGAAAAAGAAAGAGGCGGTCAGAAAGTGTTTCCACATCAAAGCGAAGTAGCAACAGGGATGGGATGGATGTTGAACGCAGAGTGTATTCATGCGTCTGTGTGCATGATACACTTACTTTTTGTATGCACAGAAATACATAGTAGAGAACATCAGCCTCATAACACTCCTCTTCCAACCCCCGAGCTTCTGTTGTCATCAAAGACAGACCCATGCAGAGCTCAGCTACCGCACACGACACCAAGTCCTCCTGGAAACGCAGTGCTTGGCGTCCTAAAACACACACACAAATCAGTGAGTGGGTTGACAGAGAAGAGACTATGAAAATACACACACATGTGCATCAAAGGAAAAGTATTGTCTTAACACTAGAACAAAACATTCTCTACATGCACTTACGGCCAATTGGGGCTAGTTTATTTTTGTCCGATTTTTCCAACTCAAGGTTTTTCCGCTGAGCCCAAAGCCGCCATACTTCCAGCCCCTCCTCTGGCTTTAGAGTGGCAGGCAGCAGTAGCTCCTGCACTTGCACCTGTTGCTGGCCATCTACCTCTGCTACTACTGTCTGACCCTGCACAGACACAAACATAAACACACCAACACTGTTACCTCATGCAGTCAAGAAATACATGCGAATGTGTGTATCTGGCCAAAATAAAAAAGGAAGACATAGCAATATAACACCTGTGTTAGCACCTGCAGATGATGTGCGTCCTGCCCCGACAGCCCTTGTGTGTGCAGCACCTGCTGCTGTGGATCCCAGATAAGGGACTGTGTCGTGTTGGAGTAGCCCTGTACTGCCACTGGGATGTGGATGTTTCCATTCATCAGCTGGGCAGGGAACAGCGTGTTTGCAGCCAGTGTGTGCACCACTTCCTCCTGGCCTCCCATTCCCCCGGAGCTTGTGATGCTGGATACGGCCTGCGCTGTCTGACTTTGACTTTTCAGCTTGTCGTTTTCAACAGTAACTTGCATCGGCATTGTAGTCATTGTTGTAGTGTTTGGCCCTGCAACCTGCACTGTTCCATAGGCTTCCTGGGGGATGGCAATGTGCGTGACCTGGTCGCGGCCTCCGGAGCCGGCAGGCGCAGAATAAACAGGGATTGTCCAGGTCTCCCCCGTGGGACTGGTGATAGTGCCTGTAGCACTGTAAAGGTGGGAGCTGTCCACGGTTAGGAGGTCTGGCCGCAGGGACACGTAACTTTGCTGCTGGCCCTGTCCCTGGGGGATAGCCAGAACCGTAGCTAGTTGCTGACCAGGCAGGGCATAGGACACAGTGATGGGCATATCAACCTTACGCTTTTTGGCTGGCTGGAGGACACCTCCTCCCTGTGATGTGGTAACGGTGGTCCCCAGTACTCTCCTCTCAATATTGTCCTGATGCTGGGTGGGAGACAAGGCCCCCACTGTCTGGATTTGGATCTGTTGTCCTCCTGCAACAGCTGCTACCAACTGGGCTTGCAGCTAAAACACATGGGAGGGAGATTATTACTGGTAACTAAAATAAAACTCTGGTTAATGACAAAATGTGCAATTCTCCCATGATGTGTGTACTTGTGCTAATGTGTACCTGTTGATGCTGCTCCTCCGTGAGTTCCCCAGGCTGAATCAGCTGTGCAGTAGTCACACCTTGCAGCTGTTGATGGGAGCCAGAGGGCACTTGGAGGACCTGACCAAGCATTTGACCTTGCTGCTGGCCCTGAATCTGCACCTGAAAATAGAGATAATAGGTAAGGTTTTGTGGTATAAGGATTAAATGGAACAGAGTGAAAAGATAAACACAAAAACATCATAAAAAAGGTACAAACCTGAACTATCTGTTGCTCTGGATTATGTTGTACAGACTGCTGCTGGGACTCCTGTATCTGTTGCTGCTGTGGGTGGACCTGCACCTGGACCTGCATCAGAAGACAGTGTCTGTCAGGGAGCTGGACGGAGCTCTTTAACAGACCCATTTGGTGACCAATTAGTGAGCTGATTTACCGGACAGGCCAGCTCCAACAATGACCCTGCCACCTCTGTGCTGTCTGTGTAGATGCAGTTAGCCTCTTGTTGGTAGACCATGGTGGTGGTGGTGGTCGTAGTATCTTCGCCTTGCTGGCTGAACTCCTGCAAGGCATCTGGGCCCTTGCTGGCCAAGGACTCCAGGAACTCCTTCATGCGGTGCTGAGGGATGCTCCGAGCTTTCTGCCTCACAAGCTCCTCATAGGAGCCCGATCCATCCAGGGAGTTATTCATCGCTGCTGGCACTGTCTTCTTCTACTGGAGGAATCGGAGTAAAATGCAGAATTAACTTAGGATTGTTTTAAAGTAGCTGCAAACTTAGGTATTGACAATACAATGTCCGTATCAACAAATAATTACTATTCATCACCGTTCAAGAACCCTGTCAAAACTTTGACAAGTCAAACGCAATTAAAAAGGTAAAAATCAATCAATCAAACTTAATTTCAGACTCAGGGTGCAGATCAGACAGAACGTTAAATAGAATAAAATACATACAAAAGCACAATTAAAATACATAGACCTACCAATCCCTTATAAAGAGACAGCTGTAACAATGTCTCCACAGCTGGGACTGATAGGACTAAACTTTATGTTTGATAAAACCAAGATGATTTCATTTTCAGAGTCATTAAGCTGGCAAATAAATGAATACATAAGCTTTCTTAAAACAGTTTGGAAAGTATTAACTCTTGCAGCCACAAACATTTCCCTGGCACTACACCATCTCTCTTAAGTAATATTATCATGGCATCATTATAGCTACTTGGAAGTCTCTGTAGGCTTGCTTTTTTGTAATTAGACCACAGGTGTGCAGTGGCTATACATATCATCATTATCTGTTCTGTAGTAAAATGTCCAAGATATTTCACCTCATCACATCAGACAATTTAAAGAGACAGTGACACGGTTATTGATGTAAAAATAACAAAAGAGGGACAGAAAAGGCTGCGCAGTTACACGCATTGTTTACAAACAGACCTATAGATCACGATCCACCACAGACGGGTGATAATACGAAAGGGTTAAATATCTCTCCCTGTGTACGAGCAGAGACAAAAGCGCGGCCACTTTCTAAATCCGATGCAGTACTCAAAGCAGTGGCGGAAACCGCTGCATAATGAGCACACGCGAGTGTTGTGTGCCAACGGCTCTCCAACGGCTGATCGAACAGCTGATCACACACCAAGCTAGGTTAGCCAGGTATACGGGCACGGACCGAGCGTTGTTGAGATATAACGTCCAGCAACAGCTGTGTTTGGCGTCGTGTAGCCGCGCCCACGGGCACGACCGACACCACGATACTCTCCGTGGTGAGGCTAGACGCCGAGGTAACGCTCCCGTCTGGGGCGTCACGGAGACTAACGTTACATGTATGTTTCTTCTTCTGTTACCTCCGAAGCTAGCAGGCGCGTTAGCTAGCTAGCTAGCTGTCTTCCTCAAACAAGCCGCGCTCGAGCCGAAACGGGGGCTCCTCTTCCAACGAACAGGGACGCGAGGACCAACTGACGTTTCCCCCCCGTTGCCACTTTATTATTCCGTTTTCCTTATTTTCGCTTGATGGTTAACTAGTTTATTTTTATTTTCCTCAACTCCTCATATTTCGCAGGGCGCCATCTTACAACAGTGTCCTCGGACCAATAGGAGAGCGAGTTGTAGCTCTCTCATGCTCTCGCGGTATTTCCGCTGCGTGATATCGCGGTAACTGACGCTCGCGGGATGGACCGTTAAAGGCGACATGTACAGGCGAAGTAGCCGTTAAGATCAGGTAGATGTCAGTCCACCTTAAATGCCAGTTATGCCAGACAGTCGCTCCTAGTGGTTCACTGGCATCTGAATATTTTAAGGTCGTCCAGAAGAGATGCGCTGAATACATACACTCCCCCTCGGTCGTGTCATCAGCAGACATAGGATGCCCTTCCACTGTTATGCTGATGACACACAGCTCTACATAAAAACTGCCCCAAGCCCCTCTGCAGCCATGTCATGTCTCACCGCCTGTCTTGGGGAGATATAGGCGTGGATGAGCAACAACTTTCTACAGTTAAACAGAAACAAAACCGAAGCCCTCCTTGTTGGCACTCCACACCAGGTTCAGTCATCCTCCATAACTCATCTCACCTTTGACAGTCAGGTCATACCCCTCTCCTCCACAGTTACCAATCTGGGAGTTAGGTTTGACCCTCACCTGACCTTTAATGACCACATAAAATACCTATGCAAAACCTCCTTTTATCATCTTAAAAACATCTCCAAACTCCGCCCAACTTTAACCCTGCCAGACGAAGAGAAGCTCGTCCACGCCTTTATCTCCTCAAGACTGGACTACTGTAATTCACTTTTCACCGGGGTCACTGCCAAGAACATCAAAAAACTACAATACATTCAAAACAGCGCTGCCAGGATCCTGATGAGAGTCCGTAAATATGAACACATAACACCCATCCTACACTGACTACACTGGCTCCCTGTCTCATTCCGGATTGACTACAAAGTCCTACTACTCACCCATAAATGCATAAACGGACATGCACCTCCCTACGTACAGGAACTCATCACTCCCCAAACCTCCACCCGCACCCTCAGGTCCACAAACAGATCGCTCCTTCGGGTCCCCAACACCAAGCTCCACACCATGGGGGACCGGGCCTTTTGCTCGGCAGCCTTTGGAACAGTCTCCCTGAACACATAAGGGCAACACAGACACTGGACTCTTTTAGGACTGGCCTAAAAACCTTTTTATTCAGGAAGGCGTTTTTTACTCTGTGTTAAATCTGTCAGCTATTTCTTTCTTTATTATAGTCTGTTTTAACTATGTTTTTAACTATAGTCTGTTTTAACTATGTTTTTAAATATAGTCTGTTTTTAACTATAGTCTGTTTTAACTATGTTTTTAAATATAGTCTGTTTTAACTATGTTTTTAAATATAGTCTGTTTTAACTATGTTTTAACTATGTACTATGTACTGGCTCTGTGCACTCTGAGATTCTTATGAATGAAGAGTGCGTTATAAATTAAATTTATTATTATTATTATTATTATTACATGCGTGGTGCTCAGGCAGCTGTGGGCAGTTGAGGGTTAATTCCCACGCATTACGTTACAGCGTGGTCTGCAGCTCCCACATTGCTCTGTTTGGACCAAACATCTGATTTAGTATTTATTTTAACTTTCTATTGCTTAGAGGTCAAACAAACCCCCAACCCCCTTTTCCCAGATTAATATCCATATACTTACACTGTTTTACAACTGAAACTCATGTATTTTATTTACTTTTACTTTGCAAAACGTCTGGTTTATGTACAAATACACAATCTTTTTTTATTGGCTCAATAGTAATTTTCCCTGTCAATATATTATATTTCACTGTATGGACTGCAGGTTATGTAATTTAGCACAACTGCCATAACAGTCACAGAAACTAATGATACGTAATATATTAATATCATGATTATTGGCCTGGGACTGTTTTATTTTTTATAACATTACAACCGACATTATCTTGTGTTCTTGGTCTTAAAGGTTATGTTACAGTTGAGTGATGGCCGACTGTTTCCTCAACTTATAAGATATTTCTTCGTGAAATCAACATATGTACACACATTAATTATTACTGTCACGCACCCTTAGATTGAATAGAGTGAAGGAACCAGTAATCAATTAGAATAATTTCATACCAAAATATCACAGGTAGGAGAATATTAATATCAGATTCAGAAACTATACGGAGACATTTTATGTTTTTATTCTTTTATCTTTTACTTCTGTCAAAAGGACACAGGTGCACCGCTGAGTCTTTAATAAAGAAATGCACATGATGGTTTGGCAGTGATCTACCACCTTTGTAAAAAAGTAATGTATGGTATTTGAAAGCATCTCCTCTGTGCAATATTATTTCAATATACACAAGGTCCTTAATGATCAAAGTTGCATACATTCAACAAAGAAGAAACACTGCGTGTGAATCTTTCTGCGGCAGATATAGAACAATTGCAGGGAGACAGATCCATAAAAAGGGAACCGCATTTTAGAAATACGGGCATGTAATTATTACAGCACCTGATCACCTGAGCAGTCTGTGCCCTTATTAAAATTACACATTAAGTGATGCAAACGATTTGGACATGTATCAGTGGGCTCATGAGAAGCAGGTAGATCAATCTTGATCAATCTGTGGATCAGATCTTCCCGGGGTCTTCTTTGAGGGTGACGGTTCTGTTGAAGATGAGCTGCATGGAAAGAAAAAGTTCAGTTACACTTCCGCACTCATTACGTAGGAGCCAAAATATTTTTAAACCAGAGATCGTTTCACAGTTCTTTCATCTTACTGTACCTTATCTGCGGTGCTGTCGGGGTCCAGGGAGAAGTAGCCAACTCTCTCAAACTGGAATCTGTCTAAAACCTTTGCTCTCTTCACTGAGATATCCACTAAGGCGCCGCTGATCACATGCAGGGAATTCTGAATAACAGAAAGGAGGAAACGCATTAAACGATCGCTGCACCGGTTGAAAAATCTCAAGTCGAGCTCGACAGTCACAGGAGTGCTGCGGTACTCACAGTATTGATGTCACTCAGGAAGCCGTTGGGCACAACAGACTGATCCTCAGGATGTTTGTGCAGGAACCTACAAGGACAGAGAGCAGTTTTGTTGAAGTGAGTTTTCTACATGGAATATTGGTTGGGAATGACAGCGAGTGTGTTTTTTCTTAGTTTGTGTGACTTACAGTCTTTCATAAAGGTGCACTTCACACATCAATGGCTGGCTGACCCAGTGGATGAAGGCCTTTGGTTTCTCTGCGGTGTCAGAACTGGAACAGGTCACCTCCAGCTCCACCACTTTACCCTGAGCGTCCTGAGAGACAAAAGGGAGGTGAGCAGGACGTGTTGTGAGGACGTGGACCAGGAGGTAGAGCCCTCCACAGAGGGGCGCAGACACTGCTTAGGATGAGTTATACTAATATCAGACATTACAGGTAAACTCCAACATTAGTTAAACCCATGGACTGTGTATAAGAAGTGGACGTAGTCGACGTGACTTCACCCATTGGTTTTTGGACTACAGTTTCGAGGCCTCGAGTTTGACATTTTGGACTTTGCCATCTTGGATTTAGGAACCAGAAGAGGGTGGAGCTAAGCACAACCGAACGCTGAATAAGATGTTTTTAGGCGACCAAAATGTTACAATTAACTTTTATGAAGTGAAAACACACAGTGAAAGGGTTAAAGTTGTCAGATGAAAACACAGACAACTCCCAGACCGGACAACGACCTGTCAATCACCTTGTAGCCCCGCCCTAAAGCATATCCTACTCAATTGGTCTATTTGACTCTAAATGGACCATAATTTACGAAATGAGCATCATGCTGTATTGAAGAAGACTTGAAAGTAAAGATTGAGAGCATAAACTCAAGCAGAGACGTAGAGAATGCAAGTGGGCCGGTAGCTCACTTGGTGGAGCGGGCGCCCATCTACTAAGGCGGAGGCCTTTCTGAGCGGACGGTGTTCAAATCCAACCCATTATCCTTTAAAATTCACACACACATAGCGAGTCATCTTGGCATTTGATGAGAAGCTGTTTTAACGGCCCTTCCCACGCTTGTTTCCTGTCCCGCCTGATATTCGCCTCACCTCGCAAGTAAATTTCACCCGGCAAAACTGGTCCGACCACACCTCGAAATACTTGGTAGTCTCACCTTGATGACCTTCTGGAAAGAGATGACATACCCAGCATGTCTCAGACCTACAGGCTGGTCTGGGGTCAAACGCTTGTAGCCCTTCTCCATCACCTGCAAAAAGCAGAGTAGTCCACCATCATGTTCTGTCAGAAATCCCAAAAAATGAAATAGCACAAAGAGAGTCTGCAACTCATACTGTGAGTGTATTTCTTTTTTCCTCTCTGACCTCTCTGAAGTCACTCTGTTCAATGAAGATTGTGCGTGTGAACGGGACGGTGTGGCTGCCCTTGGCCTCGTTGGCAGGAAAGTCCGGCACTCGTACATCTGACTGAGACACAAGAGGACGACAGCAGGAATATTCAGCGCCATCACTCAACAGACAGGATGTAGAGGGCATTACGAGTCCTCGGCCCACAGACCTTTGAGCTCTCAGGGAGGTTGGTGATGGTGACTTTGAGTGGTTCCAGCACGGCCATGGCTCTGGGTGCCGTGTCGTTCAGCACGTCCCTCACGCACGCCTCCAGGAGGTGGGGCTCCGTCGTTGTCTGGGAAACCGTGACTCCGACCTGCCGACAGATTTAACATGTCATTAGAGCACCGTCCCTGTGCAGTTAATTACTAATTCTTCCTTCCGTCCACGCTGCATACCCGCGCACAGAAGTTGTTAATGGCCTCTGGCGGGAAACCTCTTCTCCTCAGCGCAGTCAGAGTGAAGAGTCGGGGATCGTCCCAGTCTCTGTAATCAGAAATGACGTCACTATTTAGCAAGAAGACAGCTGCTGAGGTTAAAACGCTGCACACCGAATAAATGTTTCATGTTTGACTTATTGATCGAGTTGAGAGATCTGTGTTGTTAGTACGAGAAGTGGTTTTAGCTTTTAATACACATAAGTCCTTTTTTAGACATGGAGTTCATAATATTGCTGTTAAAGTGGTCAGACACACTTTTACTAACGTTGTGGTACTTGAGATCGGTCGTGGTGTTGAGACCACTTTTGGAAGGTCACGTTCGGTCTCTCGATGCCTGTGCATCGTCTTTTCGTTAACGTCATTACTGTGATCGCTCGTTAGGAAAACACAAGGACAATTCTCCTTTGCAATGCCTTCTGATGATTTCATCAAGACATATCTCATGGTACACTTATACATTAAAAGAGGTGAATGAAGAGGGATCTTCATTTGTTTTTTGTGGGTGTTTTTATGGGAATGTGGATCTTCGAGATGTATTTAAGGAGTGACTCTGGCTTGCGTGTTCCACGTTCTATTGTAAGTGTGTCACGCAGTGAAGGACTAATGCTGGTCTTGTCTTGGTCATGACCCGGTCCTGACTTTGTCTCAACCCCTCAAAATCTTGGTCTGGTCTCCGTCTCGATACACTCTGGTCTTTGTCTTGACTCAGTCTTGACTACAACACTGACTTTTACATAAATGTTTCTCTCAGCTTTAAATTTGACATGACAGAACATGTGCAGCAAGAGGCGCATACCAGCGCCACATAATTAAAATAATCCTTAGTATAATATAGTTAGTAGGCCCTTTTTGTCCATCCTATCTTCATTTCTCATGTTAACTGCAAACAAATTTAATGATTTAATGATTATTTAGGGATTGTTTTTTATTCATTGGTTAATTCTTCTCATCCAGTTGCAGAAGCCTTCACGTTTACATAAATAAAAAACAGGGGAGCAGGAAGGGACCCGACTGCCAATATTGATTTTGTAGGTCTTTTTCTCAAATTTAAAATGTGTATACCACACTACATTGAACTCACTGGGATCATTTATATTTAAGGAAACAGCAGACCAGAGGGCATACCGCGTTTTAAAAATGACATCGACAAATGTGGATCAGTCAAGCCTGGTTGACACCTATTCCTATTGCACTTAATACGGTCAGTATCGATATAGTACAGTATAGTGTATTCTAATACTTTTCATCCAAACAGCCAATTATTTACAATCGTCACAAGACAAACTGCTCTGCAATGTAATGTGATACAAATAGTTTAAATAAATAGCTTTCTTACCTGACGACGCCAGTCTCCACCAGTTTGATGATTTTCCTCTTTGACACGACAGTGTAGGTGAGGTTCAAGCGTCCGTACTCCCACTGAACAGGACAGTACAAGTCCAGAGCGTTGCACAGCCAGAAATACGACGAACGCCTGTCACAAACACAAAGGGACCCAACAGAGGCGGTGAACGCGGCGATGCACACGTGTGTTGAACGACGATAGATCGCCGGAGAGTTCGCGCATACCTGGCCTGAAACTCTTTGGTGCAGAGTGAGTGCGTGATGTTTTCAATAGAGTCACACAGGCAGTGGGTGTAGTCATAGGTGGGGTAGATGCACCTGCAGAGAGAGACGTAAATAAAAACACAGCTCGTAGTGAGAAAGGGACGTATTTAAATGAAACCATCTGGGTGAAAAGCGCAACCGTTTTGTACCATTCATCTCCCGTCCGATGATGCGGCGTGTATTTGATTCGGTACGCCACGGGGTCCAGCTTCCCGTCCTCCATGACCATCTTCATCCTGAGTGTGGCCTCTCCCTCAGCGAACAGCCCCTTCTTCATCCTGTCGAACAACACCAGCGACTCCTCAATGGGTCGGTCTCTCCACGGCGATGGAGGAGTGTTGTGGCCCTTCAGCTCCTCCCCTTTCTGGTGGCACACGAACGCGTGACCCCTGTACGGAAAAACAATTTGACGTCATCTCACGGCTCATGCACATTTACCGACGTGTGCACACGGATCCAACACTCACCTTCGGATGAGATCCACAGCGAGGTCGTAGAGTTGCTGAAAGTTGTCGGATGCGTGCGTGACAGCGTACGGTTCGTAGCCTGTGTATTGGAGTGATGTTTATAAGAATCTATCTTCACGAACGTGGAGCTTTTTTTTTTATTTAGATCACAAACGGTGTAAATCAACAGTCAGACTCACCAAGCCACTCCACCATGTCCTTGATAGCAGTGAAGTATTTTTCCTCCTCCTTCTCTGGATTTGTGTCGTCATACCTCAAGAAACAAATTCCGTTGTTCGCCTGCAGGAAGACACAAGTTTTAAAGAGAACTGCTGCACCAGAGAGGATTAAACAGCCAGTGGGTTTCCAACTTGTCCTTCAGCGAAGGAACCAATTCAAAATACGTTTCAGCCAAGTAGTAGTAGGTTTTTTGGGTAGAACAACAAATGTGTTTGTTCCAGCAGTTGACCGTTAACGATTGCATTAAAAATAGGAAAATTTAACATTTTGTGTGTTTTATTAAAACTTACATTTACCTTTTGTATTGAACTAGTATAGTATAATTGTTTTAAGAATCATGCATGATCTTTTTTTAATTAGGTCTTATTCTTTTTTTTTGTTTAAATTCTCATTAAACCCTGACAGCAATCTACAAATCAAATGATCTGACAAACAAAGAGAAAAATACAATATCTGTGGCTGTTGCAGGAATATAATAAGCCCGTCCAATCATTTAATTTGTAATGATCGGATGAGCTACCTGTCTGTCTACCTACCTACCCCTGTGTATTCTCCTCATTGCTCTTCACCGGAGTCTTCCACAAGCTGCTAGCTTAACAGCTGTGAGTACCAACTATAGCCATGTTTATTGTCTACTTTCATATGATAATTTTAGAGGAGTGGCTTTAGAGGGAGGCCTGAAGGGACGGGCTGTCAGTATTGCTGACTCTGGCAACTTTCTGGCTAGATTTAGCGACTTTTGGTGTTCGTGCCGCGAGCTACTGTCATTGGAACAGAGTTGGCCACACGGGGCTGCGCTATCCGGTTGGATCATTTCTTAATGATAACAACCCGGCCTTTAAAATGATGATGGAGAACAGAAAGACACGAACCTTTGCAAAACCAAAATTGAAGTTGATGGCTTTGGCGTGTCCAATGTGAAGGATCCCGTTGGGCTCAGGAGGAAAACGAGTACGAATCTAAAAAGGAAATCGCAAATGAAAAAGGTGGAAAATCAATATTCATAATAATTTTCTAATTAATGTGTTTCTCCTCCAAAAGTAACACATATAAAGTTTGTACCTGTCCACCAGTGATCTCCATGTGCTTTTTAAGCAAATCCATTGTGTTTGGTGTGACCACATAGCCCTCAGTTTTATAGTTCTCTCCTGTATGATGGAGGGTAAGGATGAAAGATCGACATACTCCGTCAGTAAATCCTTTAGACTACTCGAAATAGTGTGAAGAAAAAAAAAAGAGCAACAAGCTGAGATGAAACTGCTTCTAATTGTTCAGGTGGTTCCTTCTCACCTGGTTTATGGAACTTCAGTGCCTCTCCTCTGAGCTGCTCCATCAGAGACCTTCCCTCCCCAGACATCCCCTCATCTAAACAACCAACAAGCAAAGTAAAAAAGTAAAAATAAAAACATACATGACAAAAACATAAAAATGAATTTGCTGTCAATCTGCCGTCCACTTTGCCTGCTGCTTACCATTCACTGCCACCTCCTCTTTCTTCACCTTCACCTCACTGCCTGCGACCTTGGCTTTCTGGGGCTGAAAAACAATGAAATACAAGCCGCAGATGAAATCAGAAGATTGCAATTAAAAGAACAGTTATAAACATTTTAGAAAATAAAATTACTTGCGTTCCTGCAGAGTTAAATGAGAAGATCATATTTGTAATAATTGGATGGTAAATGTGAAACTACGACTAGCGGTCAGTTAGCTTAGCATAAAGACTGGAAACAAGGGGAAAAAGCTTGCCTGGTTCTACCCAAAAGCAACAAAATCCACCTTCCAGCTAAAGCTTGCTAATTAATCTAGTCAGTTTAATCTGCATAAAAGATGACAAGCTGTGATTCAACAGGTAGGTTTTGAGCCGGACTAATTGTTGGCTGGACACAGGAATCGAATAAACATACTACGGAAAACGTCGAGCTGTTCCTTTAAATAATTTGTCTTGTGCTACCTTGAGTTTCTTCTCCAGGTCAGCCTCTGTCTTGGGACCTAAGAGGTGCAGGACCTTTAAGAACAAAGTCAGAGATAGTTACGGTACACAGTGAGTACAACCCAACAACCTCAGATGCAAACACACAATGACAACATTCTCTTTTACAAGACACACACCTGCAAGTCCACCTCATTTTTGATGACCTTCCCATCAGCCCATTTTAGAGCAGAGCGTGCCTCTCCTGCAACGGAGACAAAAGCTTAGTGAGACATTCTGTGCGTCTGTTAGGCTTTAAAGCTACGGTTGGTAATCTTCTTCCAAAAACATTGTTTTGTTATGACTGTTGAAATTCTCGGCAATCAATAAATCGAATACTCTGGCGATTAAAAACAAGGAATAAATACAGTATCTGTGGCTGACGTAGCACTGTAATAACATATTTAGAACATCTTTTTCAGCCAACACTATGACAGTTAACGATTGCATTGAAAATAGAAATATTGAACATAAAGTGTGGTTTAACAAACTCGCATTTACATTTCTTAATGAACTAGCAAAGTGGAATTATTTTAAGAATTATACAAGACTGATATTTTAAAATTGACAGTAATGGCAGAGTTGGTAATCCTCTTCAAAAAACATTTTGGATATTTTTGTTCTGACAAAAAAAGAGAGAATCAGGTAACTGGCTGATGCAGGACTGTAATAAGTCCTCCCAATCATTTAATTCTGCCCGCATTTAATGATTGGTTAATTTTCGTTGTTTATGTTCATCATAATAATTTTGGGAACAGGGCTTCTTTAGAGGGAAGCCTGAAGGGACGGGCTGTTAGTGTTGCCGACTTTCTCGCTAGATTTATTGACTTTTGGTGCTCGTGCTGTTCGCTACTTTCATTGGAAAAGAGTTGGCAACACTGGGCTGCATTTTTTTTCTAAATATCTAGCAAAGTCTTGCTACTTTCTCAAGATTACCAACCCCACCTTTAATGGTTGCAAAGATATTTAACCAAGTAAGTATGACATCATACCCATTAGCAGTCCCATGTTGAAGTAGTACCGCTCCCTCAATAGCTGTTCCTTGTGCTTCTTCATCACCGACTCCACCTGCGCGATATTCAACAGTCATTGAGGCTGACAGACATATGACACAGACATCGGAGAATGTACGCGCACTTACGGCTTCTTCGATCTGCTCCGGTGTTATGACCACGCCCACTCCACATGCCTCTTCAAACTCCCTCTGGTTGATGGGGTCCTGAGGATGACTCTTCACAAATTCCAGTGCAGCTGCAAAAAAAAGAAAAAGAAGAAAAATAAGGAGAAGCCATTTTTCTCCAGTCGTTCATGTCCGCACACCTTTCTCATTCATTTAAGAAGTATATATAATCAAGCCTGGCACTCAATCACTTCTGATTTCTCCTATGCACTCAATATCTTCCCAGCCTCCTTCAGAATTCGCACTAGGTGTGGTCTCAAGATATTTTTTTACTGCAAATTTTGTATTAAATAAATGTAGTGTATTCCAGACTCTGTCACACCGCCAAATTCAAACGCATATCATGTTGAATCCTGTCTGAATTTGGGAATGCTTACACTATATTTTGTGGAAGAGCAGTGGTGGGTGAATGAATTCAATGGAAATTACTTCTAAAAATACTCTGGAAAACGACCCGTTGCAAAAGATAAACGTTAAAATAACTCATGTTTACATTTTGTTCAGGAGCTGTCGGGTGGCAACACGTGAAAGATGTCAGGAATTACCTGCCAGCTGCAGCTCCGTGCAGATTTTGCACTGAACTATGCTGTCTGAGAGGAATGCCAGGCGCTTGGGTTCTTTAAGGCGAGATGCCATACTGTACAGCAATGTACCAATGGCTTTGTCCACTCCTGATGCCCCGCAGGTACGCTGAGCCTGTTGGAAGCAAAGAGAGAAAAAAGACCAGAATTCATTGATTTGTCCTTCAAAGTGTATGCATGTCTAATAGCTAATGGGCTGTGTCACAGTCCAACAGGGAAGTGACAAATAATTGCTCTTATCTTAAACCTGGGTGAATTGGCTGCAAACAACTGCATCAATGTGAAAATGAAATAAGAGACCCTGCCACAACAGTTAACTTAGTTAAGTTATGAGAATGTTATGAGAAACGTATCCAAAAAGGTAGGTGCCTCTAGGAAAGAGGAACTGAGGGTGCATACGACAAATATAAATAATATGTATTCGATACAACAAGGGAGCTTAAAAAAGAAATGTAGTGTCAGTCACATTCCACAGCTGTCCCTCAGAGTTGCTCCACTAACGTCGGGTCCTACCTGAATAATTGCGTTCTTCAGGGCGGAACTCAGCGCTTCATTTTTCAGCGTTTCTTTGGCTTTCTGCTCACTGAGCCCAATGGACGTGAAAAGTGTCAATGTATCTGCCATTTTTCCACCGTATTCACCGGCTAAATCCGAGCCCCTCTGACACGCCAACCTAGTCACACGACTCTTTCAGAAGAGAGAGCGAGGGGACGACTTCCTGTGTACACCTAAAAGAAAAGAAAGCGGTACAAAAATATTAGCCAATAGGACACCGCGGGCACGGATGCGTTGACCAATCGTGAATGAGCTTGGTTGAAATTACCGCCCACCTTATGTGAGACAGCCAATTAGAAGTTGTGTTGACACCAGTAGGGCGTGGTTACCGGAATCTGTGTAATGTTGCATCAGATTGTCATTTAAACTATTCCTGGTAATTATTAATATGACGTTAGGACCATAAAGACGTATTATTTGTACTAGATAACATTTAATATTATGTATTATATTATCACAAGCACCTAAACTCGAAAGCTTTTCTTCTCAAATACGCCCAGCTTCGCAACAGTGTTAGGTCTTTGTTGTCCATCATTATCGCCGCCAGCTAACAGCTAAATCAACTGTTTACACTGTTGTAACGCACACTGATGCTGTGTTTCCTGTTTCCCCACTTACACTGGCTCACACTGCGAGTTTCTATAATGCCAGAGCGCCGTGGTAGGTGTTGTTCTAGCTTATAAACACCAGACAGCGGGGTAACGTTTGACCATGGCCAAACATGCGGTGCTGTCATCGGGGGCGAGACTGTGGAGCTCTCTGGCCTGTGCCAAGTCCGAGCTGCGTCTGGATCTCACTCTCGCCTGCGGACAATCGTTCCGGTGAGTTTTAGTCTCACTCCGATGTGACGTTGTTCTGCCATCACAATAATGAACAGGGCAGTTTAAATCCTCGTACTGACACTTTGTATTGACACATTTTCAACCCACAGCTGGAGAGAAACCTCGGAAGGCCACTGGACCGGAGTGATGGGAGGACGAGTTTGGACCCTGACCCAGACAGATGACACTCTCTGGTACCACGTCTACAAAAGCTCGGGCGGGCAGGGTGAGGTAAGGGACGGCAAGAGGAAGAGGAGAGCTGGTGTTTCTCTCAAGGTGGAAAACAGGTTAGAGGAGAGATTCACAGGAGCTGTGCAGAAGGAAGAGGAGGAGCCGGTGGCTGTGACTCCAGTGCAGGACCCCGAGGAGGAGGAGATGCTGAGAGACTACTTCCAGCTGAAGGTGAAGCTGAGGGATCTGTACAAGGAATGGGGAGCGACAGACCCCCACTTCCAGCGCATCGCAGACGCCTTCACAGGCCAGTTTGTGTGCTTACCACTCAATATTACACTGACAAAATTTGTTTTATGAAATGTGTCGAAAATATATAAATGTTTTGGTCTCTCCGCAGGTGTGCGAATGCTTCGCCAAGACCCCACTGAATGTCTTTTTTCCTTCATTTGCACCTCCAACAACCACATCTCTCGTATCCATGGCATGGTGGAGAGGTTGTGCCAGGCTCTGGGCGCCCCGCTGTGCCAACTGGATGAAACCTCTTACCACAACTTCCCTTCCCTGTCCGCGCTCGCAGGTACTGTATTCTCTCTCCCCACAGACCTTCAGTGCGCCCTGTTTATAATCTCTGCAGCGTTCACGACTGCGTCAGGTCTCTCGAGTCCCCAATGATATTATTCGCCCTCTACTTTTTCTGTAGTGTGAGCAGTTCTGTGGTAGAAAATCCAACCAGGAGGCTTTGTTTTTTATATTCTGGCTTCAGTTTCATGATAGAAAGAAACACATTGATGTTTTTTCTCAATATTTAGGTCTTTTTTAATGTTCTTTTATGATACTTGTAGATATTTTGGGGTTATTTATGGTTTTGATTTCTATATTTTTTCTGACGTTTGGTTTGTGCGTTGCACTTAATAACATATTTTTTTGGGTTTAGGAGCCATTCTTTTTCCCCTTTTGGGTTATTACTATTATATATTTTGTTAATATTGCAAATTGATTGAATTTTGGACTAATGATTTTTTCGCTAATAAAAACGCCCGATCTTGGAAGCGAGGTACTTGTTTACTTTTCTAACTTGCCCTGGATAAATCAAGTATTTATGTATCTTTATATATCTGACTACTACTATCCAGCCTCTGTCATAAGAAAGTAGAATAATAAGAGCTTTGGTTGTTAGCTGAGTGGTACATAACTCTCACCGCGGGTTCTATGACAAACATGTTACTACTGTCTCTTTTTTGCTTTGTGTTTATTTCTTCCTTCGAGTGCCTAAATACTCCATGTAGCTGTAAACCTGCTCAGAGTCACGTTCACCAGCCGTTGGTGTCACAAATCTGTTGTTTCCTACGTTTTACTTGGCAGACAAGGGCGTAGAGGCGCGCCTCAGGGATCTGAGTTTTGGATACAGGGCTCGGTTCCTTCAGCAGAGCGCGGCGCAGATTTTAGACACCCACGGGCTCCAGTGGCTCGAAGGCCTACGCAGCGTCCCGTATCTGCTGGCCCGTGATGCTCTGCGGACCCTCCCCGGCGTTGGCACCAAGGTAGAGCAGCCTCTTATATATTCTGGTGAACTTGTAACATCAACATGTAATCGGGGCTCCGTGTGTCCCTGCAGGTGGCAGACTGTGTGTGTCTGATGTCCCTGGATAAGGCGGAGGCCGTGCCCATAGACACACACGTGTGGCAGATTGCTAAACGCGACTACAGCTACGCTCCCAGCAACACACAAAAGAGCATCACGGATAAACTTCACCGAGACCTCGGTTGGTAGTCATATGCACCTCATCAGCAGCGTGTTCGCTCTGATTGTAAACACTGTTATCGTGGTTCTCTTTCATCGGTAACACAATCCAATGTAATATTTCTGCACAGGGGATTTTTTCCGACACCTGTGGGGTCCTTATGCAGGTTGGGCGCAGTCGGTGAGTGTCATCGGTCACTGTCTGTCTGAGAGTTTCCCGTCATGCGTCCTACCGTCGGTCTGCTACAACCACAGTGTGTCTCTGTATCTGGCTTTTAGGTGCTCTTCTGTGCTGACCTCAAGAAGTTCCAAAAGCTGAAAGAAACGGTACACCTGAAGCGGCCGAAGAAAGAGGAAGACGATGAGGAAAAAGTGACGACGGCGTGCAAGAGCAAAAAAATTAAGACGGAAGACAATGGAGCCGCGAAGAACACGAAAACCCAGTCGGCAAATCGCAAGAAAGCAAAGACGTCCGTCTAGAACGAGAGAGTGATGTGAGGTACACCACCTTCTTGCATCAGGACTCACATCGGATATCAATACCACACTTAGCTTTATATAAAAAAAAACTTTTTTTAATTAGAATATATAAATATGTATATTTATCATGGTAGAAAACTAATTATTGTAAGAAGATTCTCAGGGTTTTTGTTTACTGTGACCTCTTCTATGTCTACTTTCCTATGAGTTCACTACTACAGTAATAATACGGCACACTTGTTTTTTATAATGAAGACAAAATAAATGATGGGATATTCTTTGTTGTGTTTGCATTGTGAGAGAAAATGTCATCAAGCCCACTGAAAGCATCGCTGTCACATTGTCTCTCACTCCTGCTAAATGTTGCCAAAAGAGGCCCCTAGGTGGCACTATGCATTGGAGGATAAATAATACAACTTAAAGTGGGCCATTTGCTTTAGACAGCGTTCTTTTTTTCTTTTTTTTAACATCAGAACAACAAATTCAACGGGTGAACGCTTTCTGCCAAGCCCCCTGGTTCCTGTTACACAGCACACCAACACGTCATGGCATCTGCTTGCATGTCTGAAAAGGTCATAGGACACCAAAATGGTGTGTTGTGTTTCTTCGCTGCATTCCCTGTGTCAAAATAGTGCGTCTGTCCGATCGCACAAAGCTGCCACGATGTTTGTATGTTTATAGGCGTTAGTTGGCTGTGTCAGCTGCTCTTTTTATAGCAAGGATCGCAGTTATCTGCTGTGACTGCTCGGGGCTTGTGTGACTTGTCTCTGGTGACAACGTGAACAAGTCTCTAGGGGTGTTCGACCTTTTACTGTCCCCCGTGCGGCAATGAGCGAGCAACATTTTTTGTTTGTTTAAAATATATGCGTCGAAAATCTTTCTAAAAATGTGGCGACAGCGTTCATATATGTTAAACATCTTTCCTGCCCTGGTTTTAAAAAGGCATATTTTCTGACACGTTGGTGTAAGTGAGCAGGTGCATCATGCGTGTAGTTGCAGCATCTGTGTGTGTGTGTGTGTGTGTGTGTGTGTGTGTGTGTGTGTGTGCGTGTGTGCGTGTGTGCGTGCGTGCGTGTGTGCGTGCGTGCGTGGTGGTGTCTCTGACCGTGTGTGTCTTGCATCCACAGACAACGTTTATTTGTGGAAGTCTGTGCAGCCGTGCGTGTTAACGAATATGTGAGTCAGCTTTCATCCCCACTCTCAGTCGAGCCGGACAGAAGCTGGGGCCCAGCTTTAGGGCAGAGCCACAGCGAAGAAGAAAAGCAGGGTAAAAATAGAGCTGAGACGAGAGGAATATTATTTTTCTTTCTCTTTTTCTTTTTTTTAGACAGGGAGAGGTGAAAGTGTGCCGGAGGTGGGGCACATGAATCTTAAAGGGAAAAAAAAGAAGCTGTGTATGCATGCAAGTTGACATGCAAAGACTCCAACAACACAACAGTGTTGCGTAAGAGATGGATCTCAGCTTGTGTCATGGCCCCGGGAATTATTCAGTTGAAAGGACATCTCTCCTCTTATCTACTTTATCTCAGAGGGCTTCATTACGCACCAGGGGGCGCCACTTTTTGGAGCGCCGAACACAACAAAAGGGAAAAGGCCTCTTGTCTTTTTCCAGATGTGCAGCAGTAAGATTGAATTTGTTTCTGAGTGACAGAATGTGAGAGGAGGTTTTGTCGTAGCCGATTTAGAGCGATGTAGGGGACCTAATTGTTGAGTCATGCGTGTGTGTGTGTGTGTGTGTGTGTGTGTGTGTGTGTGTGTGTGTGTGTGTGTGTGTGTGTGCGTGTAAAAATCAAGAGCTCAAGGAGTGGGTGATATGCATAAAATCCCTGATACCCCTATGTCCCTGACATATATTTAGATATATTTCATATATATACATATATTTACAACATTATTATTATATAGTATTATATTTTACGTTATTAGTATTTCCATAAAGCAGCCCTGAGCAGTACTTTACAACATCACCTGTAATGGCCCAATATAACGATAGATAATAATGAGATAACTGCTTTTATATAGATGTGGTGGGATAAATAGAAAAATAAAAAATAAAAATGTTCAGTTACTGTTTGCATTTTATGAAATGTGTAAATTCTGATATATGTTTATGATTGAGGTCATATTGAAAAGGTGGTGTTGTACTGGGCTAAATTATATTCAGATTTTTATTTTTGCCCTTACTATTTAAATAAATAAAATTAATAAAAACGTTTTAGTTAGATATTGGAAACAGTTATTGATAATAAAAAAATCACAGTTACGGTATGATCATTTTAAAGTGTAACTCTGGCAACTCATGTTGCCATTTATGTTACAGCTAATCTGTCAAAGGGACATACTTTTGAAATATTATATAATATCATTGTTATTATCCATTTAATAAAACGAATTTGATCCCGTTTTTCATATCCAGGCTCTGTGTAGGTTTGAACCCAAAAATGGTCTCTATGCACATCCACACTCTGCCTACTACTTAAAATGATGGATGTTATTATTCCTGAATAGTAACAGATGTATTATATAACAGTATCAGATACAATACCTAAGATGGATAAAAATTTAAAGAGAGCTGTGTTGATTCACCTTGGATGTGGTGAAACCCAATGCTGCCGGAGGGGAGGCAGCCTTGAGGGGAGCTTGAGAGGAGGGGGGACGGGGGGGCAGTCCCCACATGGAAGTCTGTCTTTGAGGCCCGGAGTTGGGGAGATTATTTCTTTGGTGTCTAGACAACCATAGGGTGAGGGGAAAGCCACACAGAGAGAGAGACACTGAGCGCACAGAGACATTTTATCTGCCTCGTGTCTGTGCGGATGGACGTTACCACGACTGTTCTCAATGAAAGAGGCTTATAATGTGGAGAAAATGAATGCCTTCTACCATCCGATCGGACCCCCACTCGGCTGGCTGTGATTAAGGTTCGATGCCTTATGGATCGGGAGGAAGAAACGGTTCCGTCTGATCCGGGGTTACATTTCAGAGCTCCCTACTGGGATCAATTCAAATGCCTAAGTGGAATGTCTTCGCCACATTCCTGGACAAAGATGGTATAGAAACAGTATCCACAGCCAGTGTCCGCGCAACTCCCTCCTTTTAAAGAGTTTGTTCATTTAGCAAGCTTTAAATACTGCTCCCTTCTCACTTTATTTAAAGCGCGCAAAATATTTCCCACATGACTCAAGAGATGCGGTTTAAAGGCAATACGTCCTTGTAATTAGGACGTAAAGATACAGTAGTTTGGGTTATTTTATTCTCATTTCTGAGGAAAATTTTAATGATTTGATTTTTTTTAATGAGAAAACGGAGATGGGAAAGTTAAAGTCAAGTGTCAAAATCTGATTAAAAAAAACAAATGGATGCTTGGACCACGCCCCGGAGAGGCTTCTCCTGTGTCATGACGTACAGTCACCTTCTACATAATGCTCGTCAAAGCTGTGTGTTCGAGCCCTCGCCTCAAGACTCATTTAGAAAAACTGTTGAAATAAAGGTCTAATTTTGTTCAGCGAGGCAACATGGGACCACCAAAGGTCAAATATCTCACTATTCTCTCGAGTAGCGTTTGAACTCAGCCCGTTTTCAATCCCAGTCCGTCAAATACCGACGCTTTTTGTCACGCAACTTTGGCCCCCTGATAGCGCCTGTATGAGACGCACCAGGCTTGCCAGCGACTACAATTCAAACCCCTCCGTGTCATTATTAGATGCTCAGACAAAAGGCTACGTTAGCGAGATGACACAGTATAAACATGAAAAACAAACAGCAGGACTTTCAACTGGGAAAATGGTATTTGAGACCAATGTTGTGTTGCTTCAAAGTTACGTTAGTGATGTTTGTGACATGTTTTCCGCACTTATCTTTCAATGTTTACGTATTAACATGACGTGTTTTTTTTTCCTAAACCTGTGTTTTTGTTAGAAAAGTGAGGCCAAAGGGGTCTGACGAAGCGCCAGTATGTGGCGAGTCGGGATGAGAACACCACTGAGCTCTCCCTTCATTCAAAGCTACAAGGAACTTTTTTTTGTTTTGTGTCGATTTTGGTGGTTGCTGTCAACGAAAGGGGTAGCGTTTCCGAGCACCAGAGTCCCTTTAGAAGACCTCTCATTTAACAGCAGCAGGGGTCTGACAGTCTTCCCAGCTCAGTCCTGGTTCAGGTTCTCCCGTGCCTCGCTTCCCCTCCAGCGGGCCCAGCGATCCGGCCTGGGCCTCCAGCAGCGCGGGGTCGGTGCTGGCTCCCAGCAGTGACCAGGCGGTACCTCTGCGACCCCATGGGGGTCCGCAGAGGTACCGTAGGGGGGCGTCGTAAAATGTTTGGTTGATTAGACGATTTTTCATATTTCTTTCTTATTTTTATATATCCCCTTCCCCCAAATTTGAATGTCTTTAAATACACATTAACATGAATCCAACATATTGTAGCGAATGGATAAATGGAGGCAGAAGATGTTATCTTTCAGTAAATTAAAATAAATATATGAAAATTAAAATAAAAATGTCAATTTGAATAGCTTGAATGCATGATTATCATGCAATTGACAGACAATGTTGTTATTGTCATTGGTATCAGTTGACAAGGTGTGTTTATAACAGGCAGTGTACCTTGCACATATTTTAAATAAAAACATGAATATATGAACCTGTGTATTATTTGAATAGCTTAGTATTGAATGCACAATAGCAAGGTATGTTTATGCATGGCACTAGGCCCAGTTTAATATAAAACACAATTTTATGCAATATATCTATAGGGGGTCCCTGCTCCATCTCTCTATCAGTTTGGGGGTGCTTGGCCTGAAAAACGTTGAAGACCCCTGAACTAGGTCATTTAGGGACATCAGTACTAAACGGAGACGGTTTCATAACCAGTTTAAAGTTCCTCACTGTAACTTTAAACGATGAGTAGAAGGCACCTATACGAGGAAAGACTCACTGTTTCCTTTGAAGATGTTATAAATCAGATCCGCCTTCTGGTACACCAGATTACAGTAATCTCATTAGCATCACATAACTGGATATCAATCCATTATTATGATAATATGATAAACACTGCGCTCAGGAGACAAGTATGGCAGAGAAGAGGTGCATGTGGTAAATAAGCTAAATTACATATCTCTTCCAAAAAACTTGATCCAAACATCCATCCTTCTCTGTCCGGTGGGTCTATAAATACGTCGGGTTTGATCACGTATTCCCTGTGGAATATTTAATCTATATGCAATAACGGGATTACCGTCGTGAAGTGTCCCCGCTCCTCCAGCACCGACCTTTCACTGTCTCTCCTGCTGGCTCAGTAGCACCGTAATGGCATTAGGACAATCCTCTGAGCTGCACAGGTTATTTTGGGACAATCTAATGAGAGGGACAAGAGAGAGAAATAATGACACAGGGTGCAGGTGTAGTTGCTGCTGATGAGAGTTCTGCACAGACCTAGTTAATGTCCCAATGCTCAATCGGGTCAGAGCAGTCTCAACAGCATGTATTAAAAAAAAGTGTTGTGTTTGTGTAAGAGACAGAGAGGCAATCAGATGGGGAGGAGGCACTGAGCCATGGTGTTGCATGGGAAAACAGTATCAGCTCAGGGGCTGTCTTACTCCCCCCTCCACGACCCCTGGTTTTGGAGGGCAGAGGGGAGCGAGAGAGAGAAAGAGAAGAGAGCAAAAAGGGAGGTAGAGTTTCGTGCACATGCTCTGTTTCCCCCTGCTCATTGTCCCTGCTGCTGCACCCCTCTGCCAAAAAATGTCAGGTGCCTCTCCTTCACCTGTCTCCCCCTCCCCCACCTCACACTCCTTTCACACCACTTTAACAACCCCCACCCCACCCCACCCCACCCCCCGAAGCTGATGATGTCAATGCCGGTGTCGTCATATTTCCACTGGGCACAAAAGAAGGAAAAAGAAAAGAAAAAGGTAGGCCTCTACGGGTGCTCAGTCTGAAACTGCGTGCAGGACTGCTGTTGCGTAACAGACGTGCCAGGCGGTAGGTTGTTAGGTAGGCAATCGTGTTTCCTTGTGAGGGGGGAGAAATGAGAGGGAGGGAGGGAGGGAGCGGTGTGGAGAGAGATGGAGCGGTGTGGAGGGGGCGTTCATCTGCTCAGTAGCTCATGGCTTGAGAGCTGGCAGCGGTACGAGGCTGCTGAAGCTCCCTGCGCCTTGACAGAGGACCGTTTTCTCTTGCACGCTACCCGACCTGGACTAACGCAACACGTTTCCGTTTTGGCGGACTCCCGGTCCGTCCTGGCCCCCGTATCTGCCGCAGAGGAGTCCGATCGGAGCGGAGCCCGCACAGACCCGCAGGTATGGCTCGCTGGCGAATGGATGGAAACGAGGGCTGCTATGCGGCGGTGCTTTGCGCAGTGATCCACGCGCGGGGGGATGTTGTCTCGCTCCACCTGTGCGGGTTTCACGGGCTGTATTCGCGTTAGCTCAACGACACGCCGTAACGTCCCTTTACCGTGGTTGTCGCCCTGAAGGGCGCGCGCCCCGGGCCGCCGCGAGGGGCGCGCGGACAAAGCGGAGAACGTTGTCCGTCGGATCCATCGCGGATGCCGTTACGTCAGGACGGGTAACGTCCGCAGTAACGGCGTTACTGCTCTTCGTGACCGACGGTGGATCACGTCAGCATACGTACGGAGTCTAACGTGAGCGTCATACCGCCCCTGCATATCTAATTTCGGGGTTATTGAATCTCTGAACGTGAAGCCTATCCGGAAGAGAGCAAAGTTTACGTTGCAGGCCAGCTACGTAAAGTAGGTGGCTGCTTACGGATGGGCGACTTAACCACATATGTCAGGGTGTAACGTAATAAGGGCGTGAGAGGACGAGGACCCACGTACAACGGCAAAAATATATGACTCATTTATTTAGTTGCATTTTACGTAATGAAAAAAAAGACCCTTTGATTCTGACCCCAGGGCTTGGAAGATGATATCATAGTTTGTCTGTCCACGTCGGGCTTCACCGGTCGTGCTATTCAACCAGCTTCTCGTGTTTCCTTAATTTGCATCTCAAACCTAAATAGCCCCAATATCCCGGGAAATTGAAAAGTGGAAATAACTTTGGAGAAACGGCAACAAGTTGGGGTACTATTTCCCCACTTGTCCGCCACTGGCAGGTGCGCAACGTGTTGTGTGGCTGTGCGTGTGGCTGTGCGTGTGGCTGTGTGTTTACAGTGTATTTACGAGGGCAGTCCAACCACAACATGTAGGCAGGGCCGCGGCACGACTCGAGGATCTGGATTCACCTGTTCCTCGTCAGTGTTTGAAGGCAGCCAGCGGAGGGAGACAGCAAATTAAGAGATGAGGGGGGGGGGGAGAAAAACAGCACACCCTGATCCACTGACAAGAGAAAACAAAAGACAAAAAGGAAGGACGCTATACAATTGTAAAGCAGCTCAAGAGAGATGTAGGCCACTGTCTGTTTTGACTGTGTTTTCAGAGAACATAGTTTTTGGAAAGAGAAAAAAGGGTGTAACAGGACCGAGGATGATCCATGGCTGCATGCCTCAGTGTTGAGTGGCCTATAAATGGCTTACTTTAATGGCTTATCTTGTAAAAATAACAAATAAAACACACAACATGCTGTGAAGTACAGATAAATAACACCTCCCAGTTAACAGCAGACATAACACACTTCCCAGAACAGACAGTCCTCCCAGAATAGTGGAAAATACAAACTCACGAAGACACGCTCTGTTGTTGTTTATTAAATTATTTATAAAGTTGTAAATATGCAACAAGAACATCTATTTACAAGATAATAGACCTACTTAAATTTTTTTAATATACATACAATCTGTCTGCAAATTCATTCCCTGCCACACAACACCCCACTTAACAGCGGTTGTTTTTATTGCATCCAGCTGTAACAAAGTGAGAGTCTCGCCTGGAAGTGGAGCTGCGGTTCACTCCCTGCAGCAGGCAAACTGTTTGTACGCCTGTAATCTCTTTTTCTGAGTCTGTTTTGTGGCTTGGTCGTGGTTTAGCAGTTGTTCCAATCAGTCACCAGACTCGCTATCTCTCAGGGTGTGTTTTAGTTTTTTGGGTGAAGTTCTGAGCGAATGTACTCACAGTTATTTACTGAATATAGGTATACAATGTGCATTTAGGAAGATAAACCTTCTGTCCACGATCACCTGCCATATGTCAATATTTGTAGCTCGCGTGTGTGTGTGTGTGTGTGTGTGTGTGTGTGTGTGTGTGTGTGTGTGTGTGTGTGTGTGTGTGTGTGTGTGTGTGTGTGTGTGTGGTGGAGTCGCAGTGCAGTTAAAGGGCCTCACCCTTAAAGGCTGACCTTTGATCTGTGGCTCGCATGAAGGCAGAACATCAGTCAAAGATGTTGCACAGCTCAGCATTTTTATTTTTTTAAAGCAGGACGTCCGCTTCAAATGGGGGATCAAACGCATCCTCGATTGGTTCTGGAGCCTCCTGTCTTCCTTCAGTGTGACCCCAGCTGTGTGGGGGCGGTTGCCCCAGTGGAGTTTTGACACCCCCCTCCCCTCCTGAGGCGGTGGGGCCGCCAGGAGAGAGACATCTTTAACAGAAGTTGGTTTGTGTTAAGAGCTAAATGGACAGCTTTAGTCGAAGGCAGAGGTGACCGCCCGGAAAACCGTGCTGGAGAATCTATAATGCATTTTTTTGGAGAGCTCATATGTCTCCTCATATATAAATCTACTTCATCTGAACTGAACAGCATTCATTTATTTGAACGTGTCACATCCATAGTTGAAATAAGCAAAGTGAATATTGTGGCGAGCTGTTTGCGATCCATATGTTTTTCCAAGGTGTGGAATTTTTAACGGTCCAACCAGCGACCTCCCCCAACTACCCGCATACCAACATAACCGCACACATACTCATACTCCCTCACCCGGTAACCCCCCCCCCCTCCCCACACACACACACACACACCCCTCACTATTTTCCTCTCCCTGTGTCTCACGTACACACACATTCACACACGTACAGTGCTTCACAGTCTCACCTCTCTCCCTCAACACGGCGTGGTACGAACAAGTTACACATCTGTATGGCAAGCGATACTTAACGGCTCCGTTGAGCAGAGGACACACAGCTCTCAGCTGGTTTATTCCAGTCTCCCTCTGGCCATCTTCACTGTTCCTGCAGAAACCTCTCTCTCTCTCTACCTCTCTGGTCAATATTTCTATGTCTATTTTTGGGGAAAGATTTGCAATCTTTTCTTATCTTTCGTCCCGGCCCCCACTCATGTCCGTCCCTGTCGTCCATCAACGGGCTCTTCTTCTCTGCTGAGTCACGGGTGACTTTGACTGTGAAATCCTGGTCATCAGAGAGCCACCTTGACATTGGATACTGCGCGTCGACTCAGGCATTGGACGCTCCGTCAAAGACACGGCGTTCTGATCTGTCGCTCAGTCGCTCCACCACTTTGGTCCAGATCAAACTATCTCAACAGTTATTGGATTAATCTGCCATTAAATGTTACGCACACATTTCCATCAGCTGCACTTTGTGTTCATGAGCAAATGTTAGCATGATGGTAAACACCCTGTTTGCATTGTTGTGGTGGGCGTGAAGGCGAGCCGACGTTGGCATCTGGCTCAAAGCACCTCTGTGCTCAAGCACAGCCTCACATGCATGCAGACTGTCATGCTTCAATGCGTGTGCTGATGTAATACCTGACAATAGTTACCTGTTACTTGCTACTTGTTCTGATATCTTTCTTTGAGGAATATGAACATGTTTTTTTCTGCAAAACCAAAAGAAGTCACAGCTCCCAAACGGTGCCCGACAGAAATGATAGTAAAATTTGCTAAATTGTGATTTCAATCAGGAAAATACATGATTAAAGAATAAGTAAACAGAATTACAAATCTGTTCTCCAACATTCAATGGTGTCTTTCACTATTTTACATGTTTTGCATACTCTGTGCTTCATAACCAAAGAAGTGTTGAGGTACGATACCCAGCCCAAATGGAGACATCAGACCAGTCTTTGTTCATCCTAAAATTTATGGAAATGTTGCACTGCCAGGCTGTCTGGAATGTGGCGGGAGAAGAGAGAGAGAGAGAGAGAGAGAGAGAGAGAGAGAGAGAGAGAGAGAGAGAGAGAGAGAGAGAGAGAGAGAGAGAGAGAGAGAGAGAGAGAGAGAGAGAGAGAGAGAGAGAAAATGTGTAAGAAAGAGGGAGATTCTCCAGAACTTCACTCCCTCTGCCTGGTTCTTTATTTATGTCTTTATGTAAAGTACACAGACATTCGCTGGCCATTTTAATACATCAGTGGAGACATGACATCAGTACTACTGCACCGATTAACTGATTAGTAACAGCTGCTGTTGCACCGACTCATGTGATTGTATAACCAGGAGGTCTATACTGTGGGCGAGGAGTTTATAGTAATCTTCAGATTGTCGCTGGCTGCTGTACTAGTGGATATTATGCGTGGGCATTTCCTGCTCTGGATAAAGAACGTATTGTGCGGGAGAGAGTGACGACATCGACACAACATGCGCACCCCAGTGCAAATTAAATAATGTCCTGTGCCCTCAAGGGGACAAAATTCTTTAAAAAAAAAAAAACTCTGACTGAACGTACACCCATCTGTCATAGAGGGAGTATGTCTGTGTTTTACTCCATGCTGAAGGGAGGCTGCGCTACGGTGGGCTGAGAGCATCCAGGTTGTGTATCCAAGCCAAACACCAAACCAGCTGATCACACTGATCTGGTCTTTGCACGATTGCCTAAATGAAATCCAACAACACACATGGTCGGCTATTCCTGACCTGTAATTCAGTCTGCTTAGAGGAGCTGCCAATCAGCCTGAATTTGTTTTACTTCAATGGAAACTTATAGTCAAGTTTTTTTTGGGAACCACTTACTGTGTGTGTGGGTTTAAGGCTCACGTTGGGAGATTGGATTAAAGCTGACAGCGTTTCGAATACAGCGGCAGAGCGTTTCCCTCCTCCCGCTAAATCTTATGTGTCCTAATGTGTTTTTAAGGCTCATTAATCTCCACTGCCTACCTTCATACACATAGGATGCACATGACGGATTATGTTGGACCAAGATACTAGTGTGTTTACCAAAGGCCATTTCTCAATAGTCTGGTTGTTTATCGCCGGCCGCCAGGGGTTGCGCACCTGCCCGTTAACCTCAGCGTAAAAGGTGAAGCGGGCTCGGTTTCTCCGCATGCCTTCCTGGACAGGCTGCCATAACGGCGCTTGGACCACAACAAACATATTAATCCCCGAAACACAGTTTCCTCGTGACTCTCCCTTTTCCCCTCAAACATTCTGCTTCTTAGTTTCTGTCGGTTTGCATCAACTGGCTATCTCTAAATTTACTGCCCTCACGACTTCTCTCAGTCTTAATTTTGTCATTTTTGATCCCCTCAATTCTCGCTCCCTCTCTTCGCCGTGTCCCTCCACTGTCAGCTCCATTACCGTCACCGTGCCTCCTCTGTCTCCTCTGCCACTCCTGCCTATGCGTTCTGCAAGCGTGCCTGTTTTTTTTCTTCTTCTTCTTATCCCCGCATTCTTACATCCACCCTTATCTCGCTATCTTCAGGGCCCTCTTTCAACACTCACCCATGGGGGCATTGTTGAAACAACTCCAGTTAAAACGGGAGACAAGAGGAAAAGAAAGAAAAGGGGAAAAGCAGGGATTAATCAGAGGTCGGATTGGCCAACGGCCGACTAGACTGAGAGCAGAGGAGGGGGCTGAGACAGGAAGAAAAATAAACACTGAGGCTACTGTGAGTGGGTGGACATTGAGATATACTACCTCTTACTGTACTCATGGTACAGATGCTGTTGTGTAACACTACCAACACCGAGTAAACAGGTTGACGAAACACTGACGAGTGAAAGACGAGCTCAAAAGGAGGAGACTGTCTTACACTAGTCTACATTTTCCTCACAGACCTGGAGCATGACCTGTGATCTCCTGCTTGGTACACACACACACACACACACACACACACACACACACACACACACACACACACACACACACACACACATGCATTTTTTGTGGTGTGCAGCTGTGAATGAACCCTAGGTGAGTCATAAGCAGCAGAATGAATTCTCCCATAGGCGCTGATTTCTATTTTCTGTGCCTTTCCTTCTAATGTTTCAGCTGAAGTTTCAGCATGATCCTCGCTGTTCCCCAAGGTTATCTCCTGCTGTGAGTCACAGGCAGAGGCTAGTGGGAACATGGGAGTTTTATGTAAGTCAGAGGCCCAAATAGTAAAACAAAAGGGGAGTTTTGTTTTTGATAACGAGTGTGTGTTGAGGGGATGCGACTGGCAGCTGTTTAGCTAGATGACTCGTGGGGTTTAGTAATCCTCAAGGGCCCGGGGGTCTCTCCGTGTCACTGGGCTCTCTGAGCTTCACCACACTGCAGCTGTCAGCTCCTGGCATCCACAACTCAAACAGAACGAGCAGAAACGGGGAGGAGAGTCCTGCTGCCTGGAAACTTTGGAGGACAACGAAACTGTTATTCATCCAAAGAACATTTTATGGCAGAGATAGTGAGGAAAAAAAAAAAAAGTTAAGTTGTCCATCTGCCCCTGAATGAAACCATCTGTGACTCCTCTTATTCTGTCTTTTTGACTTGATCATGTCGATGGTTTGTGTAACTAACGGGTGAACTCTTGCCTTGTTGGTGTCTGGAAGCGTCGGCGTATGTGCCATGTATTCTGAAACCATACGCCACACCCTGTGTGTCCGCCGGTGTCATGCTGCTGGAACCTTGTGGGAGTTTCATTGAACAGCCCTCTGAATCAGCCAAGCAATGCTGCGACATACATTGCTCAAATCAGACTTCATCACAAATTCTGACTGACTTACCCTAATTTAAATTAGCTATGTCCCCTTGTTACTAAATAGACAATAATTCTGTTAAAGATGAAATAGCTTTTCAACTGCATTCGGCACCTGTGTGGTATCATAATGTTTACATCATAGACTGTACATAAGAAGTGGATGTGGTCACTGTGACGTCACCGATTGGTTTGTGGACTACAGTTCTGAAGCTTCCAGTTCGGCAAATTGGTGGTCGCCATCTTGGTTTTTGGCCGTTGCCATCTTGGCTTTATGCAACCAGACATTACATGCTCGCTCAAGGTAGCCCACATGAAACTATCACAACATGAGATATGAACTTTCCCTTTCCTTCTCACAAACTCTGTAGCTCTCTCACAGCCCAACAGCTAACTAGCTAGCTAGCCCTACCACATCTACCGGCATCAAAACAGAAAGTCAGTGGTAAAGTAGTACAACCAGCCTCTTGCTTGATTTGATAGGCTTCCTGGGCCTAGTGTGACATTGATGAGCGGTGCAACTCCACGCCTAGCGCTGAGAAAGTTGAGAATATTTAAACTTTTGTGCGCATCTTAAACCGCTAGAAAACGGGGGCGCACATTTGCGTGTGTGTCTCTCTCTTGCAACCTGTCAATAACAAGGTAGCCCTAAAGCACACCCTATCTTATGGTCTATTTTACTCAATGGAACCATCATTTACTAAATGAACATCACACTGTATTGAAGAACACTTGTAACTAGCAATTGAGACCATAAACTCATGTTTACAATGTTTATTGAGGTAGAGAGATAAGGTCATTTTCTCATAGACTTCTATAAAATCAGACTTCTTTTTGCAACCAGAGGAGTTTACCCTTGATGGCCAGTAGAGTGGATGCAGGTTTAAGACACTGGTTGCCGCCTGGTATACATACCCAAAGTTAGGGTATTGTTTTCATTTAATAAAAAGTAAAAATGACCTGTTTTACTCTGTCAACAGCATCACAGTTGAAGGATGGTGTGACACACAGACAGACAGACAGAAAGACAGCCAGAAGGACCAGTCACCAGCGCTGAGCACTCAGAGCTACAACATGGCTTCCATGTCTCTCCTTTTCCTGGGCTTCTTCCTCGCCTTCCTCCATCCCACAGATGCCCAGACCATCATTGGCTCCTCCTCCTCGTTCTCTCCTCTGGACCTGCCTATTAATTCATCACCTCTACCTACCAAGCAGACCGCTAGGTTCTGGCCTTCTCTGCCTCCCAGAGGGCGCAGTGACGTGCCCATCAGAGCAACAGTTGGAGATAGACAGACAACCACAAATGCATCGCATCAGGGGAGAAGAATGCCTCGTCCTACTGCACAGTCCACTCCTCCTTTTATATCTGCACTTTCAACACAGAACCTCAGCAGCGGGCCAATTTTAGCTCAACCCACTGCCTCCAGGCCCAGGACTGATACAGCTAGTTTAGCATTGAGCAGGGCTTTTCTAAAGGGAGATGCTACAACAAAAGGCTCAACTCCTCCTCTGCCCACTTTGCTCTCCACCGCCGTCGCGGAGCCTGCGGGTGATATGCCAGTGGCAGCAGGAAATCCAGAGGAGGGGTCACTCAAAGAGACGGAGGATGGTGATTTGCAGGAGTGTGGATCAGGTAGTATTCCATCAGCGATGCCTGTGAACGAGGAATCACCCGTTCCTCTGTCAACAGCTTTGGATGAAATAGCTCAGTATCAGCCACAGGCGCAGACGGCAATATCTAAAGTTTCGGATGTAAAAACACCACCACCGGACAGTCGGACCACGAAGCCGCACCTGTTTGTGCTCACAACAGCCAGTAAAATCTCCATGACGCCACAGACTGAGACCAGAGCCCCACCGTCCCCCGTGGTAACACAGGCGCCACCTCAGACTGTGGTATCATCAGGTGAGAAATCAAATATATTGGATCTTGACAGCAAGGTTCTGTTGAGGTGAAAGTCTTTACACCATGTCACAAATGTCTCTTTTCCACCATTCTTTAGGGACTACTCCTTCTACCGTCGGAGATACTTCTACTTCCACTACATCATCCAAACCCACTATAAACTATAAACAGTCACAGACTGCAGAACAGCCACTAGACACCACGACACAGCAAGCGACAACCACATCGACAACCAGAACGCCTCCTACTACTACTACGCAGGAGGCCGTGAGAACGTCCTCTAAAACAACACGTCAACCAAACAAAACAGCTCAAATGGGAAGAAACACAGCCAGCACAACTGCACAGTCGTCAAGGACAGGTAAGAAATTAAGGTCTTTCGCTCTGGACATGACTAGTTTTTAAGTGTCCTTTAATCCTATCTGATGATTTAAAATGGAATTATTTGTGCAGCTGGAACCTTTTTTTACTGGAATAATCTGGAAAAGGCTTCAAAGGAGTGGGAAAAAAGCAGAGACACTTTTCCGTGGAAAGTGGGGTGGTAGTTGTGTGGGGTAGACACAGCGAGGAAAGAACGTATGAGAAGGAGGTGAGAGGGGGGGTTGAAGAGCGGGAGGGTAGAATCGCAGCCATGCAAAGAGATACACGAGAGGAAAGTAGGGTCTGAGAAAGAGACAGTTGGGAGTACAGATGAGAGAGTCGATGGGGCGGGTGAAAGTGTGATGGAAGAAAGGTACAGGCATAGAAATGCAGGGAGCGCGGACGGTAATGAAAACCAGATGCAAGGAGACGGGATGAAGGGAGGGGAGAAAAACGTGGATGGAAAAAGGAAAAAGCATGACACATGGGGCGCATGAGCCAGTCTCTTAGATACCACCAGAACAACATATTAATGACTTTTAAACAATCACGCTCCCGTGAGCACTTTTAAAGTAGGTTCCTTGGCAGGTCATCTTCTTAAAGCCCTACAACCATGGAAATACCATTTTGTACTGTATATCTTTTTTCATATATAACACTTTTGAATGGTTTTGTAAGAACACAAACAAGAACAATTCAGGTCCATAGATCATTACATAAATGCAGAGAGACAAGCTAGATATATGGTGCCTGCATGTATGCAACGGGGATAGAAATAGATACATGGCTTGCCAGATCATACTATGAATCATAATAATGACAATAGTATACAACGAAGAGAGTTGTAAAGTAAAAACAGAGGAAGAAAGAAAAAATAGACAGCGACGAATCTGTGAAATGAAAACTATGAGAAAGAATTGCTTAAAAATCTGTCTTTGTTGGATAAGTGTTATTAGGCAGCCACATTTTTATATATCACAGTTTATATATCATGGTATATTTGTTTTTCATAAAATGTCAATAAATGCGTCTGAAGGGGTAAAACACCGGTATGGCAACTTCATGGCAGCTATTACTGTAACTTTACTACGAGGACACATTCCACATAGTACGCCGAGAGGTAATTAAGACTGCGAAAAACAATGAATAAACAGAAAAGAAACGAAAACCCTGTCTCCTTGCTCAACGACTCACTTGCCCATTTGCGGAGGATGCATCACTTGTATTACCACCCCTTTGCAACCTTTCGACATTATTGGCAGATGATAATTTTCTGCTCGTTGTCTGACTTTCTCAACCCGAACCATGTCCATATATGGAGGGTCTTTTTTACCAACTCCTCCACCTCTTTGTTATGTGCAGGGCTATTGGCTGTTTCTTTGACAAACAAAGCAGCATGAGTTCCACCTTCGAAGCAAATTTTACATAGTGGCCAAATGGTGATGCCATGAATTCCAAAAATACTTTTTCCCCCATAGACTTGCTTTGGGAAAAAGATGTCTGTAACTCAGTGGATAGTTTTTTTTTTTTTCAGGTGAATCAACTTCCCAGAATCAACGAACACCTGAATAGCCCTTTATTAAATAATTAGGTTCTAAACGTTGTCAAATGCACTAACAGCTGAATCCAGAGTTATTTTCCTTCCTCCATTCATGTGAATGAGCCAAAGAATGAGGCTGGACGGCGGGCTGGGAGGCGGGATTAAAGGAAACGCTGGTGCTTATGCTCCATGGGCCCCATAATGCAGAGGATCCGGGTGTTTTCATCTGAATTCCATCCTAAGAAGTCAAACTTTTTTTGCTTCATGCCCCACTAAGCAACTTTCATAAGAATGAACTAGGCGCCACCTCTCACGCTGTATCCAGATCTCTTACTGTAATACATCCATGGCTTCACCATTCTGGAACACGTTTTCCGGACAATTCGCCGGCGCTGGCAGATGGCGATGAGTCCTGCAACGATTTGTATTACTGTGTTGTTGATCAATTGTTTTTTAAATGGGTTTAGTCAAAATTTCTACTGTCGGGTGTACGTTCTGTAGCTTTTATACCTTCCACTCCTAATGCTGACCCACTAAAGGGCAGGCCGAACACTGGTGGCATAAAGTATCAGGATCAATCTTACATCTAATACAGGTGGGATCAAAATTGGGTTCAATATGGCTTCTCTTGGCCCTGGACCAATGAACCCTATGGAATATTTAGAACTGTTTTTAATGATGTCTGGCATTGAAGGATGATGAAAATATCTGAACCAGCACCCCTTCTCAGGTGCGATCATCTAATTTTGTTTGCCTGTATCCGCAGTCCAAATGTATGAAAATATCCGTCCACATTTGTATCGGGGTCATACGAGATGGAAAACAATGTTTATTTTTTTGTTCATTGCACCGTGTGGACATTTAAAGCAGTGTAAGCAGAGTTTTATAAAAGAGAAAACTCAAGGGTAGGGGTAAGTGCATCCAGCTGTGAAATGTGATCAGCACATCTGGAATGTGTCTGGATCTTGCTCCTGTAAGAAGAAAAAAAAAGGGGTTTGAGGGAAGGAAGTAAAATATACCTTTAAATAAATAAAGAAGCGTGTCTGTGATCTGTATGCAGTGCTCGCCTGTGTGAGTCTGAAAGTGAAACGTGTGTGTGTGTGTGTGTGTGTGTGTGTGTGTGTGTGTGTAGTGGAGGGAGGGAGCCAGGATGTGAAACACATGTTGGAGTGAGTCATTAGTTGTTGTGTCAGCTTTATGCATGTCTCCTACATGGCGAGGACAGGTTTAACGTCCTCCTATTGGCTGACGGTTTGAGTGTTTTACCACTGATCATGTTGTTCCACCATCCATCAAGTTTAAAAGTAGAGGTTTATTAGAAATAATTCGAGATAGATAGCCTTTCCTGATTCCCATCATTCACAGAGTTATTGTATTTTATATGTCTGCTGTTTGTGTTATTATTCACATCAGTATATGATGCTCAATAAGTTCTTTTTTTGCACTGTGTGCTTATCTTTACACTTGAGTAGTTCTTAAAAGCGCCCCAGTGATGGATGGCCCTATGATTATAATGCTGTCGGGTGTTTCCAAGGTTTTGCAGGAGGATAAGGTGGAGTGCCTTGAGCAAACTGAAGTATGCGTGTGCATGCATCAAATGAGAGAGAGATAATAGAGTGCTACAGGGATGACGTATTTTTGTAGGCCGACCAGGAAGTTAGCATTGCACCGGTTTCCTTGACAAAAAGCCAATGTGATTATTGCAGAAAAAAGCTCTGTGGCAAACACAAGTTTTGTTCAGCAAGATAATCTTCACAAATGAACACTAATTTTATGATTTTTTTTAAAAGCGTGAATACAGTCTGCAGAAGTAAAAAGTTAATGCTAGGCTATAAACGAACTACAACACGGTCACATGAGCGTGAGTATAAACTAACGAGGCTGTAAAGGCTGACTATAGTTGACGTAGTTTCATTTAGACACTTGTTAGCAACCGCCTTTTTTAAGACACAGCTGGGATGTTTATTGACATATTTTACATTGGTAGAACAAAACTTTAAAAATCTTAAGCTTGTGTTAACCTCTGACCAAAAACCCATTGACTTCCAGGCAAGGGAAACCTGAAGTGCAAAAATGCAAACATTTCCTGGTTTTAGGACTCATTCCTGCAGCACTCCATGAGATGCCACAAGGTGTTGTCTTGTCCATGAAGTATAGTTATGTATTGCATAACACGGCAAATTTGAACAGAGTTTTCAGGGTTGCTTTGTGACACTGTTTGGTATTTTCGTAATGTAGATGTTCTTGCTAATTACATAATATCATCCAAATAATCCACACAGTTACTATTCAGTTATTCAGAGGACATTTGCTCAGCAACCTTTGAATTTATGAATGAAATGGGGTTTATGTGGTGGCAAAGCTTTCAAATCATACTGAAATGTATGTCATTTTATGACTGTTATTACATAATCTTCCGGGCATCATTTTCTTTTTCCAATACTTTCATGAAAATTATATAATTAGATTTGGCTTGAATGTGTAAAGATTCTCGTTACCCTGCATGCAGGTATTAGACGGTTTAGTAAATAAACAAACATGTCATGATGTGTAATCTGTACATTTCTGCTTTCTGTGGTTTAGGTCTGTTATTTCTATACTAAGCCATGTTTGGGATGAGACACACTGAGCTGATGGTTGTATAGAGGAAAGAGAAAAGGAAGCGATGCAATTTTATTAGTGGTGAGCTACACCCCTCTAGTGGCTCTGTATAGTATTTCATTTACTTTTATTCTAAAGCTCTGCTTTTTAGATGAATAGAATTTATACTAATTATACTTTTAACATTTTGTTTTTATATATTTAAAAACTCTGTTTCTCTTTTTGTAGGGACCGCTTCCTTCCTTGCCACCGGTGTCGTACCTGTCGCCCAAACAAGGCTAAGCCCCACATATCAGGCTGGAATTGCTCAGAGAAACCGCTCCATCCTCCTCGGACATCCTCACCAAGCCCCCCACTCTACGTCTAATCCAGCCCCCTCTCCCAGCGAGCCTCTCTCCCCTAACAGCACACTCCTCTACTGGGGTGATCTGAGCCGGACGCTGGCTTTTGCCTGGGAGCTGCATGTCTACGGCTCAGCGAGTCTCTTCCTCCTCCTGTTTGCTGGAGCGGCCCTCGGCCTCAGCCTGTCCCCTGGAGCAAACTGTCCTCATCGGGGGGCTCTTGCACTCGCCAATGCTCTGCTGTTCCTGGCCGGAGGCCTTAGGGCAGCTCTCTTTCTAATCGACCCCTACGGCACTCGGAAGCTCCTTCCTCGCCCCGCGGTTACGGCCCTCTACAACTTGCCTCTGCACCTGCTGGTGTGGACACAGGCTTCCCTGGCTCTTCTGGCTTTGAGGGTGGCAGGAATCAGTGTGTTACCTTCCCCTCTGGAGCGTCCTCCTCTGGTGGCCGTGTTGGCTGTGTTGCAGTGTACGCTGCTGCTGGCGGCTGATCTGCTTTCCCCGGCCCTGTCCCCCGTGGTGCCTGTGACCTTGCAGGTACTGTCCCTGTGCTGGGGCCTGGCTCTCTGTCTCGGCTTCCTCTGCTATGTGTTTCCACGTATACGCTGCCCTTCCGTTCCCCACCCTGGAGTCCCAGAGGAGGCCAGGAGCAAGGCTTGGACAGGGAGCAGGAGGATCGGGGTGATTCTGGGGAGAGTGCTGGCAGTGTGTGCGGTCCTGGGGTCGCTGTGCTGTGGGCTGCATGTTCATGCCACCTTATGGCTCTACGGACTGCTAGGAAACTGGACGCGCTTCAACTGGGGATGGTGGCTGGTGCACTTCTGGGCCCGGCTCCTGGAGCTGGCCTGGGGGTTCTCCCTTCTACTCCTGGGATCCTGGGTGTTCTGGAGGCCTCAAGGTTGCCATGGAAGGGAGGAAGGTGGACCAGATGGCAGAGCAGCAGGTGACCTGCCGTCCCCTGGACAATCTACAGGCTCAACTCAAAGACACACCTGCTGGTCCAAGATAGTCCAGAGCCTGAGGGGGAAGCCCTGTCGAAAGTCTGACAGTAATGGGGTGGGAGGAGGAGTAGGAGGAGGAGTAGGAGGAGGAGGAGGAGGAGGAGGACCTGGGGAGGTACCTAACAACTGGGCTGGCCAGGAGCGTCCTGGAGCGGACATCAGCAAGAGTCTGATCAGGAACCAGAACCACGAGCTGGCCGGCGCCCAGCCACGCTGTGTCAAAGACAGCAACCGGGGACGTAACCATAGGGGCCACTCAGCAGAACGAGGCCTATCTGACGGCTCCACAGGCTCCCTGCTGAGACTGCAAGGGCTGGGTCGTCCTCCGCAGCGCTCAGTGAGTGGCAGTCTGGATCCGGATAGGGACACTTCCCTGTCTCTTTATGAGTTTGACTTGCGGCCCCCGTCTCCCATTGACCTGACCCGCAGCATTGACGAGGCCCTGAACAGGGAGCACCTGCTCGGAGGAGGAAGCCTGTTTCATCCTATGAACCTGACCTCACAGTCCCCCTCCCCAGGGTCAGGGGTCAGCCAGGGGCCTTGGCTCCGCAGGAACAGTGATCCCCAGCTGCTCTCTGAGAGCAGCGATGCCCCGACAGAGTCCTCCATGCCACTGGGGGGCAGCATTCTCAGCAGTGTGCCCAGCAGGCAGGTGACCGCTCCCCCTACGCCCTCCCACCAGGGTCACAGGTGGGCTGGAAACGAGGTGGGGAGCGTCCCCTCGTCAGTGTCCTGCCCTGTGTCACTGCGTCCCTCCAGGACATCGATGGGGAATCTGGGGGAGGATGGCGTGGACGACACGCGGCCGTTCATCACCCCGGACTCGGAGAGGGTGCGGGGGAGGGCTGGGAGGCCGGCAGGGTCGCGGAGTTACCTGGAGGTCAGCCGACATGACGACTCTGCCAGCGTCAGCAGTGAAATCATAGATCTATGAACCAGATCTTGGACATGAGGACTAATGACATCAAACACACCCATTTAACAAATACTGTTCCTGACCAAGACTTCAACAAAATTAGGGAAAAAATGATCAATGAACTGCCTAAAATTAATTAATTTTCGAAGAGGGAAAGTACTTAAAGTTTTCTCTCGGTGAAGACCTTAAAGGATAGTTGCCTTTTTTCTTGTTAAAGGGTTTAACAACTGTTTGAGTAACAAATATGGCATACCTTTTACTCTGATGGTAAAGTTGGGAGATAAAGCACAGATGAATCTTTCCATCTCTTTCTCTCTCACACACACGCACACACACACACATTTATCACTTTCTCTTTTTTTTGTCCTGTTATTCTCTCAAACACAAACACACCTGCATAACACTGGTATCACGCTTAAGTACACTGGGACCATCCATACATTTCAAGTCCTAACAACGACTCTTTCGCGAGAAATTTATGTCTGGAGTTTCAATAAGTTTGAAGGGTAAAAAGACTCCAAGCGTCTGTAGCTTCCATTTCTTTCTATCTGTGGAGAAAAAAAAACTGCATATCAACCAAATGTCATCGAGTTTATTTGCTGTCGTCCATATTTCCATATGCTTTGTGATGTAAAGATGTGCCATACATAACCTTGTTTGGTTCTGTGCTGTTTTTAAGGTTGTATCAACACATTATTTGGGTGAACTCTCAATAGCATCTTACCAGTATCATTGTGACTCAGCAACAGATTACTCTTTCTAGGCTCTTAACGTGCTGCTGCTGCTGTTGTTGTCCATACTCCCATGTACGTTAATGTCAAACTGGTTGCATAAATAGGCAGGCAGTTAAAAACAGCCAGAGACATGCGGAAACTTGCTTGTATGGGAAACTGTCGCCGAGGCTTTTAGCTGTAGCTGAACTTCACAGTGAGGTTCAAGCATTCGTCTCATCCTGTTATTTCGCTGCTTTTGCAATCAATAATTATGTACGATTAAAGCCTCTTGACTGCATTTTCACAGGATTTGACAAAGAATATTAAATCATAATCAGTTACAATCAATTCAGACTGTTTGATATGTTAAATATTTAAATGCTGCACAGCTTTGCACCACATGAGACTGGCTTGGCATGAACCTCAGATCTCACATAATAGACCTAACTCAATAACAGAGCACTTAACTGTAAGCCTGAGCACTAGACTGAAGTATTTTACTACTCAAGAGGAAAATATCTTTCAAACATGTGATGTATAAGTAACAATGTAAATAACATTATTTTTGATGTTCATGAATAAAGATGTATTTGAAACATAGCTGTAGTTGTTACTGTGAAAGACAATCTAAAGTGGTGTTGCTGATGTGTTGGAGCTCTTATGCTTCATGAACTTGGGATCTGTTTAGGACCTGCAGAGCCGTGACATTTAACACTTTACTGTAGAGGTTGTCATGACGTTCTATATTGCCACGGTTTACAGACATTTTAGTTATTTTTTATTTTTATTCTGGCAATAAATGATAACAAAGGTTTTAGAGGGAAACAGAAAACACATTTGTTCTACTAATTAACTTGACTGTGTTTGATGACCCTGAAAAATAGCCCCTGTTCAGTTAAACGTTAGAAAAGTTTTGTTCCAACATGAGATTTCCTGTTCTGTTTAAATAAAACTGAGCCTTGTTCTCACAAGATGATTACTGAAATGTCATTTCAGTAATCATTTTGTGTTGATATTTTTCCAAAGTGGATGAACATTGTTTTGGACTAAAACTCAATCCCTGCCTCTGTTCCTGATGAGAGTCCGGTTACCTCAGAGTGACTTTCACTAGCTCCCAGTGATGTGAGATCCTTGACTTGTTTAATATTTACAGTACAATGGCCTTGTGTTGTTGTCTACATTCCAATGAACCTGTGAGATTTCACTGTATCAGTACTCTCTGTTAGCTCTTTTACTTCATGACCAGGGTGGTACCTCCAGCCCCCGTAGTGTTGTCCTCCCAAAAAGCAATATGTGCCTCGGAAAATAGAATCAATATGCCCCCTCCAGTCTTTAGTCACAGTGCAGAAGTACAGTGTTAGGTTCATTCATTTATTTTGCTCATTGAACTTGTGTTCTTGTATTTCTTGCTCCATTTTCATGTCTGGATTCAAATAAAAATGAGAAAACGTGTTAATATTTATTTTTATTATTTATTTCCGTATTTCACATGATGAAATTGAGCAAAATCACATGCGGAACTGTACAAAATTGAAGATGCATGATGTTTTTCCCACATAGTCGCCAACTATTCCTGCAGTTAAAATTAATAGTTTTCCTTTTCTCTCTCCATTCTCCCTGTATGTGCACTGGAGGAATCAATTGGTTTCCACATCACACCAGTAATAAACTGGAGCAGTATTTGGCTCCAAACTTGTTGTGATGTCTCAAAATCATACTTGACATCTTAAAACTCAGATTTCAGGTGCACAGAGAGACCTTCCCCCTTCAGCAGAAGAATGTGAAAACAAACTCTGATTATACATCATTCTGCAGGTTGAAGGTCAAACATGGATGGTTTATTATGGACATGGTAATTCAGTATCAGATATGATTAAAAATTAACACAGAATTCTCTTTCAGAAAACAATGTTTTTTCATGCACTGATAAATTTTGAGATTTGACTATTTTGCTTCTTTCAGACTAGTGGAAAGAAAACATTGAAAATACACATTTAGGTGTTTATTTTACTACTTTCTCTATTTGCATCTGTAGATTTCTCCTTAACTGACCAAAAGTTAGCATTAGATAATGCCTCATTTGCATATAATTTGCAATTATTATTATTTTTTTTTAAAAAGAATTGTCATAAATTTAAAGCTTTTGTTAGGTTGTAACAAAATAATATGACTTACACCAGAAATAAGGAATGTCTATGTATAAATTACGATACTTAAAAAGGATAATTAATAAGGAATAGCGAGCCTTATTGGCAAGGAGTATGCGTAACATAACAGAAAGCCACATTGAGTTTCTTACTTAGACTTAGTACAGGTATGTAAGGAAGGTGATAGAGAGAGAGGGGATTTCAGGAGACTGAGGCCACTACCAGGCCCCAATAAAACTGATAAGCAACTCCCTTGGAGGGGGGTTGTTCAGCTCAACTATACGAGAGGGAGGAGAGATGACTTCAAGTTCCGGTAAGCCTGGAAGAGGCGATGCACCGATTCTAAACCAACGGAAATCACCGATTCTACAGCCATAAGACTTTAACCAAATCCACGCTGCAAAACTGAGCCAACGAGAGGCGACGATGCACATTTTTACTGGACTATATTATCAAATGTACTGGTCAGTTCGAGGCTCTCTTAGGTCAATGCGCACAGACAGATAACTCTCGCAGGCTGCTTTTTCGGGCAACTGTTGAAAGGCTGTGGCCTGCCATTGGCTTATGAACCCTCAGCTGAGATTTTTACTCTGTTATCACAACGCTTTTCACTTTATTAAATATGCTTTATTATAACTTTCGTTCCAAGAAGTCCTTTGTCTCCCCGGAAGCTTTCTCAGAATACAATACCCCCCAGTGGCTTTAAGATATAAATTGGTTATATGTTAAAGTCACTACAGGACACATTTCAAATAGTAGGCCTTGAGGTAATTAAGAATCAGTTGCAGAATCAGACTGTTTGATATGTTAAATATTTAAATGCTGTACAGCTTTGCACCACATGAGACTGGCTTGGCATGAACCTCAGATCTCACATAATAGACCTAACTCAATAACAGAGCACTTAACTGTAAGCCTGAGCACTAGACTGAAGTATTTTACTCCTCAAGAGGAAAATATCTTTCAAACATGTGATGTATGAGTAACAATGTAAATAACATTATTGTAGATGTTGATGAATAAAGATGTATTTGAAACATAGCTGTAGTTGTTACTGTGAAAGACAATCTAAAGTGGTGTTGCTGATGTGTTGGAGCTCTTATGCTTCATGAACTTGGGATCTGTTTAGGACCTGCAGAGCCGTGACATTTAATGCTTTACTGCAGATATTGCCATGGTTTGCATAATTATTTTTATTATTCTTTATTTTTATTATGGTAGTAAATGATGACAAAGGTTTTAGAGGGAAACAAAACACGTTTGTTCTATTAATTAACTTGACTGTGTTTGATGACCCTGAAAAATAGCCCCTGTTCAGTCTAACGTTAGAAAAGTTTTGTTCCAACATGAGATTTCCTGTTCTGTTTAAATAAAACTGAGCCTTGTTCTCACAAGATGATTACTGAAATGTCATCATGGGTTCCTGTTTTGAATAATAATACATTTCAAGAAGTGACATTTTTCCAAAGTGGTTAAACATTGATTTAGACTAAAACTCAATCCCTGCCTCTGTTCCTGATGAGAGTCCGGTTACCTCAGAGTGACTTTCACTAGCTCCCAGTGATGTGAGATCCTTGTTTAATATTTACAGTACAATGGCCTTGTGTTGTTGTCCATATTCCAATGAACCTGTGAGATTTCACTGTATCAGTACTCGCTGTTACCTCTTTTACTTCATGACCAGGATGGTACATCCAGCCCCCGTAGTGTTGTCCCCCAAACAAACCAGTATGTGCCTCATAAAATATAATCAATCAATCAATTGGTTTCCACATCACATCAGTAATAAACTGGAGCAGTATTTGGCTCCAAACTTGTTGTGATGTCTCAAAATCATACTTGACATCTTAAAACTCAGATTTCAGGTGCAAAGAGAGACCTTCCTCCTTCAGCAGAAGAATGTGAAAACAAACTCAGATTATACATCATTCTGCAGGTTGAAGGTCAAACATGGATGGTTTATTATCGACATGGTAATTCAGTAACAGATATGATTAAAAATTAACACAGAATTCACTGTTTCAGAAAACAATGTTTTTTCATGCACTGATACATTTTGAGATTTTTGACTATTTTGCTTCTTTCAGACTAGTGGAAAGAAAACATTGAAAATACACATTTAGGTGTTTATTTTACTACTTTGTCTATTTGCCTCTGTAGATTTCTCCTTAACTCACCAAAAGTTAGCATTAGATAATGCCTCATTTGCATATAAAACAAATTAAAAAATAATTGTACTAATGTAAGCAATTACATGGGGACGTTTCACAGTGATATCTATTAGTTACAATTTTGACCCTTTTAAGCTGAATGTCTGCCCTTAATCACAATTCAAGACATTATGTACTTCCAGGCCTCTACACTTCAGTACGAAACTGCAGTGTAGGATTCTTCATTTTCTGCTTGTAGTCGTCATCAAACTTTTCACTCTGGCCCACAGTGAAGTGATTCTTCCAGTCACCAACCTTCCCTGCAGCACCACAGAAAATCAGACAGGTATTTCTATCAAAAGACGGAGATCTGATTGTGTTTCATGTCACGTATGTGTTGCATATCACTATTCACTGTACCTTTTCTCATGAAAGAAGACTTTTTGAAATCCATCCAACTGAACGTTGAATGGTTGACCATGTTGTTCTTTTTCATGTCATCAAACTGCACTTTGTGCGTAATCATTTCCCTCTCCTCAGACGAAGGTGACAAATCAAGAAAGCAGCAGAGTTTGTCTATTTCCCGTTCACAATCCTGGAAACATGTGGTCAGGAGTAAAGTATTGCAATATTAACACTTACAGCAGCTTTTTGGAAAAGTACCCACAACCCACAAAACAACTAGATTACCTCGACCAGATCTTCGTAGAACATGTAATGGAGATTTGGATGATTGTGTTTCTTCTCCCACCAGCCGGTCACATGGTCGTACCAGGATCCAAACACCACTAAAGCAAAGGAATAATAAATAAAAACACTCGAGGAGTGTGGAGGAAATTTGTGCACCTTCAATAAAAGCTCATTTATTACAGTATTTCCTACATACTCTTTTCCTCCATGAATCTCTGGAGGTAGCTGCTCCAGTCTCCAGGCAATGGGTGGAATAAGGTCATGTCTTCGAAATGGAAATAAGACACAACACTGTCCTTTGCATTGCGGGCAATGTAGATGATCTACACAACAAGAAGACGCTTGCATTATCTGAAAAGCAGTATTGCATGAAATGCATGTAATATGTGTAATAAGTGGAAGAAGTTTTCATGAACAACTGATCATAAGTCAGCTGTACTTGTAACTGAAGGCATTGGATATCACGGTTTCTTATTGTCATCATTCAGCCTTCAGATGAAATAACTATTCTATATTATTCTGAAGTTAAACTGTTGTTTTTATATAATTTAATGCCATTGACGTAAGAGTTAGAGAGACATAAAGATGGTAAAAATCTGAAGTCAGTCCTTTGATAATTCCCAAAATCCTCATTATGAAGTTTGATTTAATCAAACTTGGTAACTTGTATAAACCTGGCGACCCAGGTGGTTCCTAAAAGAAAGACGGAGGAAAATAAAATAGATAATGTTATACATCAAATGTTTAATTAAGATAAGCTAAGTATTGAGCCGTATAAAGCAAAGAACATCCTGTTCATGTCTGTGAACTGACCTGCTTTGGGGTATGTTACGATAAGTAAATCATCTGGCATGGCCTGATAATTCACAAACTCTTTTGATAATTCACAAAATCCTCATTATAATGTTTGATTTAATCAAACTTGGGAACTTGTATAAAATGCATCATGTAAGAAAACAAACTCTGAGGGCAGTTTGAAATATCTCCCTGGCCTTAAATCCTCAGGAATATGTCCATCTATTTTTTTCTTAATTTATGACAAGAATTTGGTTGAAAGAGTAAAATTGTCAACTATTGATACTTTTCTTAAACGGTATCACTGACCTTGCAGTTTTGCTCCCAAAAGGACTTTGGCAGAAACTGGACTGGAAGATGAGTCTTAATGATTCGAGGAGAGGTGGACAGGTTGTCTACCAGGTCTGTTCCTGTGATTATGGGTCGAGAAGGCCCTAATCCTGTACATTATGAAAACAGTTTACATGTTGGTGAATCCTACCATGTGTTAAATACAACTACAACATTTAAATACATCGACTATTATGAATGCATCAATTTTCATGAAGTTAATGCAAACTCCCCGTCACACATGCTCTACAGTACAACACAATGACATGTAATTCAATGTGAGCAATGTAGTTTACTGATTTATGCTAAAGGCTGAGAATTACCACCATGGCATTAAAGTGTTTGCATGTTTGAGAGCCATGACATATGGTGAGTATGGGATTTGTAATTCAACCTGGCTGCAGAGAAGGGAAGGCAATCTCCAAGTTTATCACCCTTAAAGAGAGAGGGATGGATGTCTCACGCTCTGGAAGTGTCTGACCAAAATACAGCAGGTCAAGGATGTAGGCGACCCAGGTGTTTCCTAAAGGAAAGATGGAGGAAAACAAAATAGGTAATGTAAAATGTCAGGCCCACCAATGTGTTGTCACATGTGAAGTGGTCCTGTCTCATTTGTTTGTCCTGTTTGCAGAAACTATCATCTGTCTATTTGGTACCAAGCGGTACCTGTAACAAATACACCAAATGTTTAGTGAAGATAAGATAAGTATTGATACGTATGAAGCAAAGAACATCCTGTTCATGTCTGTGAACTGACCTGCTTTGGGGTATGTTGCAATAAGTATATCATCTGGCCTGGCCTGAAAGCTTTGAATATTCTCCCAATTGTCCGTATAAAAGTGTGTCATCCAGACTCCGTGGAAATCAAAAAGTTCTGGTCGAGAAATTACATCCATCTTTAAAAGAAAAAAGATTAAAAAAAGAAAAGACTGAAAACATACAAAACATGATCATTGTGTAATCAAAAACTATGTTACTACCTAATTTACTCTTCTGGTCCAGAGAAAACAGTGTATCTCCGAATTTTAAGATTTTGAATTGGGAATAGTAAGCGTTTACGTTATGGAATGTAAGTATTGAAGCCCACAGTGAAAAAAAGTTACCATTACATCATTTTAAATTGGCATAATTAAAACCAAACATTTCAGAACACTCTTAAAAAGACAATTTGTAACATTTAGGGTGATTTATTGGCAGCAATGGAATGTAATATTCATAACTATGTTTTAATCAGTGTATAATAACCTGAAAGTAAGAAAAGTATTTTCAATATCTTAGAAAAAGCCCATTATATCTACTTAGAGAGCGGTTTGTCTTCCACAGAGTCCGCCATGTCGCACCGCCATGTTCCTTCAGCAGCCCAGAACAAACACTGGCTCTGGCGAAAGGCCGGGATGACTGGCCAGTCTTTGTTTTAGTGCAACAAGTTTTACGGAGACATCTAACAGTTTATAAACGTATATCTCCTTCTAACAACAAAGAGTATCACTATCACACAACATTTAACAATGACTAGCTCCGACTGAACACATTCTCACTCCAGATTCCTCAAATACAGACGCTTGGTCAGTGGCCCTTAGCTTCAAACAATGACACTTTATAGTAGCCCTCTATCATTAGTTGTTAAAGTAAACTTCCTTCTTCACAGGAAGTTAGGTTTAATGCAGCTGATGTGTACACTTTAATTTCTGACAAGTGCTAAAATAAATGTATGGTAGGTTTAATAGAAGGCCAATAAAAATTGTCAAAAAAAAAAAGAAAAAGCAATTATAGCCTATAGTTTATTTGCCTTTCTGGTTCACTTCTGTCAAATATTCTCCACTTAAAGTATGTGCCTAAAGGGTTTATCGGTTAATATTGAGCGGCAGTTGAAATGGTTTGGAAAATATGAACTCAAGTCAAACAGTAAGTATTTGCCGAATGACTTTAAACTGAAGCACATTTTAAACATATATTCTTTGTCCCTTTGACCCAGGCTTCCCTCTCACCCGCAACACGTTCCAGCTCGTTCTGCGGGATCCCGAGGCGTTCCCAGGCCAGCTGGGAGATATAATCCCTCCAGCGTGTCCTGGGTCTTCCCCGGGGCCTCCTACCAGTTGGGCGTGCCTGGAAAACCTCTAACGGGAGGCGTCCAGGAGTCATCCTGATCAGATGCCCGAACCACCTCAGCTGACTCCTTTCGATACGAAGGAGTAGCGCCTCAACTCCAAGTTCCCTCCTGATTTCCGAGCTCCTTACCCTATCTCTAAGGATGAGCCCGGCCACCCTACGGAAAAAACTAATTTTGGCCGCTTGTATCCGAGACCTCGTTCTTTCGGTCACGACCCAGAGTTCGTGACCATAGGTGAGGGTCGGAACGTAGACCGCCCGGTAAATTGAGAGCTTTGCCTTCCGGCTCAGCTCCCTCTTCACCAAGACGGTCTGGTGCAGCGCCTGTTTTACTGCTGCAGCCGCACCGATCCACCGGTCGATCTCCCGCGCCATCTTACCCTCACTCGTGAACAAGACCCCGAGATACTTGAACACCTTCGCTTGCGGCAGGCAGTGCGTCCCCACCCGGAGGGAGCAATCCACCGGTTTCCGGCAGAGCACCATGGCCTCGGATTTGGATGTGCTTACCCTCATCACCGCCGCGTCACACTCGGCTGCAAATCGCCCCAGTGAATGCTGGAGGTCATGGTCCGAAGAGGCTAACAGGACCACATCATCTGCGAACAGCAGAGAGGCAATCCCGAGACCCCGAACCCGACGTTCTCCTCACCCCGGCTACGCCTAGATATCCTGTCCATGAAAGTCACGAACAGGACCGGTGATAAAGGGCAGCCCTGGCGGAGGCCAACACCCACCGGGAACGCGTCTGACTTATTGCCGAGAATACGAACACAGCTCCTACTGCAGTCGTACAGAGACCGGATGGCCCGTTGTAACGGGTCCGGCACCCCATACTCCCGCAGCACCCCCCACAAAAAAACCCCGAGGGACCCGGTCGAAGGCCTTCTCCAAGTCCACAAAACACATGTAGACTGGTTGGGAAAACTCCCAGAGCCCCTCCGGTAGTCTTGCGAGGGTAAAGAGCTGGTCCACTGTTCCACGATCAGGACAGAATCCGCACTGCTCCTCTTGAATCCGAGGTTCGACAATCGGTCGGAGCCTCCTTTCCAGCACCCTGGCATACACTTTCCCCGGGAGGCTGAGTAGTGTGATACCCCGATAATTCGAGCACACTCTCAGGTCCCCCTTTTTGAAAATGGGAACCACCACCCCGGTCTGCCAGTCCATGGGCACTGTTCCCGACCCCCATGCGACATTGAAAAGGCGTGTCCCTATTCCAGTTTAAAGTAGCCCACTTACCCTGCTGAGAGCGTATTTCCCAAAACAGTGTCTGTGTCTGAATCATCCACAATGAAGTCAGTTTCTTGTGTCTTTCATACTGTGGCATGTTGCACAGCTACCTGAGAACGTGAAGGCGGGATCAGGACCGGATCTCCTGCTTTTCTATTGACTAATACTGTGTTCACACTATGAATAACTCATAGGCATTATGACTCATTCGACTTACGAACGCTAGTTAATGATGTGCTAACGTCCTCGTTAGAAACGTAAATCTCCTTCCAACCACTCCTGTTAATGTGTATCACTATTACACAACTTTTAACAATGATTAGCTCCAAATCAATACATTCTCACTCCAGACTCCTCAAATACAGACGCTTGGTTAGCAGTTTAGCTACAACAGTTAGCTAACGTTGGATATCTTTCGAAGATAATATTTTAGTTACACTGATGGGAAGGTAGATAAACGGATTAAACAGTGTTTGTTTGGAGATGTCAAGTCGGTAAAGTCGTGAAATCCTCGCGGCCAGTTCCAAGTTAATTTCCTTTTTCTATTTTAATTGTACAACTCAAATAATGAAACAAAATGAGGACATCTGTGCCTCGTCCCTTTTGCTGAATTGGAATTAAAGAAATTAACCATGGTCAGTGATAATGCTTATAGTGTCCTTCTTTCAGACAATGACAAACCAATCATGCGTTTTCTCTTAATGCGACTACAAAATGTATTTTAAAAATGCTCTTCATACACAGACATTTAAGATATATGAAGCTTTACACAGATCTTGTGTATATTTTGTGTATTTCCTGTAGATTAGTGTGGAAGAAAACGTTGTATCTCTTTGTTTTATTCACTGTATTCTTTTCTTCTTATTGAAACTGTGTGAATCTACCCGGACTGACATGTGAGTCAGATCACTCATATCTCGGGTACTGATAGTTCCAATGGCCACACCTTTTTGTTTTGCTTATTTCCTGTAATCCTATGATTAATTTATCAACATACGCCCCTTGTGGTGAACACCAAATATTGCAGGTTTGTATCTTAGATCATTCTTTCTGTTTTCCCTTCTCTCCTTCTTCCCTTCTTTCTTATTTACAACAAATGTGAGTCTTCCTCCCACTATTTCTCTCTGTTCTGTCTCCTGTTCTTGCTCGGCACTGGCTATCTGTCCCTGATTAACTCCCTGATTCTGATCATTGCCCTCTGTCTGTGCCCCGACTGCTGCCTCATCCTCTGCCCCATCCTCACAGCCTTGATCTAGGAGATCAGAGGATCTATAACTTCCTCTTTCTCAGGATTTTGGTTTAGGTCTAGCCAATATGTCTTTGCTCCTCTGTCCTTTAAAAGCCTGGTTTCTGTCTCCATAGCAATCTATTAACTTACCTTTCTTTGTTTTTCTCTTTTTTCTATTAAGTTTTGCAATGTTTTGGGATGGTTTCTGTTTGTTCCTTTTTTGCTTTTCCAGTTTTACACAGATGTCTCTCAGTGCCAGTAAATATTTGACATCTTCATCCTTGTTCTTTTTCTCTTTTTTGTTGTCTCTTTTAACTTTTTTTACTTTAGTTTTTTTCCGTACAATTTTGATTGGCACTCTAATTGTTATTTCAACCTATTTTATATACTTTTAATACCTCAGGTTTTTGGTCACATTATTTTGCTCTTTACAATACTACGTCATACTTTTTGTGGTGTCTTGTAGTGTATTTAGACTTATCACAATGTGTATAACAATCTATCTTTTGTTAAGTTGCTAAATTCAGATTTGTTTGACTATTTTGCTTCTCCTTTCACCTCAGGATACACTAGGCGTTGCTACTATGAAAACAATATTACTAGTCAGTATTAATATCAGTTAGACTTACCCGATTGCCCTAGAGACTGCAATTGTTTTCAGAGTTAACACCTTTGGGTCACACAGAGAACTGCTTTAATGCAAATTGTTCCATCTTCCTTGGTTAATTCTCCTTGTTTAGTGAATTAATTCACATATAAATATTTAAATAAGTCTTTTTTACCCTTTAGTAGCCTTTCTGAGCTCAATGGAAGTCAACTATTGGATTATTAGACTTAATTTATGCGAACGAGTTGCATTTACGAAAGCCTTCAACTCACTGCGAGCATCTTATTTACAATCTGGCTTATTCTCTGCCTCAGACCCAACGGGCCAACTTTACCTACACTCTCAGGTAAAGGTAGTTTCATAGTCAGGCCTGTGACTTGCCTAACTTTTTCCTAAGATTATCTTATTACTCAAGTGCACAGTCTCTCTCTGTCTCTCGGTCCATTTGCAAAAAACTTAAAGGTTCTTTTTGGAGAATTTTGGACGTTACTTACGAGCCAAAAAAATCAATAGCAGTAAAGAGTGAGCAACTGACAGACGTGGTCCAGATTTAGGCCATTCTTCTGTATGCATGTTAGCATGTGTTTCTTCAGTAAGCCACGGTCTGTCTTGTGTTGATAGTAAGAGTTGCAACTGAATCCAGGCGACTAGAAAGAGCTGTGTTTAAGTCACTGGTACAATTTTAGCCAGGACCGCGGTCACCAGATGTCAAAAAGTCAACAATCATTTGTATGTGTGGGTAAGCAGGTAACAGGCAGCCTACTATTAGGACCAAAGGGGCGGAGCCTATAAAAAGGGGTGGGAAGCTCACCTGGACTTTTCTTCCTGGTTATTCAGACACACCTGAGAGAGCAGCTGAGGCCAGCCTTCGTTGGGACTGATTTGGTAGGCTTTATATATAAATGTCTAAAAGCATGATTTTAAGAAATGTGTAAAGGTTCCTTTTGTATATAAATTTGTTTCTTTTTGTTTTAAAACACAGACATTAGAGGAGACAACTACTGTTTTCCCCAGACCTATTACATTTTAGTGTCCTTTTTAAATAGTTAATTGCATTGGCCTTTTTATGTTTTATTTTTCTTGTGGGGCTTTGTGTTGTGCTGAAGGGGGACACACAATAGAGCAGCCATTTTGCATTGGCATTTTATTGTGTCACCTTAGTTGGCTGTGAATAGGTACATTTGGTTTGTGTGAAGTGGGAGTTACTCATAATTTACCAACATATTTTGTGATGATTTACTTTTTGTTTTAAATCTAACTGTACACTGACCTCAATGATGGTGCAGTTTAGCCCCACATGGTTTACTTTCTTGTTTGTACATTTCTTTTGATTTTATGTATTAAACGTATAGTTTACGCCATCTGTCAATAAAATCTATATTTTCGGTATAGTATATCTCTGGCTCTAGTTTATTCTGGGTCTTGTGAGTTGTATATTACCTGGTCACAAATGTTTTGCATGATCGTTTCTAAAACACTTTAGTAAACACACTCCCGTATAACAGTGTTTCAATTAGTTTTACTTTGGCTATATTACATTCAAAGCACCCAAACGTGTATCAACCCAGTGATCGGCATTGGTGATGCCATCAATCTAACAAGGGTTAAACATATGAAGGTCATCAATCAACATCACGATAAGAATTGTCCCACACTAATTAGACAATATTTTTGTCAATCAAAATAACCTCTGACTCAGTAAACTCAACATTATCAAATTAATCACAGTTCATGACAAAGCTGCACAGGCCTCTAAACTTCAGAACGAAACTGCAGTGTACTGTTCTTCATTTTCTGCTTGTAGTCCTCATTAAACTTTTCATCCTGGGCCACAGTGAAGTGATTCTTCCAGTCACCAACTTTCCCTGGAGAAACAGAGATAATCATACAGGTATTTGATATATAGAATCAGAGATTAATGAGCAGATTTTGGTGCAAACTGAAATCATCTTCCCAAGGATTTCTTTCCCGAAAGACATTTTTCACTATACCTTTTCTCATGAAAGGAGACACCTTATGATTCATACTTTGGACAGTAGAATAGTTGACCATCTTGTTTTGTTTCATATTGTCAAACTTCACTTCAATTGATACTCTTTCCTTCTCCTCAGTGGAAGGAGACAAGCCAAGAAAGGAACAGAGTCGGTCTATCTCTCGTCCCGTGTCCTGCAGAAAATGTAAGAATTTCAGCCTTGTTACACATAAATTAAAGAATCATAATCTTTCTGACCAATATCCAGTCTAAAAAAGGCTATATTATTCTAACGCATCTCTATGTAACGTTGATTTATGTCACTACATTGTACTAAATGTACTAAAGGTATATGTTAGGGGAATAGTTTGACATTTTAGTAAGATAAGAAATACCACTCATGCCTGTATAATTAATATGAAACTGTAGCCAGTTAGTTTAGCTCTACATAAAGACCTCTGAGAGGAGGAAACGGCTACCCTAGCTTTAAAGTCTCTTTGTTGTTTAGCCTGGCTCTCTGTCCCCATCTTCAGCTCTGACACTGCTCTCACTCACTGGACCTGCCATGCTTCAACTATTCACCAGATGCCCTCAGACTCTTTCCATTCCTGCTCCCATTCCCTTCCACCTACTCATCTGTTGCCACTCAGCCTAGTATCATGGCAGTTTGTGAAATAGTCACGAAGTGTACAGGGACGCAAATTTTCTGCAGGGAGTTGTGTTGTTTAGCATGAACATAATGACAATGGAAAGTCAATTAGGAGCCTTATTCGTGGTGGACACACAATTTAAATGCATCCACGTGAAACATCAAAAGTCAATGCAAATGACGTACTTTATAATATCCAAAAAGACAACTGTTGGTGGGCAGGAGGGGAGGTGGAGAAATCCAACAAACAGGACTTTCAACCAGAAGACCACGTATTGGTTTAATGGTAGTAAAACTGTGGGGCGACTGTGTCTCAGTGGTAGAGCAGGGGTCCTTCAGAGGATCGGCGGTTTGATGCCTGGCTCCGCGAGTCCATGTCGATGTGTCCTTGGGCAAAGCACTTAACCCCAAATTGCTCCCGTAACTGTCCCTACGGTATTCGTTAGGATCCTGATGGGCAGGTGGGGCCCCCTTATTTGAAAGAAGCACATGGAAGGAGACGAGCAACACCCAGATCTGCCGGCCCAGACGATCCTCGTGCTGGGGCAGATGCTGGGTACGATTGCAGCGATGCAGCGATGCAGCGATGCAGCGTGACCAGGTGGAGGCAAACCGGCAGTTCCTGGGGGCGCTCCTGGCCCAGGGGGAGAGGCAGGCCCATGCCTTCGAACAGCTCGCCGCCCGGACCGCTGCCGCCCCACCAGCGCCGGCCCCCTCTCCGCTGGCCGGGATGGTCTTACATCGGCTGACCGCAGCCGATGACATACAAACGTTCCTATATGCATTCGAGGCAATGGCAGAGGCATGCAGCCTCTTCTGGCGGGGCAGGCTCAGACAGCGGCCCTGGGGCTTTTCCCGACAGCCCGGCACAAATACGCAGACGTGCGTAAAGCCGTAGTTGACCGACTCGACCTATCTCCGGAAGAACACCGGCGGAGGTTCCATGAGGCCAGGCTGGGGTCCAAGGACCGGCCCTTTGCCTACGCACAGCACCTGAAAGACGCCGCAACTAGGTGGCTGCAACCCGAGGGACCAGGAGGGGCACCGGAGGTCGTGGAAAAGGTGGTCCTTGAACAGTTCGTGGAGGGGCTGCCGGCCCGAAGATCAGCCTGGGTTCGCTGCCACCGCCCTACGGCACTGGAAGCCGCCGTCGCCCTGGCAGAGGACCACCTGGCGGTGCATCCCGGCAGTCGGGGGGACAGCGATTGGCCGCCGCCTCCATCCCAGCCGACGCCCTGATGGCTGGTCACATGGGATATGAGAAAACGCTAGACCGGATAATGGCCCGATTTTATTGGCCGGGTATCCGGGCGGATGTGCGCCGGTGGTGCGCGTCCTGCCCGGAGTGCCAGTTGGTAAACCACCCGGCCATTCCGAGGGCGCCTTTGCGTCCTCTGCCGTTAATGGAGGTGCCGTTTGAGCGGATCGCCATGGACCTCATCGGGCCATTTCACCGGAGCGCACGCGGATATCGCTTTGTGTTAGTCCTGGTGGATTACGCAACACGATATCCGGAGGCAGTGCCGTTGCGCAGCATTTCTGCAAAGAGTGTCGCGCAGGCTCTGTTTCAGGTCATCTCCCGAGTCGGGATCCCGAAAGAGATTCTGACTGACCAGGGCACCTCGTTCATGTCACGAACACTGAGAGAACTTTACGGGTTGCTGGGCATCAAGTCTATTCGGACCAGTGTGTACCACCCACAGACCGACGGTCTGGTGGAGCGTCTGAATAAGACTTTGAAGTCCATGATCCGTAAATATATTAGTGAAGATGAACGTAAATGGGATAAATGGCTTGATTCTCTGTTGTTTGCAGTGC